>CM071586.1:8275568-8401872 GCA_036426205.1 Ascaphus truei
GCGGTAAGAGTTGTGGCTCATGGAATGTTAAGGACGGGAACACCTGTAACTGTCAGTGTAAGGACATGGACTGGGCCTCAGCCCGCTGCTGCAAAGTCTAATCTGGCGACCTTCTGTATTTCAGGCTGAATATTTTTTTGTACATTTTTTTTTGCTGCAAATAAAAAGGCATTTAAAACAAATGAACTTCTGTCTGCATATACACAGTACACATCACATCCTCAGCTCCCAGGCTCCCCGTATCTATATAGAAAATCGTGTTGTTTGGTGCTCTAAAAGAAGAACTGTGGTAGAAAAATAATAATGCTAGGAAAAACAACTGTATATTAATTGAATGTCCAAAAGGATATAGCCTGGTTAAAATGATCCCACAATGCAAAGCAGTAAGGACAAAGTCATTTACACCTGCCGGTGTCCCGTAGATTATAACATCCTAATTGTATAAAAATATAAATCAAAGGTCAAACTGGAACAGACTCACTTGGGGTTCTTATCCATGATGAGTGATTTGTCCAATAAATCCAGAGACCCAGGGTTGAGTGTGCTTCCGTTACTATGTAGACATCAGAGCAGGTGAAGAAGATAAAAACGGAGCACTATATCCATCAGCAAAAGAACCACCAGGAAAGCGTTCCCATAATTAAAAGCTAATTTAATGGATCCAGAATAAATACAACACACACCAACGCGTTTCGGACTTGTGATAGTCCTTTCTCAAGGTGAATGCACACATCACATAACAATTACAATTTATACTGATCGTGGCATAACGGGGACCAACCGCAATCACTTCCGGGTTCGTCACGTGCCGCGGGCCGTAGCCCCTGACCTGTGACGTAAACACACACCGGATAGTGCAATGTGATTGCATAACTGATCCCGACGTGCGCGTCACTGCGCCAATAGGACCCGAGGGGTGTAGTGTGCGCATACACAAAGGAACACGCATAACTAACACAACATCTCTGAGTACTAATATGGAAACAGCGCGTGATGTAAGCACGTCGATCGGCGCGTGAAAAATTCACAATGCATCACGTTGCTATGTAACCAGACCCCCGTCTGTCAGGAAGGTTAAGTCAAAATGAAACAACTTTATTAAACGTACATATTAAACAGCAATTATCCCATTAGTAAGTACTAGGAATATAAGAAAGATTAAAATCAATTGAAACAAACTTAAAAATTAAAAACAATTGAATAAGCCAACCACCTCACTTGTAAGGTATCCTTAAATCGTAACACGACCTGTGCAATACTTGTGATGGTTTACGAACCGCCCAGTCATTTAAATATAACATTGAAATATAATGTACTAAACATAGCTTTGTTCGAAAAACCCTTTAGAGAGAATAGAAAATGAGACCCTCTCAATAACAATTTCTAGAATAAAGCAATATAATATCAATTCTATTATATATATTGCAAAATCATTTCTTATAATTATCAAATGTTATTAAGAAAATCTGTGCTATTGACTATACAAATAAAAAAATCCAAAAGAGTTCTCTTCTATTAAGGATATTTAATCTATTGCCTCCTCTGATCGGACGAGGTACATGTTCAATACCCTGAAATGACATATTGTTCACGTCACCCATGTTACAGTTACTAAAATGAAGGGATACAGGATGATTGATATCTTTTTTGATAATAAGGCGAATGTGTTCGAGTATACGCACTTTTAAACATCTAATAGTTCGTCCCATATATTGTTTTCCACACCCGCACTTTAACAAATACACCACATAAGTGGTATCACAATTAATAAATGAATTTATGTGGTATCTTTTACCTGTTTTCTTAGAGAAAAACTCAGACTTGCATTCCATGTATTTACATGCTTTGCACTTTGAGCAAGTGAAGCTTCCTTTTGTAATTTATTTTGTATGACATTAGATGAGGAAAACACACTTGGAGTAACATAGTTCGCGACAGTTTTAGCTCTTCTAAAAACTAATTTGGGCCCTTCCTCATAAATGGAGTGTAAAACTGGATCTGCAGCAAACACTCCCCAATGTTTTTTTAACTATCTCTCTAATTTGACTGGCTTGATTGTTATGTTGAACAACAAAAAAGGGAGAGTTAGAGTGCACCTTGGGTTGATCACGATTTGTATCCAACAAGACAGATCTATCCATATGGAATCATCTAAAAATGCCCTGTTTAAGTCCCTTCTTTGGTAACCTCTCGCTTCAAAACGTTCCATTAGCTCTTTAGATTGTTTAAGAAAATCATCTTCATTTGTACAAATTCTTCTCAATCTGATGAGTTGGCCTTTTGGTATACCTTTTATTAAAGATTTCGGGTGGCAGCTGTCAGCCCGCAAAAACGTGTTACGTGCATTTAGTTTACGATAAACTGTGGTAATAATATTTTTGTGCATATCAATAGAAAGTAATAAATCCAAAAAGTGAATGTGATAAAGATTATAATTAATGGTGAATTTTAAATTAAAATCATTGTCATTAAGATAATTAGTGAATAAAGCACAAGGAGCAGACCACAGGGTTTGATTACTGTCTTCATACAGGGTTTGATTACTGTCTTCATTTGCTATTGCCATTAAGCTTACATTGACTGTTGTGGACTCCTGGTGCTTCTTTGCAAGCTGCTTTCTTGCAGGCTGTGTTCAGCCTTGACTGTACCATTGCCCACAGTTTCTGGTAGTACCTGAACTACTGGCATTGACTGTAGTGGATTCTTGCTTCCCTGCTATTAGCTGTTTAGCTGTATTTAGCCTACACTGTATGTTTGCTATCTATTTTCAGGGGTGTCTGATTTGACCAGTTATAGGGGAAGGGAGGCTTAGGGAAGTACCTCTGGGACCTTTTGGACCAGGGGGAATGGGCCAGATGAAGAGGTAGTCCCTCGAAACGTTGCCTCCCTAGCATACTTGCCATTCTCCATTTTTTTGTGTATATTCCTTGTGTTTCATGTTTTTTTCCCCTTTTCCTTTTTTCCCACCCCACCCTCACTTTGTGACATGCTCATTTGTGATACTGGTTTCTGCAAACACATTGGATTGATTTCTGGTTTGTTTTATTATTAAATGTTTATTCTGCATTACAACTGTTTTCATCATTTAGCTATTAGACAGTGAGTGCTGGTACTTACGTAGATATGAAATATCACGTGTTAAGTCCAAACACTCCAGTGTTGAAATCTAATTTTTATAATCTTTTCTCAGACTTAAATACATTCTTTCCTCGTGGAAACAGCATAAGTTCACCCCCGTCCTAAATCAGCTGTTAGATTAACAGTTTTATGAAATGGTAAAAGAAAAACCTTTTACAAACGACTTTAAACTCCTCTTCAATATCTAAATGTAGTCATAACTTTCCTTAACTAATACTTACACACACGAGTCAGATCAATGCACTCATGATGGACGCGACAAGACTAAGCATGAATTGCTTACCCCTAAACCTGAGTGACAAATGAATATCTGTTCCCCAGTACCTGCAAAACTGCCCATTTCTGGTCTTATTGCGTTTGTCTCCCTGCCACGAAAGTAAATATCAAAATTATATACGTCACCATTGCTGTCAAGTCCCTGATTCCATGTTTCACATCTTTGGGATTGTATAGGATGGTGGACGCGACAAGACTAAGCATGAATTGCTTACTCCTAAACCTGAGTGACAAATGAATATCTGTTCCCCAGTACCTGCAAAACTGCCCATTTCTGGTCTTATTGCGTTTGTCTCCCTGACACGAAAGTAAATATCAAAATTATATACGTCACCATTGCTGTCAAGTCCCTGGTTCCATGTTTCACATCTTTGGGATTGTATAGGATAGCCACAACTTACTTCCAGCTCTGTCAAAACCATTGCTTTGTATTTTTAGTACCCAAATTCAATCAAGTCCCTTTGAACCTCGCATAGATTCATGACAAGTCATAACCCCCAAAGATTGTATTTTTAAACCCCACTAATTGCACCATTAACCCCTGAAGCATCAGTAAGATTACAATACATAATATCTCATGATATTATCATGACAATAGGCATTAGTGAAACATGGTGCTGTGAAACTCATGACTGGGCAGTTCATTTAGAGCAGTGGTTCCCAACTCCAGTTCTCAAGGACCACTAACAGTGCAGGTTTTAAGGCAATCCTCTCATTAGCACAAGTGGCCCAATCATTGTGACTGAACCACCTGTGCTCAAGCCGGGATATCCTTAAAACCTGCACTGTTACTGGTCCTTGAGAACTGCGGTTGGGAACCACTGATTTAGAGGGTTATTTCCTTTTCCTAAGGTATCAGGAAAATAGAAGAGGTGGTGGTTTGTTAAAATGTTACACCGGATATAAAACGTATTATAAGGGGAAATGATTATGAAGGAATTGATGAAAATTTACAGACTTTGTGGATAGAAATTAGCAGTGAATGTAAAAGTACATAGAAAATGTTTGTAGGGATATGCTATAAACCACCAAATATCTGTGAGATTGAAAAAGCCAAAAATCCCTAATTTATGCATTCCATTCAATTGGCAATACCTGTACTGCGCATGCACACAAATTTAATGAAACGCATATGATTTCCAAACACCAATCTTTACTACAAAGTATTACGGCAGCCGGAAAACTCAGTTTTGCATGGACAGCACTGTCGCAGTCGCACACCGCAACATGCAAGTTAATGCTGTCGATTTACACTTAGTTTTGCGTGGTCACCAACACAGTAAGTTCAGATAAATCTGTATTTCACCTCTTTCAATCAAAAAAAAGTGAATTTTTAACAATTTAGGCAAAATCATTGGAACATTACTCAATTTTGGCCTGTCAAATAAAGATCAAATAAGAAATGTGGCATCTCAAAACAAGAATTCAACTGTATCTATAAAAAGACACCTAAACTGGCCACCTTTTACAGTTTACCTATGGTGCATAAAAAAAGACACCCACCACCAGGACAACCGAAAGACTCTGGTATAGGAAATCTCAGCGAGCAGGCCAATGTGTATGTGGATAAAATGTACATACATACATATAAAGAGAAAAGAATCCCATAAGGAGCACACGGGTATGCCACAAATATCACACAATTTTATTTAAGTACACATAAAATAAAAACAGGTGCAAAGTGGGATGAAAATGTCTGCATGGACACCCTGCACCCTACAGTATTTACGCCTCTCAGTTGAAACATTGCCGTCGTATATAAGGGACACAATGGATATGTTATCTTGTTTAGAACACATAATAGTTGATAATGACAGTCATTGCGACTTGCGATGTAGAATCCCTTCATAATAGTATAAATCATAATCATAGCCTTAAAGCTACAACATTGTATCTGTATATGCAGAATCTATCAACAAATCTGTCCAAAGTGATCACGGATCTTCTGCAATTTTGCAATTTCTGACACATAACTATTTTGTTTTTAAGAACAAGTATTTTCTACAAAAGAGAGGCACAGCTATGGGGGCGACATGTGCATACTCTTATGTAAATCTATTCCTGGGTTGTGGGAGAGAGAAGTGGTGTTCTCGGTGTAAAACCAGACTCATACACAGGCTGTCTCATTGTGGTTGAGCTACATTGATGATATCCTCATCCTCTAGCAGGGCACCCCTCGGGGTTTGCGGAGTTTGTCGATGTTCTCAACCACAACGAGTTAAATATCAAACTCACTTTTCAATGCAGTTCTAGTCACGTGGAGTTCTTAAATCTTAGAATTAGTATCGGTATTGATGGTCGTCTGTGTTCTGATATTTTTCGGAAGGAGACTGCCACCAATTAACTCCTGCATGCGACTAGTTTCCACCAAGCTCACCAGGTTAAAGGGATCCCAAGGAGTCCCTAAGGTTGAGACACAATGTGTCAGTGCAGGAGACTTTTTTGGAGAGAGCAGGGGAGATGAAACATCGCTTCCTCAAATGAGGTTACAGTAAGACGAGCATTCATAAGGGATTCCAGAAGAGTGCCAACGTACCAAGTGAATCTCTATTACAACCCAAGAACAACAAAAAGTCTAACCTAAATCAGATCAGGTTTGTCGGTACGTATAACCAGCAGTGGTCTGATTTACTTCAAATTTGCCAAAACAATTGGACTGTCCGTATGACTGACCCAGATCTAAAAAAGGTACTAGGGGAAAGAGTAAATATGTCCAGCCGTAGGTCTCCAAATCTACAGGACAAGCTGGTGCACAGTCAGTTTGTGCCCAGCAAAATAGTACTTTTCTTTTTGCTTTCTCCAAAACAGTTTTTTTTCTTCAAATGTATGCAATGTCTTGCCTGTCGTGTCATGCTACAAACTGACACTTTCTCTAACTCCTCAAACACTCATAGTTTTAGGATTTTTAATTTCTTGAACTGCAAAAGTAAGGGAGTTATTTACTGTGTAACATGCCAGAGTAGCCTTATTTACGTAGGCGTGGCCACTAGGGAAGTGCGATTTCGCATCTTAGAACACAGCAGACACATAAAGAACGCAAAAAGAGCTCTCAAAGCATTTAAAAAAATCAGTTCGGTAGCATGGCATTTTCGGAAACTACACAATTCGGATACTGCCAAGCTGTCGGCATTTGCTTTTCAAAAAGTATCTTTAGACTAACTCACTGACAGTATCACTCTGAGCTCACTACTATTCAGCAAGTAGAATCATGCATTAAGGTTGCGATTTTGAGGTTAGTGGTTGAGAACACCACATTTATAGATAGCCTTAGCAGCCAGTACTACTACTTAGGTATTTACTTCACTATACCTTCTGTTATACGTGTGTTGTAATCACGGAGCTCAGATTGCAAGATACCCCTAATGCCTGCATATGATTTTACAGCAAGGCGTGCTCGAACTAGTGGTTAATTATATCACAATATATCATTTAGTTTGTGCACAAATCCTGCACCCAATCCGATATTACTTATCAGGATTTTTATTTATTTTTATGTTTACTGACCAAGTTTTGCCTAGGTGTTTTTTGAAACTGGACATTAATTACCTTAGCCATTTACTATATATCCAGAGCAGCTAAGCAAGCTGCAACATTTGTATCCATACAGTACAGATTCGATCAATTACAGCAGCATAGCAAGCTGCAACATTTGTATCTACTAAGTAATACATTTTCAAAGAGTGCTTACAAACAATTTTACTGTGCCAATGTATGTGCTAGCATTTGCTTATTACAAAGCACCCATTCGGAAAGGGTGGTGCTTTAGTCAAAAAACAGTGATTCATTCACAAATATATACAGGGGTCCCCAGTACACAATAAAGGAATAAAGACAAAATCTGTTAACAAGAGAATCAATGTATTTAGTGTAATAGCAGTTACAAAATCAGCCCTGGCATAGGGTCTGGAGAGTGCATCTCGTGGAGAAAAACAGTACAGAGGAAGGGGAACAAGGGGGATGAAACACTAAAAAACAGCAAAAGGAAGGGGAACAACGTACAACACACGTAAAGTTTAAGGCGATAAAAATGTAGGGGGGCGACGTTTCGGCGCTAAATGCCCCTTAATCATGCCTGTTCCCACAGACTGAAAACAGCCTATGGTACTTTCCTAGTTTACACACCTTCAACATACTACCGCTCACCAAATGAATGATAAAGAAGAATAATAAACTGATAAACCAAAATAGTTTGTCTGTCTATTAGCAATAAGTTTATCCTATAGGTAAATGAACATCAATAGTGCTGAAAAAATAGCTAGGCATATAGTCTGTATAAACAGACTAACAATCGTGCACAAATCTGTGTTTGAGAGCAACAATAGAACCTCACAAGTGACTAGGCATATATGTACAGACTCTTGTTCAGCCTTACGCTTATTCAATTTACTGTGCAAAACATTTTTTTGACAAAGTGATGGTGTGAAAAGAAGGCGCTAAACACTGAAAGTGGTCACTAACTATAAAGTGACAAAAAACATTAAGCAGCAATTAATTTAGTGACAATAAATGTGCAAAAACAGTGATATAAATAAACGTTGTGACTCCCTGCCCAAACCTCCCTGGTAGGGTTTGTCTTCACTCGTCCCCAAAATATAGAATTTGCATCTCAAAATCCAGGGGGAGGATGTAGGGAGAAAGACAACAAAACGCAACAAACTAAGTGCAGACCATATTAATATGAGAATACATTTCTGTGCAATCTTGGCTCTCCTGTGCAGCCTACTCACAAAATATCAGTGGTTTTAGGGCAACATCAATTATCTGTGGTGAGTATGTTCTTCTGGACTCAGGTAAGGATGTTCTCCATATCAGATTCCAACGAAGTGTGGAGATGCAAAGAAAAGAAATGCATCCATAGCGCAGATCAATATAATAAAAGATATACATTTTATATAGCACTTCAAAAATGCGCACATACCAAAAAACAATGTAAAATCAGCATGTATCACTAATTGTGAAAGCAGGAGAGATCAGCCAGTGTCGAGGCTCACCACACTGCCTCTGTTGGACGTCTGCTATGGTTAATGGGGACTCCGCGTGCAGCTGTCTGTCTCCCAATCGCTCACCAAGACTCAACTCCGTTGCGGTCTCCCGAATGGTGCATCACTTCCGGTTAGGCTTCTGTGGTGTACGATCCCTCGACTGCTTGTCTCTCTTCCTCTGGGGGGGTCTCACTCTACGCACTTTGGCTGAGCACCAGAACTATGCTATGGAACAACCATATTCGCCATCGATAGAGTCCTATATTGCCGGTATGGAGGGGTACCTCCTTGGGAAGTGGAGCAGATTAAAGACAATGTTTCCCATGTTCCTATAGAGGCTATTTTGCCTGAACCAGACATGCCAGTGAATTTCAAACATAAATAAAATAAACATTCGTTGCTTATGAAGTGAAAAGATGGTGGAAGGGAGGGGAAAAGGGAGAGGGGGGGGGGAAAGGGGAACTGTGTACAAATAAACAGTTGATGTCGATAAATAAACAAACTATGAAACATGAAGTATAAGTTTCAGCGACTCACACGGGCTAGTGTGAGACTTCACCCTCAGAGGAGAATGCGCTTGGTGAGGGAAAGAAAAGAAAACTCACACGGCCATGTGTGAGCCCTTTCCCTCAGTGGATGTTGTCGTCAGTCTTATACAGATCAGTAACATCTTAGCTTTCGTTCCCAGTGGGGGCAGTGCATGGGCAGCTCCTCTCCCAGGCGCCCATAAGCCAAAAAATGGGCAAAGCCTGGATTAGTCGCAAATAAAAGTTTTATTACAGTCATAAAAGAAAAAACTGTGAAACACTCACACACATATGGACAAACTGCCCAGCGTCAGCCGTGAGTCTATCCGGCAGACCCTCTTCTTCCGGTTGTGTTCCCGCTAGCGCATCCGACAGCGGGACCAGGAGGGAGGATCTCTTCCGGAAGCCGGCGGCTGCCCAGGTCCTTCACACAACGAGCTCCGGCAGGGAACTACGCGTTTCGCAGTGATGCTTCTTCAGGTTCCTGCCGGATGCCCATTATCTCACATATATATATAGGCAGATTAATTGTTAACCCAATAAAGTTAATTGCCTAAATCTGTTGTACTTAATAAAATCAATTTTTCATTGGAAGGCATTTTCAGTCAACATCGTATCTTGATCATATATCCTACTGTTAAAATTGCTCCCTCTTACATACTGTGGGGGAGCAGTATACATTTATAAAACCAATATTATGCTGTCTATGCAAATAAATCTAAACACGCATTTAGCCTGCATGGTGTTTATATTGCCCAACAGCACATTGAAATTCAGTCCATACTAATTGCGACTATCTGTCACAGCGCAATAACTTCCTTATTGGGTTGCTGAAAACCGGAGCTGTTATAGCTCCTATCGGTCTCACATTACCGCATTAGTATGGGTTCGATACCATAGGTAAATCCCAAGTGGATTAGCATGAACGGTGGATGTCGCTATACATTGTTAAGGATGCAACGAATAAAAACTGCAAAACCAAGTTGAACACCGGAGCTGTTATGGCCCATATCGGTCTCATAATGCCGCATTAGTGGGTGTTTACTAGCATAGGTGAACACCAGATAAATTGACATAAATGGTGGAGGTCGCTATATATTATTAAAAATGCAAATTACAAGTGCAATACAATATTAGACACAGTGTTAAAAAAATGGTTGTAATGGTGATAGGACATAGCAATAAATACTTGTGGACAATTTGTTCCCTAAATAGTCTTTCATATGCCCATGTCAATTAAAAGTGCACTACCATATTGTTAAAAACAGTTTTAAAACATAATAATAAAATACTAATACTAATAAACAATTTATTCCCTAAGTAGTCTTCCATATGCCCATTTAAATGTACTGTGGTGGATTTAAAATATGATAATAATAATTTTAAGATTGATGCATACCAATCATCAGTTGGTGGTTTGGTTTACAAATACAGGCAGTCCTTGGTTATCCGACACAATGCGTTACTCAAAATGGCGTTGGATAGCGAAACGTTGTAAAGCGAAACACATTTTCCCATAGGAACACTGTTTAAATGAAAGGTTCCGTTCCTGAAGGCATTTTTAACACTAAAATACACCAAATATTTTATGCAGGCAATAAGATATGCAGCACACACATAAATTATATACTGTATTATATATATAATATAACATAATAAATAATATATTATATAGTATAATATAATATTATATAGTATAATATTATATATATATATGCTCTTACGACGCTTTGCAACGTTGTTTATGTGAATGTGTATATATATATATATATATATACACACATACACAACGTTGTAAAGCGTCGTAAGAGCGTTGGATAAGTCGTTTTGGTGTTGTAAAAATGAACATAGGTATGCATTGCACAGCGTTGGATAAGCCATTCGTTGTAAAGCGAAGCGTTGTAAAACGAGGACTGCCTGTAGATTCAAACATCCTAGAGATGCTTCAAATCCTTTCTTGAGGGAACAGCTCTCTCTTGTGGACAATATTGTGTAAGCTTCAGTAAGCTTTAGTAGTGTATAGTTTATGATAATTCATATGAGTTTTTATTATCTGACTATATATCAAATGGATCTTTTGGGTCAGTGATACATACTTAAATTGTATATGTTCCTATAGATGGATTTACATATAGATCTCAGAACTAAGGTTCCTAGGTCTTCGGTCAGATAGGTATGAAAAATGCACTAAGGTGTATTCCAATAGATGTAGGTTAAAACTGAACTAGTTATTCCTAAAAAGCATCTATATATAAAATCACAATATTTTGATTTACTTTAAAAATTGTATATAAATTGAGGGTAGATCCCACCTATGTGTGATATTAAAAAAAAATTACTCTCATTTTGCCTTTTTGTTTTTAGTGTTGTTATGTTACTGCAATGATGGAGTTTTGACTACCAAAACATTAAATGGATAATACAATAATGGGGTAGCATTTGAAATGAACACTTTCAAAGTCGATTGACATGATGTTCCTGAAAGGGAGGGAGAAGAGGGAAAAGGGCAATGGGTGAAAGAAGGGGAGAGGGGAGGGGGGAGAGAACGTTAAGGTTGATAATATTACTACAGAAAAGCTCCGATGTCGATGTCAATGTTAAGTCCTTTGGGGGCCAAAGTTTTCAACTTATAAATCCAAAAAGTCTCTTTCTTTGCTAGCTTGGTTAGTCTGTCCCCCCCTCTCCAATTAGGGGGGACTACTTCTATGGCTCTGAATTCCAGGCCAGATGGGTCTCCTAGGTGTTTAAGTGCAAAGTGTTTTGACACACGGTGAGTCATCAACTTGCTGTCTAATGTTGCCCAAGTGCTCCAGTATGCGTACCCTCAAGGGTCGGCTGGTACACCCAACATACTGGAGACCACATGGGCAACTCAGTAAATAGACTTCATACTCGGTTTGGCAATTCATAAAGTGCGAAGTCTTCAATTGCTCCCCTGTTGCATTTGAAATAAATTCTGACTTTTCTTTTGATCCCTGTTTACATGCTTTACAGGTACTGCATCTAAAAAAACCTTTTGCTTTAGTTAACCAATTAGATTCCTTTTTGACCTTTTTGTCTTCTGATTGGAATAAACTTGGAGCCAGTCTATTTTTCATGTTATCTGCCCTTCTATATATGACTTTGGGTCTTTCTGGAAGATGATCTTTAAGTGTGGGATCCCCCTGTAGAAGATGCCAGTGTTTGTTTAGGATTTGCTGAATTCTCCCTGAATCCTGACTGAATTGTGTTAAAAATATAGCGTTAAAATCTTCCTTGGGTTTTGGTGAACTCGTTTTTAGAATATCTTCACGTTCCAGAAGGCCTACTTCCTTAATTGAATCATTCATCGTATCATTATCATATTTTTTTGTAATAAAACGTGTTTTTAAAATGTCTGCTTGTTCTTTAAAAACCTATATGTCACTGCAATTCCGCCTAATTCTACGAAACTGGCCTGGTGGTATGTTGGTCAACCGTTTTTTATGGTGACAACTAGTTATCAATAGATAGTTGTTGCAGTCTACTGGTTTGAAAAACGTTTTGGTTTTAAGACAGTTGTTTTCTATATAGATGGTTAGATCTAGGAAGTCTACCGAGTTGGTGCCTATGCATGTTGTGAATGCCAGATTGATTTGATTATTATTAATGTATTCCAGAAAACAATTTAGATTTTCATCACTGCCCTTCCAGATGAAGAAGATGTCGTCAATGTATCTCCGCCACAGGACCAAATCCGCGCCAAATTCATGGGTGGACCAGATGGTATCATTCTCCCAAGCATCCATGAAAAGGTTGGCGTAATTTGGCGCAAATTTGGTACCCATGGCGGTCCCACACTTTTGTAAAAAATGTGTTCCATTAAAGTTGAATAGGTTATGTTTTAAAATAAAGTTTATGCTCTCTAGGATGAAAGAGTTTTGTTCTATATGTACTTCTTTATCTCTACTCAATGTTCTGTCGATGGCTTTAATTCCATCATCATAATTGATGGCTGTGTACAGCGATGTTACATCGCAAGTACACATTCTGTAACCTTGTCTCCATACTACTTGCTTTAGCATATTAAGGACCTGGGTAGTATCTCTGAGATAGGACCTCATCTCCACCACGTACGGCTGCAGAAATACATCTATATATTCTGACAGTCGCGACGTGAGAGATCCTATCACAGAGATAATAGGTCGTCCTGGCGGTGCTGTTACGCTTTTGTGAATCTTGGGCAGGAAGTAAAAAATAGGCATTATGGGGAATTTCACATTTAGATATTCATATTCTTTTTCATTAATGACCCCAACCTCCCTGCCCTTGTCTAAATGCGTGACAAATTCTGCACAGAAATTTTTTTGTGGGTTTGTTTTCAAGCGTTCATAAGTTGTAATATCTGAAAGTATTCTTTCTGCTTCCCCCTTATAGTATTCTGTGTCCATAATGACTACCCCCCTCCTTTGTCAGCTTGTTTAAAAGTAATTGACTTGTCCTCTTCTAAGGTTTTCAGGGCAATTTTCTCTTTGAGAGTTAAGTTATTTTTAATTTTGTTAGTATTACTTGAAGTAAATTTTTCAAAGTCTTCTGAATTTTTGGGTGAAATGTCTCTATATTGTGACCCTTAGCCCAACTTGGATAGAATTTTGATCTTGATTTAAGTGCTGAATGCTTAAAAATGTCCTCCTCTGTCGTCGCAATGGTACTATTATTTACAATTTCCCACTTTGAGGATCTTGATATAGGAAAAAATTCTTTAGGGTTAGTTGCCTAATGAATTTATGGGCATCGATGTATAAATTAAAACCATTTGCTGTAGCAGCTGGTGCAAAGTTCAGACCCTTTTTGATTAGACTGCACTCATCTGCATCTAGACTTCTTTTGATCAAGTTAAAAATGTTATTTACGTCGCTAGTCTTTTTCTGTGTGTGTCTTCCTCCTCGTTTGCCTCGTGTGGTCTTTTTTTGGCTCTTACATTTGGGGAATCCTGTTCTCGCTGTTCTTCCAAAGGTAAGAACCGATTCTGTGTTACTAAAGGAGGTGCTTTGTGTGGTGGTGACTTTTCTAAAAAAGTCCCAGAATGTCTATGGGGTGACCTTCGCTCCCTCCCTTGACTGCGTTCTCTTTCATATCTATTGTCCCTTTGTTCTAGAGAAGTCGCCGGGATGTTTATGAGGTGACCTACGCTCCCTCCCTTGGCTGCGCTCTCTTTCGTATCTATTGTCCCTTCGTTCTAGAGGGGATCTAGCTCTATAAGTATCTAATGGCGACCTGGCTCTATAGCGATGTTCATAGTGTTCGCTATATCTAGGAGTGTAATTCCTACTCCTCCAGTGGTCCTCATGTTCATAATCCTGCCTAGTATGTCTTCTATCATCATCTCTTCTATAATTGTCCGAACGCTTATTTTCTCTATTGCTATTATAATTTTTCTTATCTTTTTGTTCCCTAGAGGTTTCATGATCATCAACAAGGGCTCCTTAGTAACTACTTATCTGTAGATGAGCCCCTGATGAAGACTTTGCAGTGGAAACGCGCGTTGGGTGAATCAGTGATTACTAAGGAGCCCTTGTTGATGACATCCAGAGTGGAGGACAACTTTAATCAGCCCAGTACCTGCTGTGACGGCCGTGGAGCGGATGCTGTTGCTGTGAATACCTTGTCTGACCCTATGACCCAGGGTGGTCTGAATGCTCACAAACAAAGGCACTTATGTAAGTTGAAATACTTTGTGTTTTTTACATTAAAAACAGTACTATACTATTTTTTGCTTTTCCCTCTTTTGTATATGGATTTCCCCCCCTCTATATGGATCTGGAGTACCTATCTGGAGACATAAGTTGGTAACTTTGAATAACCACAACGCTTTCATTTCACGTTAAACACGTGAGTGCAAATTCTATAGAATTTCCAGCATTGAAGCTATTTGTTGGAGCAGACAATATTGCACTATTTTGTGTTTTCACTTTCTTTTCCATGTCCTGATGTGATTTGCGCACCTGTTTCTCCTTCATTTATTATCAGTATACAGTATAACCTCTGATTATCTGTTTTATATTTCTTTTTTCCTTTTTATGTTTTGCGCTCCCCACGTCTGCCATACCACTTAGCCAAAGGAAATGAGTTAAGGTCATTTTCTGATAGAGCAATTAAGGATGATACACCGATAATTCCCCAGTTTTGAGTCTGCATCGCCTCATGCTTCACCCCCCTGGGTTAGTAAAATTATGGTGTAGTATCAATCAGATTGGGGTATGCCTAGTTCCATCAAAAGCACTCTGGGGTCATCCTGGCAGGATATTTCTGCATACCTTAGATTCCATGCCTACCACCATGCCGAGCTGTAGGTGCCCCTTATGTTACCAGGAATGTCGTTCGGCTTTCACTTTAAATCCAGTAGATCATGACATGCGCAGACCACCCTAATGGGGTATTTTCAGTGACAGTGCCTGGGAGTACAGAGCATTAGTTAGCTATTAAAACCGGAGCACTAAACTGAGAAGGTTGTTCATGTTGGAGGAACCTACGTTAATACTACAGCCATTTTGTATGTGCTTATTCAAATACCTGACATGCTGTTTTTCACAGAGAATTGTCTATCATGCATATTAATGTGATAATCATGTGAAATGTTATCTTGTTTTTGTTCAGGTTTCATGTGACGATGGTACCCAAAAATGTAGGACCCAAGCGGGCTCGTTGGGAATCCACCAGAGGGAGAGTGTAGCGGGGTCCCCCCTGACTACTATTCTCACCAAGCTACATTCAAATGAGCACAATGTGTCACCTTTTGCCTGGAATATCCATTCACATGGAGCCCATATAAGCAAATACATCGCTGTATTCAACAGCTTTTAAGCACTGCATGTCCCATGCTAGTCCCTAGCATAGCAAGTCAAACCACTCACAGACATTTTTCAACCTTAATGGGTCTCATCAGTGTGAGGTTGGTTTATACTTGTTTTGCAATATTTCTATGCTGGGTAGGTTTACCATATACATTTTAAGTTATGGTGGGTGAAAAAGGCAACAAAAAACCTTCACCGTTAGCATATAGCCATTAAAGAAAATCAATTGTGAGCACATTCACATGTTTTAGACAGGTCTACAACCCTGCCTTTCAACCATTATCACCTAGCATACAGTGCTTCCACCACAGCAAGAGATACTGGGAAATGACATGCAATTGAGCACACAATGTGTGCCTTTTGCCTGGAATATCCATTCACATGGAGCTTATATATATATATATCTAACACAAACAAATAGTAACGCTAGATAGTGAATAATATATAGTGGAGTGTGCAAGACAATATAGTGTTAAAAAAATGAAAAGTGTAGTTAAAATAAGACACGTATGCTGTGAAAAAAAGTGATAAAGTGTCAATCCAATGTTCAAAAATGATGAAAAACAGTCCAGTATCAGGAACAATTCTTACGGGGGAGGCAAAAGCTTCAGCAGTGATCAAGCCTGACCACAATAAATGCAAAACAAAATAAAAAGAAAGAAACGCCAGCTCCGTGATGAAATAGAGAAAATAAATGAGATTTATTGAGAGGTAGAGTGGTCAAATGGACCTATGCTCTCAGGTGAGATTAAAAAGCATACAATTAAAACATACAGCCGCGGCCCCTTTTATTTTCCTACATACCCGTAAAAATGCAGGGATGTTCTCCGTTTGTCACGGAGTTTCCCGCGCGTCAGCCGCATTGATGAGACAGCGCTAATGGCGCTTAACATTGAAAGCACCCGCAGCACCGAAAAAACACAGCATCTGCCCGCGTTTTTTAAAAATCCCGCGGTGGCTGCCGCAGGAGGTTAAAGGCGGCCGCCACTGTATGGTTGCTAAATGTAGCAGTGAACAAGCAGTGTGAGGTATAGGATCAGAGGCAGGAGAGTGGGGCATCAATGGTTAATGAAGCAAACAGCGAGGGTAAGTCATCTATGCCAGATTGTCCATGAACAGCCGTGTGGCACAAGCAGTCAGAGTTCAAATATCACCAATAGAGAATGTCCCTTCTCAGATATTGAATATGGTGTACTGACCGCAGACCTTGTTGGACACGCAACTGGTTCCTTACACTTGTTGTTCGGTTCCACTGTGGGATAGTAATGCCTCCTGGCACGCTGAAGATAAAATCCCTTCTGTGTTAGTGTAGCTTCCGCGTATCAGACCACAGTCAGAGCTAATGGTCTAGAGTGGATACGCTGTGTTGAAAACGCTGCTGCTTCCTAGTATCAAGTCCACAATCAATGCTCCGCCTCCTTACACTGCGTCACTGCGTCATGATGCTCCAACATGTTCCGTCACACGTAGTGACTTTCTCAAGGATGAGGTTGCAGAAGCTGTGATAGCTTATTATAGGCACAAAATCTCATTTGCAAGCAATCTCAGTCGTGAGCTGCATGTGGACAATTAACCATTAATTAACACATGAAGCTTGGATAACCATGATGATTGATTAATAAACCAACCCCCTTATAATAGCTCGTTATAAAACACTATAAAACTCAAAATAGTGTACTACATAAATGAAAAGTAAATATAATAATCGATTAAAAGGTTAAAAGAGCATAAAATAGATATTGAATCAAGGAGGGTGGTAGGGCAGGGTAATACAGAATCCAATAATAAATGCATAGGACATAGATGAAAATACATATAAGTATAAAATATAAACAATAGGGGTGTGTCAGAGTCATGCACTCGCATAAATACACCGCTTGTGCAAGAATCAGTACTCACACCACAAGAGAAATAGAGATGAGAGCTGATAATTATAACACAGGATCAGGAGAGAGCGGAAAATGAAAAGTGAGACTAAACAAGTGTAGTGGTATCAATGCACTCGTTGAGGCCCCTAGGGACCAAGGTCCCCAAGGAATAAATCCAAAAGGATTCGCGAATGCAAAGAGTCTTAAATCTGTCACCAGCTAATTTGGAACTAGGGACTGATTCAATGCCTGCTATTCTTAAACTGGTAGGATCCTTGGAATGTAATGTAGAAAAATGTCTGGGGACACTATGATTGTTGGCACCTTTAATGATAGCCCTACGATGTTCCAAGAATCTAATGCATAATGGGCGCTTGGTTCGTCCAATATACTGTAAATTGCAGGCACATGACAGAATGTACACTACGTGTGTAGTTAAACAATTGATCTGGCTCTAAATACAGTGTACAGATCCATTATTAGAAGAGGTGAAAGACTTACAGGTGTTCAAATGTTTGCACATAGTGCATCTAGACCTACCACACTTGACATTCCCTGGGGGAGAAGTTTGAGGATTAACCAACAGAGGGCCCTCTCTAAGCCTACTAGGTGCTAGTTGGTTTTTAACGTTGAAGGCTCTACGAAACACAACCGGTGCTCTTGGAGTGAGATACCTATTAAGATGTGGATCACACATTAATACTTTCCAGCTGTGTATTTATGCGAGTGCATGACTCTGACACACACCTATTGTTTATATTTTATATTTATATGTATTTTCATCTATGTCCTATGCAGGGCTGCCAACAGAAATCGTGGGGCCCGGGACAAACATTTTGAGCAGCCCCCCCCCCCCGTGTCAGCAGTATTGCCTGCCACACCCCCCCCATTTCACACCTCATGAGCCCCCTCTCTTTCCCCCCCCATCCCATGTATTTCTCTCCCCTCCGTCTCACCCCATCTCACTCTCCCGCCTCGCATGTATTTATCTCCACTGCTTCTCACTTACTCCCTCTTTTCCTCAGTCACCCTCTCTGTCCTCTCCCTCCGTCAATTACCCCACGCTCACTCATTCAGCCCCCCTACACACAATTCCCCTCACAAGATATATACCAAAAACCTTCCCACCCCCAAATATATACAACCTCCCCCCCCCAAATGCATACAAAAACCCAACCTACCCAATACATACATACATATACTGTACATATATACATACACACACATTCTCAGTAAGATAGATAGATCACAGCAGTTGCCGACGGCCCCGCTGCCGGCACGCCGTTGCTCCCGTGCGCACCGGTGTGCTGCGGGGGTGGGGCCGATGCTGGCCCGATGCTGCAGGGGGGGATTTGCAGGACGGTTCAGTGGCAATGGAGGTGGGCGATGGTTTTTGCCCGATGCTGCGGTGGGGAGGGGGGGTACCGTGATGGCCCGGTGGCTGCGGGAGGGGAGGTGGCAGTGCTGCGAGGGGCACGGCAGCTTGCCACAGCAATTGCCGGCCCCGCTGCACCTGTTTCACGATGCTGCTCCCGCGCGTGCCGGGCCTCCCTCTCATGCAGGCGCGCCGGAAGCTTAACCCAACCTACTTCCGGCGCTGCCAACAGGGAGCCCAGCGCCGGGGCCCGGGACACCAGTACCCTTTCTCCCTCCCTCTTGGCGGCCCTGGTCCTATGCATTTATTATTGGATTCTGTATTACCCTGCCCTACCACCACCCTTGCACCTATTCTATATCTTTTTTATGCTCTTTTAACCTTTTAATCGATTATTATATTTACTTTTCATTTATGTAGTACACTATTTTGAGTTGTATAGTGTTTTATAATGAGTGTAGAGGGAGAAAGGGGGTGGCCCGGTATTAAAGGGGTTGCACCCCATTTGGCCATCCCCTGACCTCACCAGGGAGACAAGGGGTTAACTGGGCTGAGGTCCAAAACTGTGATTAAACCCTTGTTATGACATGTAAATGTGTATTCCCCTGTTCCCCTATTTTATTGTAACATCTGGTTTAATCCGTGTCTGCATCACACACACACTAGGATCCATCCGGGAGCACAAGGGTTAATAGTTGTTTAGTGATTATAGCCCTTTGTGCAATTTTCCCGCCTTTTCAGGCACCATTTTGCAGGGTCCCATAGGCCGCCATTGGGCTCCATGTGTTTCAATGGCGAATCTTGCTGTTGGGTCCTGTTTCCTGAGAAGACCAGCAGATGGCGTCCGAGAGGAGGAGCGGCGGTTTCCCATTGTAAGTCAATGGGCCCATTGACTTCAATGGAAATCCCTCGAAGGAGCTTTCCAGGAACGAGTTGGCTGCCGTCCAAACCGCAAAACCGCAAAGCGGATACATTTTCAATAGGAGAGCTTTGATCACTTAACAAGTCAAGTTCAACGACAAGTGGCGTGGGAATAAACAGTTCTAGAGCACCTAGAAATAAAATTCTTTCTACCCCTAGTTCCTAGACCTCCCCCCACTCGACCACAACCGGGTCCCCGTATCCTGGACCCCCGATAAGGGTCGAACCGAGAAGAGCGGGTTGCGCCATAGGTTCCAATGGCGGCGGCAGAAACGGCTCAGGAAAACGGCTAAGTGTCAAAAGCTGAAATTTGGAAATCCATAGCTCCCGTTCCGGAGGGACCAGAGGATCAGGGTTTGGGGTATCTGTAGTCACTGCTCCGGCATCGCTGCAGAACCATCCTTGACCCTATTGGACCAACCCGACGGAGTATGGACCCCCTTAAAAGTTTGGGACTTTTCCCATAGACTCCAATGGCGGCCAATCTCCATTGACTGGCTATGGCGGAAAACCCCCATTGACTTCAACGGCGGCGGATTCCCATAGCCGCCAACGGCGGCGGGTTGCCATTGAAAGTCTATGGCAGCGGAGCCCGTTGTTTTCAATGGGGATTTTGTGAAAAAACGTGATTTAATTTACAGCGGAGATTTTTGTATTAAAATGAGAAACGGTTTTAAGTGTATTTGTGTATCTCCGGTTCCGAAGGTCGTAGCAAGTCTCAAATTGGACCATAGGGTGTCCCAGCTCCGGCATTGAGATGGAAACAAAAGAAACAGCGCGCAACGCCAAATAGTGAAGCAAGTATTGCAAAAATATATTGATTAAAAGGGTAATTAATCTGCGTACATCATATAGGTTGAAAAAAGTGCATTTAGTGTGTATCACACTGGTTACCACTCGGCAGCTGTTGGCAGGAGAGTCTGGTGCTTGCTTCTCTCAGCGGGAGCCGTTATGTTGGTTCTGGAGCAGGATTCTTGCTTGGACTCCTCATCCGAC
The DNA here is from genome assembly GCA_036426205.1 of Ascaphus truei. Classification (NCBI taxonomy): domain Eukaryota; kingdom Metazoa; phylum Chordata; class Amphibia; order Anura; family Ascaphidae; genus Ascaphus; species Ascaphus truei. The sequence goes on from CM071586.1 coordinate 8,296,464, forward strand.
AATTCGTGACTCCCAAGGGGGTTTCCCTTTAAGCAACCAGGCTCCGCTGCAGGTATTGGTGCTCAGTGGGACCGCTTGAAGTTCCAAGTCGTCTGGAGCTGCTCGTGTAGCTCAACAGGCAGATTCTCTGCACACGGAGGTGAGACCGCAACCTGCAGAGACACACTCAGCGTGCCACGATGCCGCTCCGTCACGGGACGCTGTGTGATGACGTCACAGTCTCCGCAGCAGTGATGGAATCGGCAGGGAGATGGTAAAGTCTCTCAAAGTCTCTCAACAGCCCAAATAACACACAAGAGTGATAGTAGCAGGGCGAAGCCAATAGATAGAGCAGTGGCAAATATAAGGCAATAGGTATAAATCATCCAACGCGTTTCGTAGAACTAACTACTTCTTCAGGGAATAATTAGGCCATTACCCAGAGGTCTTATATACCTCACAGAGATGTCTCATTGGTCAAACAATTAGTAATAGACCAATCATCTGAAATAGGTAATGGTCAATGTGATAGGGAAGATGTGATCATTACTTATAAAACAACAACTTTATTAACAATTCAAAGAAATTACATATTAAATAAAAACACTTACATATTAAATAAAAACGAAACATAGCATAAATACTTAAAAACATGATGGAATAAAAGAAACACAATATTAGTTATTAAAATAGACACCATCATTAAATACATATGAAAGATGTAACTAGAAATGTGAATTTAAACAAAACAGGGAGAACAGTGATACATAAACCAGTGACACAGCCCTGGGGTTAGAGGGGGGCCTGAGTGTTCAGTAAAGTGCCCAGATATCAACATCCTCATTTAACCCCTTAGGGGACATAGTATCTAATTTATGTATCCAGTATGTCTCTTTAGAAGAGTGTGTGGGGTGCTGAGCCACCCCCTGTGTTTATAGCAGCAGACGCCCGTATCAGCTACACGGTTATGTGATATAATTTTTTTTTTATATATATATATATATATATATATATATATATTTCACTGTGGTACTTGTGGTTTTTCCTTCCACCTATTTATAGGGTTCAGTCACTGCACTGTATTTATTTTCTAGGTTAAATAGTAGCGCACAGTATTATTTTTGTCTTTTCTCCGGCATTGAGAAGTGGGAAGTTTGGACCCAATGGAACCGGATATTTTAATATGTTTATGTTTTATCTTTCATACTGTGTTCTAAGGTATGGGTAAAACCCAGAAGAAATTCCTTTGCATACCAGGGTAGCATATGGCCAGAAAGGCGACCCAATGTCTAGGACTTGAGTATGGTTCAAAGGATTTTGTCACCTCTACTGTTTACATGAGGGCGGAGATTACTCAAACCAGAGCAGTCTTCAAGTGTTCCATTTCACACCTCACAACAAAGAATATCCTGCCAGGAATCCAATCTGGTAGACTAGCTGGCATTCCTGATGCAGATGAGGGGCTACAGAAATGAGACCCCAGAGCTCTACTGCGCATGTACCAGCTAGCAGGGGGGCATGTATCAAAATGTGTTCCCCCGTTAATGAGTGGCTAGAGTTAATTGAAGACCAATCAACTGTACTTAATGTTAAGGATAGGGCACAAAAGGTTTATAAACTGTTGTCCGCCCTTTATCCTTTGTCTTCTGATATCATCTGAATTGTTACCTGATTGCGAGAGAATTGCTATGCTTCATACTTCTCATCCCCCAACCCCAAAGTAAGTGTACTTCTTGTCTGTTACTGTATTATTTCGTGTGTTCACCTATCCAAAGGAATAAATATACTTTATTATATCTAAGCCTCGTTCAGTTCAAACCCAGTGAATTGTGTAAATTACACCCTGTGATAAGCTATCGTCACAATGAGCTATTATAAGGGGGTTGGTTTATTAATCAATCGTCATAGTTATCCAAGCTTCATGTGGTATTTAATGGTTAATTGTCCACATGCAGCTCACGACTGAGATTGCTTGCAGCTGATTTCGTGGCTATAATAAGCTATCACATCTTCTGCAACCTCATCTTTGAGAAAATAACTACGTGTGACGAAACATTTTAGAGCGTCGTGACGCAGTGATGCAGTGACACAGTGTAAGGAGGTCTTGATACTAAGAAGCAGCAGCGTTTTCAACACAGCGTATCCACTCTAGACCTCTAGCTCTGACTGAGGTCTGATACGCAGAAGCTAACATTAACACAGAAGGGATTTTATCTTCAGCGTGCCAGGAGGCATTACTGTCCCACAGTGGAACCGGACAACAAGTGTAAGGAACCAGTTGCGTGTCCAACAAGGTCTGCGGTCAGTACACCATATTCAATATCTGAGAAGGGACATTCTCTATTGGTGATATTTGAACTCTGACTGCTTGTGCCACACGCCTGTTCATGGACTGTATCTGAAATAGATGACTTACCCTCACTGTTTGCTTCATTAACCATTGATGCCCCACTCTCCTGCCTCTGATCCTATACCCTCACACTGCTTGTTCACTGCTACATTTTGCAACCGTATGTTTTAATTGTATGCTTTTTAATCTCACCTGAGAGCATAGGACCATTTGACCACTCTACCGCTCAATAAATCTAATTTATTTTCTCTATTACACCACGGAGCTGGCGCTTCTTTCTTTTTGTTTATATATATATGTGTGTGTGTGTGTGTGTGTGTGTGTGTGTGTGTGTGTGATCTAGAAATAAAAGCCAGGTGTGAATGACTAGTTTCCTGAACCCCTTAACCAGTGTCTGGACGTCCCCGCTTCACAATATCTAAAGCAGCAATCCCGCCTGGGATCTTACCTGATCCGCAGTCCCTCAATGTCCAGATACCTTCATTCCCGCAATCTTATACATTGAAGGGGAGGTGTTCCTTACCTGTCTTCTGGGTTAGAGGGGGTTCCGATGGTTCCTGTGTGAAGCTTGAGTCAGATCTGGAAGAAAGCAGTATAAGTTATTTCGGTGTAGTATAGGGCAGTTAAGATATACAAGGTAAATAAGATATCCAGATCCAGAGTGAGAGAGTGCGGGTGAGAGCCAGAGAGAGTGTGGGTGAGAGGGGAGAGAGACAGAGGAGAGTGTGCGTAAGAGCCGAGAGATAGACAGGGGGGGGAGAGAAAGAGTAGCGGCGGGGGGGAGAGAAGATATTGAGAGGGGGGATGGGGTAGAGAAACCGAGAGAGGCGGCGGAGGTTGAGAAAGACGACAAAAGAGATGAGGTGGGCGAGAGCGAGAGCCAGAGAGGGTGCTCGGATGGAGGTAGGCAACGAGAGACGAGGTGGGTGCGGGCAGAGAAGAGAATTCCCAGAGAGGGGGGGCGGAGTCATGAAAAATCGAGAGAGGGGGGGGGGGTAGTATGGCACATGATTAGCAGGAGCTGAGGGATGTGGGGAGGAGGAGAGACAAGATGGAGGGGGGTGGGAGAGCGAAAGAGAGAGGGTGCGGGGGGAGAGAAAAAGGGGAACGAGGACCTCGGGGGCGGAGAGAAGAGGAGACGCTAGGGGAGGGGGGGAGAGAAAAAGGATGACTTGACCGTCGGGGTGGCCGACCGAGCTAAAAGTATGCAGAGGAGATGGGGGGGTGTACCAGGACAAGATGAGAGAGTGGGGCCCGGTCGAGAGGAAGACTGGAGGGGGAGAGGAGGCGTAGGAGAGAGACCCCGAAAGGAGAGGGAGAGAGCGGAAAGAAAAGAAAGATGGGAATGGTGTGAGAGCATGAAAGGGAGGGGGGAGAGATGAGCCAAAGGGAGGAGGGGGGAGAATACGTAGGGATGGAGGAAGTAGGAGAGAGAAAGAAGAAGGGCGAGAGAGACTGAGATGGAGATGAAAGAAAGAACACGGGAGGGGGAGAGAGAAAGTACAGAACATGGAGGGCGGGAAGACTGAGAAGAAAGAAAGAAAGGGAGGGGGAGGAGAGAGAGAGACACGGGTAGGGGAGGGAGGAGAAAGGGAGGGGCCGGAGGAGAGAAAGGGAGGGGAGAAAGGGGGGAGCGTCGGAGGGGGGAGGGGGGGGGGGGGAGGGGGGGACCACGGGGGTGAGGAAAGGGGTCGGCCGGGGTGAATCTGTGACGGAGAGGGGGGGGGGGGGGACGAGGGGGGGGGGGGGGGGGAGGATGGGGGGTTGGACCGCGGGTGTCCACACAGACACCTCCCCAGAGACACAAAGACGCCCAGAGACCCACAACACGCCCGAGACACACCAGCAAGGACAAACACCCACGCCCAGAACACACACCCAGGAAGGAGGCAGAGCCCACACCCATTGGAACAGACACCCAGAAGAGAACCACAACACACAAACACCCACACACAGACACACTAAGCACCACACGCACAACACACACACAAACACCACACACACACACAACACACACAACACACCTACACACACTCCCACAACCACCCAAGCCAGCGACAGCACACGCCCGATGGTAAAAAGAAACATCACGGCCCAGAGCACGAAACAACGCCAGCAAACAACAGCACATACACACCACACACACCACATCAAAACACAACAACACACACACACACAACACAGAACACACAACACAACACACAACGTACCGACAAACTGCACCAGACACACACAACAATACACACACAACACAACGCCAGGAGACACACACGCGTCACGCCCAAGTACACCACCACACCACCCCAGAGACACAACCCACACGACACACACAAACACCACACAACACCACACAGCACACCCGGTGGCAGAGACACACACCCGGAGACAGCACACCGCAGAGACACACACACACACGGACCGACACACACACATCACCAAGACAAGCCACAGCAACCACCGCACGACAGAGACAAGAACGACCGAGAGACACAACACACAACCACGCCAGAATCACACGAGCCAAGAGACCACACACACCCTAAGAACACACCCGAGACACAACGCACGACCAGGAGAACACACACACACACCCACGCACGCCAGACAACGACATCAACACACACACACAACACACACACAACCACACGACACACACACACACATGCACAACACACACACAAACACACAACACAACACACACAACCCAAGACACAAAGCACACCAGAAAACACACAGCACACACACACACACACCCCAACACACACAAAACCGCACTGCACGCAAACACACACACACACACACACACACACACCGACCCCTGCACAACACACAGACAACACACGACAGTCCATAACCAACAACACACGCACTGCCCATAGACACACACACCACCCCATGTAGAAACAACACACAACACCACACACACACATCCCAGGGATCACACACACCCAAACACACCCAGACACACCACCACAACGCACCCCAAATACCCACACCCCACACACTACACGCCCAGCACACAAAACAACACAAAACAACAACACAAACAACACCAAACACACACACACAACACAACAACACACACACAACACACACACACACCCAAACACACAACCACACCCAGACGACACCACACACGCACCCAGATACCACACACAGCCATAACACACACACACACACACACACACACACAAACCACACCACACCACACACACACACACACACAAACAACACACACACACACACTCATAGAACAAACTATCACTCACATATACAACACCACCCTATACACACACCACTCATACAAACACACCACACACAACACTACCAGAAAAACACAACAAAACAAGACACACGACACAAGGCAACAAACACTAAACAAAAAAGCAAGAACAAACACACACGAACTGTAGAGACCACACTCAAGGGAAAACACAAAAAAAGGACAGAGAATACAAGAACCGAACCAAGAGAAACACAAACAAAAACACACCACACACACACACACACACCAACAACACACACACACACACACACACAGCACGCCCAAACACAAACACACACACACACACACACACAACATCACAACACACACACACCAAAACAACAAAAAAAACAAAAACCAAAAACACACACAAAACCAACAAACACCACACCACTACACAACCACACACTACACATACACACACACACAAAAAAAAACACAGGCACCACAAAGCACGCACGCACAGAACGAAACCACGTAAACAAACACCAACCCACAACAAACGCAGACAACCACTACATACACAACACAATAACCAAAAACAATACAACCATAGACACAACAACACATCAGACAGAACACAATACAACCAAAAACACACCCATAGACCCACACCCAACCAACCCAAACAAACAAGCACCCAGAAAACCAACACCACCAACATCACCCATCACACACAAGAACAAAACACACACACACCAACACACAACACCACACAACACACACACACACACACACACACCACACACACACACACAACACACACAACACAACACACATCCAATATACAACCAACCAATAACACCACATTCTCTCCCATATATATGCACACACACACCTCTCTCTCACTTACACACGGGGGGGTGCGGGGGAAGAGAGGAAAAGCACCGCGACCAGCACCACCACCACCCCCGTACCCCCCCCACGCGGGGGGCATGAATGAAGCTATGGGGCGGGCAGGCAGTTCCCCCCTCCCATACCTCAATTGGCGTTAATGGAAGCTTTGGGGAGGCAGGGTGGGTGGGAGGCACGTGGCATAGGTGTTCCCAGGGGCGTCCCAGGGGACAGTTAGCCCCGCGTGGCTGCCACTGCTCTGCTCCCTCGCCGGCATGTCCAGCAGTGCGAGGCCAAGCAGATTGCAGGCTGATCTTCCCCAGCCCGCGCCGGATGAAGCTCATGAGGGGGGGCAGGACGACATCCCCCACCTAGCGGAGCTGCGCATCTGAAGATAGTGGCGGGCATTATTTAAGTTTGGGGGAGACGGGAGGGAGACACGTGGCCTGAGGGCAGGGGACAGGAGCAGGGGGAAGGGGACAGGAAGAGGGGACAGGGAGCAGGGACAGGAGCAGGGACAGCAGAGATAAGTGGAGGCGCAGAGGGTCGGGGGGAGTAGGGAGCATGGTGGGGACCAGGGGGGGATCGCAGGGAAGGAGCAGAGGGGTCGCAGGCTGGAGATTAAACCTCCGCCCGGGCGAGGGGGGGAAATAGAGAGCAGGGGTCGAGACGGGAGAGAGAGAGAGAGAGAGAGAGAGAGAGAGAGAGAGAGAGAGAGGAGAGAGAGAGAGAGAGAGATGAGAGAGAGAGAGAGAGAGGAGAGAGAGAGAGAGGAGAGATGCAGAGAGAGAGAGAGAGAGAGAGGAGAGAGAGATGAGAGTAGAGAGAGAGAGAGGGAGAGAGAGAGGAGAGATAGAGAGTAGTATAAGTATAATTATATATTAGATTGTATATATATATATATATTATATATATGTTATATATGATAGTATATATGTATATATATGTATATATTATATGATATATGTTAATATATAATATGAATATAATATATATATATATATATATATATATATATAATTAGTAGTGAAACCTGTGAGTAACCAAAATAAATGGAAGCAATAATATTTCAAAAATTTAAATGCCACTAGGTTTACTGCTAAGAATTGGAAACAACCTGCTCCTCCCTCTTAATCAAATAAAACAATACAATTTGACATATAGTATACATAGAAAAACAATCTGCTTAGCTACAGTAAATGATTTGAGCCCCTCGGTTCTGATCCGACTGCTGGTACACTCCATATTTTAGATAAAACTATTTTTGAAACGTGTGATCTGTAATTCAGGGGTGAGCAAACTTTTATCCGAGCCCCCCTTTTCATCCATGAAATTTCTCGGGCCACCCCCCCGCCTGATGTAATCAAAATCACATGGAACAAAAAACCTTTATTAAACAGTATACAATGTAAATACAAATATGTCTAAATACTTACATATTTCAACAGCTCGCGCTTGCAAAATTAGGCGGTGGCCACGCTGCCGCTAACAGCGGTGACTTCACCAACTCTTCAAGCATGAGCACAGGGTGTCCTGCATAAATTTGCAAGCACGAGCTGGGGGGGGGGGGGGGGGGAGGGGGGGCATGGATCGGGGGCTATTCTGTGTGTGTGCGCTTTGTGCATGGACTGCTGCTGAGCGTTCTAAGTCAATTTGTTGTTCCCCAAGAGCCAAGCTTGGGAGAGTGTACACACCGAAGTTGTGGCACCTAAATGGCAGGGTCAATAGGGAAGCACCATCAGCCTACACAACAAAACACAGACAAAGCACAAAAAGCAATGGCAGCACACTAAACACACGACACAAACACACAACACACAAACCAACACAGATAACACCAGCATCGAAATCACGAACACACACGCAATCCCAACACACACCACACAAAAGCACAACACACACAACAGAACACACGCAAGCACAAAACAGCACAAACACACGCAACAACACCCAACACCACACCACAACACGCCACCAAACCGCAAACTACACACACCAAGAACAAAAAAAAAAGAAGCCAACACACACACACACGCAAGAAACAACACACCACCGACACGCAAGCACAAACACCACACACACGCAAGACAACACCATACGCAACGCACTAACCGCCCACACCGCGTCAGAGCGAGGACAAACACTAGCAAAAGCACACAGACACAACCCAACAAACACAGAGCACAAAACACACCAAAAAAACGTCAGCACAAACAAACACGCAAGCACACACTACACAACGACACAAAGCAAATACAGCACCAAACAAAACGCAAGAAACAAAAGACGAAGACCACACACAGCAAGAAAAGGAAACACACAACCACACCACGAAAAACACAACACACAAACACACAACAACACACACAAAACACAAAAAAACAAACAAAAACAACAACACACAAAACAAACACACACACACACACATCACAACACATAACACACACAAACACAATCACACCTACTCATATCACAACACACACAATCACAACACAAATCACACACACTCAATCACAACACACACACACACACACACACACACACACACACACACAATCACAACACACCACACACACTCAATCACAACACACCACACACACTCAATCACAACACACACAATATCACAACACACAGACACAACCCACCACACAAAAACACAATCACATTCAACACATACACCATACACACAACACACAATCACAACACACACACAATTACAAAACACACCACACACTATATCACAACACACACTCATATCACAACACATACCACACACACTCAATCACAACACACACACTCATATCACAAAACATTCCCCCCCCCCCCCCCCCAGGTTAAATTAATACTGCTGTACTGCATGCTCGGCCCCCCACGCTGCTGAACACTGGAGCCAGTAAAGACAGGAATAGAAGGGCTTGTTTCTGTGTGCAGAGAGAAGCCCCGCCCCCTCTGCAAGCACAGGGAAGCAGCAGCAGCCTCAGCACGAGCTTGTCAGCTGCTTGCCCACCCGTGCACTGCCCTGCCCGCCCCCAGGTTTCGCCGCACAGCCTGCGTCCCCCCTAAATAATTTGGCGCCCCCCAGTTTGCGCACCGCTGTCCGATGTGTAATATATTGTATATGTACAAATGCTGTATCCTTCCCTTTTCCCCTAACTCCCCTCAAGTGATTCTATCCAATTATGTGCATCAATGTACTGTACCACATTCCCTTTTATTTTATGTATCCCCCTAAAACCTGCATAACAACTAAAAAAGATTTAAGTAGCAAAAAAATAGAATAAGAGAAATACATGTTTTCATAATTACAAGAACATGATGACAATATATCACTTATATGTATGGCTATTTTTAATATTAATTACTATTATTAACAACCCCAGCCCTAAGTATAGCAATGACAAGGTGATTATACACCCTACACCAGTTTGAGGGCATCCACCCAACACAACAAGGGCAAATCTCATTATATAATCCCAGGGATTGGTTTGATGTCATATCTATCCCATGATGCTCTGGGATATTCAGGTCAAGACATAAGTGATATTCGTTATCCCATATGTCCTAATTAATTAATCTGAGCCAAGAAAATACTAAAAAAACATAAAAACGCGAGGACATTCACATGTATGGAAAAAAAGTGGTTCCCCAGGCACACCTACTCAATGGAAATAGAAAATAAAGTAATACCGGTGCTAATGCTCAGAATGGCCTTCCTGAACAGCCCAATGACGTAGTATACAATGAAGGATATCTATATCCTTCATGACAATCACAGGCCTGAGAGGTCCACAAGCCTGTTTTTCCCCATAGTGACTTGGCATACAATGCTTCCACTGCAGCCCGGAATTCTGGGCAATGGCAGGAGAATGAGCACTCCGTGTGTCACTATTTGCTTCATATCCATCTTAACACGTATCCCTATAAATGTAAGCTTGCTGCTTTACGCTATTTTCCAGCACAGTGTAAGTGAGCACTGCAAAGTGCTAGTAAGGTAGCTGAACAAGAGGATAGCCATAAAAATCCTTTATTGAAGGTACAACGTCCCTGCAGTCACTCTGACCCGTTTTGTACCTGATGGCACTTTGACAAAGTTTTATCAGAAGCACGCACCAGACTGGAGAATCATTGAGCCTGCGACTTTGTAATCGACGACGGGGAACGGAACATGCGAGTTCTTTATGACTTTATTTCCAACCTGCTCCAGTGCCTGTGTGACAGCAGCATACTGTATACTTGAGTTATGGGAATTGTGTATGGGGGTTGGGTGTCTTGCTAGCGAGGGCATTTTGGAGTTCAGGCTGCAGGACTCTCCCCCTATCTTTCCTAGCTGCCGTTTTCAGTCCACACAGGCAACGGTGTCTCAAACTCATATAAATATACAGCAGTTTTCTCCTGTCATTTTCACTTACTCAAACGTTTATGCATACTTATGAGACATGATTACTTATACTCGAAGTTTGCCTCATATCTGGAGCATCGGCATAGGGGCTTACCCTTTTTTTTCCTATATTTTCCAGTACATCCTGGGTTAAAGAAATGCATGACCAGCAAAGTATTGCGGGGGCGGCTGGTGAGGTGAGCTGGTCGGCTGGGAGCTCGCGGCGCACCCGGCTAGTGGGAGCCGCCATCTTGGACTGCTTGCGCAGGCGTGAGAGTTGCGCATGCGCAGTGAGTACAGGAGGACTTGCGGTGGCCATTACTAAGTCGCGCACGCGCAGTAAGTTATGTGCACGCGGCAGCAATAGGCAGAGGCTCAACGGGTAACTACAACTCCCAAGATGCTCAGGGAGATAGCATCACATGCAGCCACAAAGCCAATAGGGCTTGAGGATTCCCCTGCAGGCGTGAGGGACCTTTTGCACGCTGGCAGTAGGAAGGCAATCGGTGCTGGGACAGGATAGGAAAAGAGGTGTATGTGCAGGGGTCTGTGATCCTCTGTACTAGGCCAGATTCCCCCTAGGCCCGACTGTGACGATAGCCTGCCACAGGTTATTACAGTGTTACACAAATCACTGGGTTGAACTGGGACGAGTCTTAGATATAATAAAGTATATTTATTCCTTTGGATAGGTGAACACACAAATAATACAGTAACAGACAAGAAGTACACTTACTTTGGGGTTGGGGAATGAGAAGTATATAGCATAGCAATTCTCTCGCAATCAGGTAGCCATCAGATGATAAATTGAAGACAAAGGATACAAGGGAACAACAGTTTATAAACCTTTTGTGCCCTATCCTTAACATTGAGTACCGTGGATTGGTTTTCAATTAACTCTAGCCAGTGGTTAACGTGGGAACACTTTATGACACATGCCCCCGGCTAGTTGTTTTATGCGCAGTAGAGCTCTGGGGTCTCATTTCTATAACCCCTCCTCTATATCAGGAATGCCAGCTAGTCTACCAAATGGAATACCTGGCAGGAAATCCTTTGTTGTGAGGTGTGAAATGGAACACTTGAAGACTGCTCTGGTTTGAGTAGTCTCCACCCTCATGCAAACAGTGGAGGTGACAAAATCCATTGAAGCATACTCAAGTCCTAGACATTGGGTCGCCTTTCTGGCCATATGCTACCCTGGTATGCAAAGGAATTTCCTCTGAGTTTTACCCATATCTCGGAATACAGTAGGTTGGATAAAACATGAACATATTAAAATATCTGGTTCCTTTGGGTCCAGCAGGTCCAAACTTCCCAGTTCTCAATGCCGGAACTGGGACACCCTATGGTCCAATTTGCGACCTGCTACGACCTGGGAAACCGGAGATACACAAATGCACTTAAAACCGTTTTACATTTTTAATACACAAATCTCCGCTATAAATTAAATCACGTTTTTTCACTAAATCCCCATTGAAAACAACGGGTTCCGCCACCATAGACTTTCAATGGCAAACCGCTATGATACCGCGGCTATGGGAATCCCCGCCATAGACTTTCAACGGGGTTTGGCCGCCATTGAAGTCTATGGAAGAAATCCCGAACTTTCAAGGGGGTCCATACTCCGTCGGGTTGGTCCAAGCCGGTCAAGGATGGTTCTGCAGCGATGCCGGAGCAGTAGCTACAGATATCCCAAACCCTGATCCGCTGGGCCCTCCGGAACCGGAGCTATGGATTACCAAATTTCACCATATGACACTTAGCCGTTTTCCTGAGCTGGTTCTGCCCCCGCCATTGGAACCTATGGCGCGGCCCGCTCTTCTCGGTTCGACCCTTATCGGGGGTCCAGGATACGGGGACCCGGTTGTGGTCGAGTGGGGGGAGGTCTAGGAACTAGGGACAGAAAGAATTTTATTCCTAGGGGCCCTAGAACTGTTTATTCCCACGCCACTTGTCGTTGAACTTGACTTGTAAGTGATCAAAGCTCTCCTATTGAAATTGTATCCGCTTTGCGGTTAAGCGGTTTGGACGGCAGCCAACTCGTTCCTGGAAAGCTCTCTCGAGGATTTCTCCATTGAAGTCAATGAGCCCATTGAGTTTCAATGGGAAACCTCCGCTCTCCCTCTCGGACGCCATCTGCTGGTCTTCTCAGGAACAGGACTCCACAGCAAGATTCGCCATTGAAAGACATAGAGCCTCAATGGCGGCCTATGGGGACCTGCAAAATGGTGCCTGAAAAGGCGGGAAAATTACACAAAGGGCTATAATCACTGTACAACTATTAACCCTTGTGCTCGCGGATGGATCCCAGTGTGTGTGTGATGCAGACACTGATTAACCAGATGTTACAATAAAACAGGGGGAACAGGGGAATGCACATTTACATGTCATAACAGGAGTTAAGTCACAGTTCTGGGTCTCAGCCCAGTTAACCCCTTGTCTCCCTGGTGAGGTCAGGGGATGGCCAAATGGGGTGTAACCCCTTTAATCCCGGGCCACCCCCTGTCTCCCTCTACACCGACTCACGTTTATAGATTGTGGCTGCTACAGGGACAGGCCGTTAGGTAGGGACCCTGATCCATTAGCTATTTAATAATTCAGGAATACAGCTGCTACTTGTGGTCTGGGACCAGACTACTGTTGCTGAGACAGAGACTATCTTCACGGTGGGGCACTCCGGCGGGACACCATCCCACGCGGAGGCGGACTCGTCACGGAGGATCCCTTTAATCTTTCCATCAGCACGCCCGGGTGTGGACACACCCGGCAGGTACCTTTTCATCAAGTGCACCAACACACTGTACAGTGATGGCGCTGATCACACCTGAGGGGGCTATAATTTGGCGACTCTTATTTGGAAAAGTGCCCACGGGCCTCATCAGGTACTGTAAACAAAATAAGATACAGTATGGTGAGGGAAGAAGTGACAAAAACGGGACATAGTACAGCATACAGCAAGTATAAAAAGAAAAACACTTAAGGACATTCACATGCCTTAGACAGGTTCATAAAACTGTATCTCTCCATAGTCACTCAGCATACAATGAATGAGCCAGTGTTTGAGGTGTCTACATATGGAGACCAGGCGATGTTGTCCATGTCTGCTATTACCCACGTTTGGGACAAAGAAAGGGGAGGGGGGGTGGTTAATCCAAGCCTTCATCACTCATTGGGCAGCTGGGGTGCATAGAGAAAAGATTTGGGGTGTCTTAAACTACTGTATTTCTGGGATGTCTGAATTGTCTTGTAGATAGGGTAGATAAGAGAAGTTCCTATTCTGTAGTAGCTTCTATTATAGCCTCTGTTTTGTCTTCTAGGGTAGCTTTTGTTGCCAACCCTTGGTTAGATTGATGAAGGCCACCAGCCCAACAACAACCTATGAGGCAGCCATGTAACCAGGGTTGCCACCACTTTGGGTTTGACCCGGAGACTACTGGTTTTGGCCATGTATCACCGGGCTACTGGTTTAGTTTGTTAATCTCCGGGGAGCGGCGGTGTCTCCCGGCATCCTCCGGCATTCTCCTGCATCTCCCCCTGCAACTCCCATGAACACGACTGTGCGGCATCAAATGACGCCACGTTCCCATGACACTGCGCCACTACGTGATGTCACAGCCTCATGTGACGCCCGTTGTGATGGTAATGGGAAACTACATGATGTCACAACGCTATGCAGCGTCCCGTTGCCATGACAAATTGACGCCGCGTAATGTTGTGATGTTACATAGCGTCCTGTTGTCATGGCAACGCAGCAATATTTGACGCCACGCAGAAATGTTCACGGAAGTTGCGGGGGAGATGCTAAAGAATGCTGTAGGATGCCAGAGCCAGGAGGCGCTGCCGCCTTAAGAGAGAATTTTTTTTACATTTATCTCCGGGTTATCCTTCAGTAGAAGGTGGCAACCCAGCATGTGACCTGAACAACCATTTTGCACCTGTTAAATGGAGAACCCCGTTTTCTGTTTGGCGTAGCAAGAGCCATTTTGTGTATTACATGATAGACTACAGACAGCCATTTTATGAGTTACCCAGTATGACAGGCAGCCATTATAGGTGTTATTTGTACAGCAACAAGCCATTTTGTGTAGTAATCAGTTGCAATAGCACTAAGGCAGCTATTACTATATAAACCTCTTTACCTGGCTCTAAAAGGTGTTTACATTAGTTGACTATGTAAATGGCCTTTCTCAGTCTTTATTGCCTTGTCAGAGTGCTGTATCCACGCAGCCTGGGTGTAGATATGCTGATGGAATAAGGAAGAGCGCTGTAACTTTTATAGTACAAACAGGAGCTTTATGAATAGTTGTTGATAATGCTCTTCACATCAAGACATTCATTACTATATTCCCTAACTGGTGAACAACCCTGTTGTACATAGAAAGTGTGAAGACGGCACACAAGCTGCTTGTTTGCAGGAATAATCCAGTCACTTCTTAAAGAGATCTCCAAAGGAGGTATCGAGACACAAAAAAAAAAAGAGAAATCAAACCGCGCACTAGGGATCAGTATGAAAATATCTTGTATTCAAATATATAAAAATGGTAATTATTGTGCGTACATCAAAAACGAATAAAAGGAGAATGTCATATGACAATTCATATGTTACCACACCACAACCGGATCATGCTGAAAAGGGGAACCTCTCTAGTCACACACCGGGGGTAGTCCGCAGATGTCCCCAAGTCTTGGGTAGGTGGCACTGCTGGGGGGCACTAGACAATCCTCCAAGAGACCCTATTGGTAGGGATGGGGCAGTCCAAGAAGATGGTACAGGTAACAATCCCAAAGACCGATGAACTAGTCCCGTTTGCAGCAATAAGCCAGAAGGGCTATCGTGGGACACAGTGCTTTTAGCAGTAACTTACTACCAGCGTGAGACTGCAGATATGTCCACAGAGCAGCGTGTGTGGCAGTGGGGGAGAACACGCCAGGCGCCCAGTGTCTATCAGTAGTACATACACCGAATGCGTCGCTCCCGATGACGTCACCAGATTTGAAGGCGAGATGCCGCTACCAGTAACAGTCAAGAACAGTGATTGGCAATCTAATGCGTTTCGTAGCACAGCAAGGCCACTTCATCAGAGATAGCCAATCTAACAAATGATCCCAATAAATTCCCATGAGCCAACACCGATAGGCCGGACATAGGGGGCATGCCCGACAAATCAGGGCGGGACAAATGGGAAACAGCAAAGCTGCAAGATAATTCTTGCTAATGATAACACATAAAATGTATTAGACACATAAAATATGCTGTAAAAGGGAAAAAGAGAAAAAAAAGAGTTAAAAATCACAAAGGGCTACATAGTATCACCCACACATTAAGAGGCTAGTAATATGCAGAGGAGGAAAATATGTTAATGCATGAGTGGTAGGAAGCCACCAATTAACCATGCAAAGAATCCATGGTAACAAAGAAAGTGACAGACACAAAGTCTCTATGTAGGAATATACCTAAAAACTAACATCTGGATTAAATCCTGAATCACACAAAAAGACCACGGGAGAGTAGTAGCCAGAGAAAATCTGTAGTCACATAAATGAAACATACAACTGAATCTAAAGAAAAAAGAAAAGGGACTAAAAATCCAACCAGAGAATGATTAAGCACTAATAGAAGGACAATACATCTATTTCTTAATTTAGTCCTTTAGGAGTTAAGGTATCTAACAAATGTATCCAAAAAGATTCCTTAGCAGAAAGATCCTGAATTCTGTCACCTCCTCTACGACTACATGGCACACATTGTATGCCCTTAAAGGTGAGGGATGAAGGATCCTTATTACGATGAGCCATATAATGTCTAGATAAACTATGATTAAACTAACCAATGCTTATGTTTCTGACATATTCTTGTATCCTTATTTTAAGAGCTCTTTTAGTTCTATCCACATATTGGAAGCTACAAGGGCATTCCAATAAATAGACTATGTGGGTAGAATTACAAGTAATTAAATCTTTTAAGTCAAAAGAATTCTTAGTTGACTTGGACGCAATTTTATTTCTAATAGGATGAAGAAATGTACAAATAGAGTACTTCCCACAAATATGATTCCCTACGGGTTTCTTTTTGTTTTATTGTAAGCCACATAGTATTAAGCTCATTCTTGCCCAAAATGCCTATATCACTAGGTGCTAAGGTGTTTTTGAGGTTATGAGCTCTTCTATAAATGAATTTAGGAATCTTGGAGATGTGACCTTCAAAGACTGGATCACCACAAAGAATGGCCCAGTGTTTTCTAATTCTCTGATACAAAACCCCTGACTGAGTTCTATAATCGTCTTCAGTGCTGCAATTCCTTCTTATTCTCATGAATTGACTGACAGGGATGTTATTAATTCATGTTTTTTTTATGGTTACTAGTAGCAAGGAGGAGGTTATTGGTATCCACCTCCTTGAAAAAAGTTTTGGATACTATCCTGTCGTCATCCAAAGCTGTTAATTTAAGGTCTAGAAAATCAATAATTCTAGTGTCTGAGAAAGATGTAAAGACTAGATTATTACTATTGTCATGCATTTCCAGCATATTTTATGTGTCTAATAAATTTTATGTGATATCATTAGCAAGAATTATCTTGCAGCTTTGATGTTTCCCATTGGTCCAGCCCTGATTGGTCGGGCATGCCCCCTATATCCGGCCTATCGGTGTGGGCTCATGGGTATTTATTGGGATCATTTGTTAGATTGGCTATCTCTGATGAAGTGGCCTTGCTGTGCTACGAAACGCATTAGATTGCCAATCACTGTTCTTGACTGTTACTGGTAGCGGCATCTCGCCTTCACATCTGGTGATGTCATCGGGAGCGACGCATTCGGTGTATGTACTACTGATAGACACTGGGCGCCTGGCGTCTTCTCCCCCGCTGCCACACATGCTGCTCTGTGGACATATCTGCAGTCTCACGCTGGTAGCGAGTTACTGCTAAATGCACTGTGACCCACGATAGCCCTTCTGGCTTATTGCTGCAAACGGAACTAGTTCATCGGTCTCTGGGACTGTTACCTGTATCATCTTCTTGGACTGCCCCATCCCTACCAATAGGGTCTCTTGGAGGATTGTCTAGTGCCCCCCGGCGGTGCCACCTACCCAAGACTTGGGGACATCTGCAGACTACCCCCGGTGTGTGACGAAAGAGGTTCCCATTTTCAGCATGATCCGGTCGTGGTGTGGTAACATGTGAATTGTTATATGACATGCTCCTTTTATTCGTTTTTGATGTAAGCACAATACTTACCATTTGTATATGCTTTTTTATATCAATTTAATGCACTATGAGCGTCGTGCGCTGTTTTTTTATTTTTTACTTGTAGTGTGTGGGTGCCGAGCCACCCAATTCATACAGCTGCAGTATGAATCCTGCACTCCTATTAAGGTCCTGTATTCACATGTGTATTTACACATTTTATTAATTATTCCTGATTTTTGGTGTATGTGGGAAAAGAAAAATGCACAGATGCGCACCAGGGATTAAGTAAATGTTATTTATTGATAAAAATACACAAAAGACCTGAGAGGATCCAATCCCACCTCAGCTAAAAAATGTTATACCGTTCAAAATCAGTGACCTTAAATATGGCCTCTGAGATGTCTAAACCTTAAACAGTAGAACACACACAGAACACTGAAAAACAAATTGAATCAATGCTAAACTAACAAAAGAAAAGAAAAAAACAATCCAAAGTGGTTTAAAATAAAACCGCCATAGAGGACTGATAAACACTGACCGTCGGAGGCGAACACTTACACTGGGGCAGAAGTGTGGGTCCACGGTGACCGTATAGGGATCCGGATCACGGCACCGCAGAGATGAGAAAAACTGCCACTTGTGCCTCTCGCGGGCTCCGTCTTAGCCTGTCAGCAAACACGCGCAGGATGGACCGTCGTGACCTCTACGCGTTTCGCACCACGTGCTTCGCGCAGGACGAAAATTGTAATAACACCAGAACGTTTGATATCAGACATTTTATTAACTGCAAAACAGCCAGTGTTATTTACATGGCCGTCTGTATCTGTGACAAGAAATATATTGGAAAGGCTAGACGTCCCTTCAGGCACAGAGTCCTGGAACATCTAGGTACCATTAGAAATCAGATAGACACGCCAGTGGCAAGGCACGTCCTTGAACACCATGATGGGGACAGTGATGTCCTGACATTTATTGGTATTGACCAATTGTCTCTGGGACTACGTAAAGGTAACTGGGACGTGGAATTACTTAGGAAACTATCCAGATGGATTTATACCCTAGGCACTTTATCACCAAACGGTCTGAATGAGGGGTTTGTCTTTCACCCATTCATCAAGACACCCACTCCAATATTTCATCATTGATACCTCAACAGTTACCAATGAATACACTGTACACTTCATAAACACCCATTCTTATACACAGTAAGGTAGCTGGTCTGATAGTGTAGAACTCTCCTTATGCTCATTATTACTCCATCTGTCCCGTGTTCCCTTTAGCATTTACTGCGATCAACACTATGTCGGGACACTCTGTTGCTGGATACCAAGGCTACTGCCTTCTGCCATTATCCCATTTCGCCACTAGAGGCACCAGTGAGCTACATTAGTATGATTGACAATCATCACAGCCAATAGGGAACCAGCTTTCTTATTTATACCTGACCTCCTCAGGTGCTCGCTTACAGCCTTGAGAAAGCCAACCAGCGAAACGTACGTCGGCTACGAACGTAATGACGTCATTAGGGAGTGAGTCGTGAGACTGATCGGTCACTAACCGCTTACTTTAATTAATTATACTTGCGAATGAGGCAATTGTTCTTTCTTTTTTAACGCATTGCCGCATTTGTACTTAATAGGTTTATTGTATAAGATACTTGGTACTTGAGAACTAATTATTTTCAAAAGTCACCCCATGTGCCTCTCTGTGCCTTTTACCCTGCGGATCTAAGGTTATGTAAAGCTGCACTAAGCAGACCAACTTGCTCATGAGTGTATGCTTCCATGCTGACACACAGTGAAGGTGCAACCTGCCATTCATACTGTTTCCTAGAATCAGCCACGGGCGCTATTATACAAGTCGTGATCAAAAGAGACACCGGGTCAGCCGACAGCATCGGTCCCTCTGTCCAGACATATTGGGGCTTAGCTCATGGATGGACGCGCAGCCAAACAGGCTATTCAATTACAAATATTAACTTTGAGAACAACACACGTTAAGCGTCTGATTTTGAATATACTTCATTTTCAGCGACAAATAGCAAAGTGAGGCACTGCCGCTTACCCCACTCCTAAGGTACTTATGCTCATAAAAAACACAGCGTGACCAGTTGAGACACCAGGCTAGCCGATTGTAGGCTACCCCAGAGTCCAGACACGCAATAATTGTGTACTTAGTCGATTTTAAGGTTAAGCTGAATGACGGATGCATGGTCATTTAGTACAGCGGTGCGCAAACTGGGGTGCGACCCACAGGGGGGGTCGTGAGACTGAGTGTGGGGAGGCTTCCCGAAGGCACTTAATTTAAGTGCCAGGGGAGCTGCATGGCCTGTAAACCTAACTTACTTTTGCTCCGGCGGCTTCTCACACGTGTCACCATGGCAACGCAGCATCAAATGATGTTAGAAGGTCTTGTGACGTACGCCGGAGAGGGGGTGAGGGGACTGCCAACAGTTGGGCGCAGGGGGAAAAGTTTGCGCCCTCCTGACTTAGTATTTACATTCTACTCTGCAAACCACTTCCGTGGAGCGTTTGTTTTCACAGTCAGTTTTACTGGCAGTGGTAATGAAATACTTATGCTAATCTAAGCTACCACCAACTAATACAGCACTGGTAGCCTGTGATGCTCATTCCCACGCTTCAGCCTTCTAGCTGAGTATACTGTCTCAAGTCCAACCAACAGAGATACGGGGGCAGTCGACTGTAGGCTACGCCTGAGTCAAGGCACAGTACATTATATGAGTATCCATTCCAGTGAGCAAGTTATATAATTACAGTGAGGGACAAAGTCATGTGGTAACGATATAGCCAATACAGTCTGAGACATATTTTTTGCTACATTAGTTCCTATAGCAGGAATTGAAAGGAGTCTACTCCAGACAACAATTCCTAACAGGCATACTTTCTATCTTCTTTTACCTATCGGTCACGTAACCACACAGAGTCAACCAGATTTATCAGGCATACTTACCTGAGCCTGTTCTAGGATACTAATCTCTAAGCAAAGCAGGGGTACTCGCATATTGACATCCCCTTTGAGTTCAGACTTCAAAATCAGCGATATCTACCCACTTATGTCACTTACACTGTTTAATTACCGCTGTGGTACAGTGTTATTTTAAAATTCGCTATTTCATCCAGGCTATATTTCTTTGTTAGGATATCCGGTCACAGACCCTGTATATTCCTTCAATACTTATTTTAGATTGAGCATAGCTCTTAATGAATACATATGTTTTAAATTTAAACATCATATCATCACATTGTAGTTCTTATGCTTCGTCTTCGGACTGAGATTCACAAGCCCAGGCGTTAGGTGTCAACCCATCTTATAATACTTGTTTTGAGTGCTCTCTTTCCATAGGGGACCCTTTATTCTCTTGTGTTTATACTGTCCATAATTAGCCTACACCAGCACAAGATGGAACCTCTCCCGAAGATCTCCTCGCTGCCAATGCTTCGACCGAGATGCGTTGCACAACCTCACATGACCTCTATACATTTCGCGCTTACGTGCTTCATCAGGGGTTGATGTTCAAGGTCGCTGGCTCATATTAAATACCCCATTTTACCAATCCGAATTCAGCTAAGAAAATTCTTCTGCGTGATTGTCAAAAATGGTCAAATTCGTTAGACACTTGCAATTAAAGACGTTTTTCAGTATTTGATGACTTACGACCAACATAGATAAATATGTAACATATATGTGATATAGTGAATTAATTTTAAATGTAGATTTATGCATTTAATATTTATTATATACGATATGTTTATAAATACTGTATTTATACTATTTAATACAGCAGAGAAAATGAAAAAAGGTGCATAAAGCAGCGCATTGCCCAAAAGAATGGGAAACAAGTGGTAAAAAAATGAAAAATGTATTGCCCAACCAGCATAACAAAAGAGGTGGTGTGGACCCTCCTACGCTTTTCACACCAAATGTGCTTTATCAAGGAGTATACTATTTAGACTATATGTTGTGGCATATTTCTAAATAAATGGTGCTATTCTAAATCATTAATTGTGATTGCAATTTCTTATATAATATATTGTGCCACTATATTTGTAGTTGCAAATATTAGTGAATTTAGATCATACTGGGATCATCCTTTAATTTGCAGCAGCGTCTATTTGCATACCGTACAAAAATGTTATATAATGAAAATATATATAATTATACTATACATACTGTACTGTACCTAATTTAGACATGCCTAATTACACACCCATGTTTGTACTTTTTAATTCTTCCGTAGGTAATTCTTACTCATGCTAGGGAGGTACTTAGACTTGTTGCTGTTATAGCTAGTGGCCACCTTCTGCGCAGTATCTGTAACTCTTTATCTCACTTGGGTTCCATCCTACAGGTTACTTTCTTGATCATGAACTGTGGGATCACTATCCAGGTGCAAGGTACTTTGTGCCTCTCTTAAGTACTCTGGTTCAGAGACAACAGTGGGCTTCTCCGCAGGGCTGTTCTGACTAGGTCCCAGAGCAACCACTTGGATAAGCCCAATAGAACATAGGCTTCCTTTTTGGAACCTGTAAGCTTTTGTATTTCCATGGCTACGGACCCTAACTGGATGGGACACTTTACCGAACTACAAAACAAACAGGGACAGGATATCACTATACATTAACTATGCACTGGAATATCACTGGAGTACATTTACATTACCAACTGTGAGGCTCCTCCAACTGTCACTCCCAGGAGCCTAAGTTTTAGAACCTTCAGTCTCACAATATATAGTGTACCCTGATGGTAACGTCACTGGTCACCATGAATACAGTGGGACGGGGTTCTTTCCTGCTAAGTCACTCTAAACCATGTGATGGGAGAGTAGCGTTACTCTGTGTGAGCCCAAATAGTTAACCCCTTAGAGCCGTTAACCCATTAACTGACATAGCAGTCCCTGGACCCATGCATAGCTTTGGTAAGCACACCTCTTCTGCCAAATGGCTGCACCGAGGTCTGATTACTGTTGGTATAAATCCAGAGGCCTACTCCGGTACATCATACACCCCTGAGGAAATGACGCAGTGGGTTCGAGGTGAACATTTTTACATCAGCTGATCCCTGGAGACGTGCACAGATTCAATGCACACCAGCTGAGCAGTTTGGGCGAAGCAGCTCCAACCATCCACGCTCACCACTCAGATTACACAAGCGGCATCAGAATACCTACGAGTACTCTCTCTACATAAGTGTCCTGAAGGGAAGCAAGTGCAGATCATCTGCAGCCTACCCAATCGGACAAAGATTGTACCTGATGTGCGTGTTTATAGCCTACGTTTATTAAGTAGGGTTTCAGTTTTTCCCCGTTGGATGAACATCAGCGTCACAAATCCTGTGTGATTCAGCTATAATTTATAGTTTCATATTTTTATACATTTTTATTAAGTTGTTACTTATCTAGCATTCCAGTAGTTGTTGTAGTGTGTACAGTATATGTTTGTTAGTCTTGTAGAGTTAGTTTGTCTTTGTTGGTCTGATTGATGTTTGTATTTTTATGTCCTATTAGTACCTGTACTTGGTTAGCAGTATACACTATGATTTCTCTATGTGCATGTTTCCACATGTCCTGAGAGTATCTCTACGGTTATCTGAGGCACATCCAGATCTATCGAATTGGACATACTCATATGGTTTGATTCCCTCTTATCAAATGATATCTGGATTTTATTATAGAGGCATCTGTATATATTTGTTATATCCATGTTTTTCTGACCTGTATCGGTCAGCTTTTTTCCTAGGCAGCCTTGGTTATACATCTATTGATTACAGTTGTAATCACTCAGTAGTATTTAGGGTAGCACCTTTATACTGTACATCACTAATATTACAGTCAAGTGTTTATTAGCATTTGCACTTTGAGCACTAGTGCTTCAACACAATTTTTTTCATTGCACCCTACATCCCACTCATGGGTAGAGAATACTTAAGGCCTTTGGACAAGGTTGTTCTTCAGATGCCTCGTCAATCATTCAGGGGCAGTACTATCTTCAAAGTAAAAAATATCTGGTATCAGTTTGCGGCCAGCAACCCATCATGGACTTCACTTCAGCGCTGTATAGGTGAGCAGACCACAGTGTCTGTTTGTACCAGCACATCATGGGTGGTCTTATGTCGTACTTCCACAACAGCCCTTGCCATTTTCTTAGTTGGGACGGAGAGTACCCCACTCTTTAGCAACTGCCCTCCATGAGGGAGACTGTCTATCATAGGGTCCTTCTATTTCCCACAAAAGGTTCACCTTCCCTTGTATCTTCTGTATACTGTTGGGGGGGATCCCTGACTGAGCATGGGCCCAACCATCTGACCTTCCCCAAGAGCCCCCGTCCTGGGCCATAGAGAAGAGTGCTATTAGTTGGTAGGCCTTCAAACACAGTGGATGAATGGTCAGAGTCCATCCATAGTCGCTCCTGCCCACTGCCTGGCACCATCTTGCTAGTTGCCCAAAGATATTGGCATTGGTCTGAATATGGCTCCAGTCTCCTATTTGTTTCGGACTTCTGAACATATTAACGCAACCACTGTTAGGGATCCTGAACCTTCCGTAATCTTCTTTGCAATTCCAGATTCCCCACTACATACCTCAGGTATGGGTAGCTGGAATCACTGAGACCCCACACGATAAGTCCCCCCAATGGCTGTAATGGCAGTTGCTTCAAGTGTTGATGATACCATGGCTTAAAGATAATCAATACTTTGGATCCACTATCCAAAAGGATGTCACATTTCTTTCCACCTATCTTTGCTTCCTCTTGGGCCTTTAGGAGGTGGGTCATCCCTGTCTGTTAGCAGGGATAGTCCTTGCAGAGCCCTGCTTCATGTGGTTCCCACTAAGCTCCCTCATTGGGTCTCTTTTGTCATTTTCCTGGTTAAATTCAGACCGGATGAATTTCTTAATCACACATTGCATATGTTATCGTTTTCTAGGGTACTTGGCATAGTGTCCCTCTTCACCACACCTGTAGCAGAAGTTGAAACTAGTGTCCATTGGAGCAGGGTGTCCTCTTGTAGTCATCCCCTTCTAGAGGGAGTTTGTCTCCTAGGGTACACCTAGGCCTTTCCTGTTGATAGGGCCTAGCATTTTCTTTTGGCACCTCTATCTGTAACGAGGCCAGGAGATCCGGCAGTTTGCAGATTTGTTCCCCTGGCCGTGTGTCGACAGCACTGTCGCCGAATTCCCACCGGCTGCAAGCCGCTACACTTTTATTTGACCTCAATATGGACATTCACACAGTTATCTGTTCTTTCTCATCCTTTATCTCCTTTAGGTGTTAAGAATTTAGTGGGTGTCTCTTTGCACTTTCAGAGCCAAAAATATAGCGTCATGTCTCCCCTGCAGACCACCGTATTAATTGTTCCACTCGCGTGCGTTCAAGTCTGTAAGCGGAAACCCCTTTGTTCCTCACGACCTTTTGCAGAGCCATTTCTAACCTGCGTAGAAATTCCGATAATTTCTCCCCCTCCTGTTGATACATCACCCTGAACTGGAAATAAAGCTCTTCTCCACTTTCAGTAGCCTGCATGTACTTCCTAAGTCTTGCAGGTATGCGCCAGTGGTGACAGCTTCTTTCACTTCTCTAACTGCAATTATTATAGCCAACGTGGGCCTTTGAAACTTTCCGCAAACCGGACTCTTCTTCTGCTCTGATCCCCCCCCCCCATTCTTGCACCATCTGTGTGGCCTGCTCTATCCAGTTCTCAAAATTGTCCTCTCCAGGTGGGGTAGGCCTTACGCCTGAAAAAGTCTGTAGCCGCCGGTAGTAGCGGTCTCCCTTGTGGGATTGCACTGACTTTTCCACTAACTCGCTGGTATGAGCCCACGGGTGAGATAGAGCAGATGTCCATGAAGGACATAGGGATAGTGGGGTATATCTTATTACAAAATTCCTTCATGGTAGCCCCCTCCTTAACTAAGAACTTTAGGACCTTGTCTATGGTAGTGTGATTTACGAGATTGCTAGGCCACCATTAAGGTTACAACCAATAGTGATATCCAACATTTCCTCGTCCCTCCCCACTATACTGCACACAAGCGGAATCAATGTCTTCACACAACCAATACAAATGCAGTCTCAGAATATAACACAACATTTTCCCCTTAATTTGGGCTTGTCCCCATGGAGGGGCCACTGCTAGTATCCCATTGATAATTGCATCATCGACAACATCTGGGACCGTTAGGATTAACGCTTTGTCACAATCCAGGCTATCCCGCCTGCGCACCCCTCACTTAAATTAGCAGCACTCATGATGAGGGACTCTTGGCTACACATGCAACAGGGGGTGCTATGGAGTGAACGTTCTAGTAGATTCTAGGCCTTTCCTGGGAAAAGCAACTACTAGATATAATTTAACCAGGTCCTTGTCTAACCGTTTATACATATACTGTATATACAGGGGGATGTATGGTGTGTATCACACCAATTACAAAAATCTCAGCAGCGCCTCCAAAGTAACCTCTCTTATTTCCCCATAGACTGACACATGCTACTAAGGTTGAGGCCCGAGTCCTTCTGCCCTATATGTTGCCGACCATGTGGCCGAAGGTCAGACAAAAGAAAAATGATACCACAGTGATGTTTCTAGTACAACGGTATTTATAAAGTAATCAGCAATAGATACTCAGGTATCATATGATCCTCAACAGAAGGATCATATGCATGCGCAGTACATATGAACATAACACTCCCCACTAAACAGTGCACAGTTTTCTGTGTGTCAGTGTGTTTTCCTGTGATCACCCAATCCTGGTGTCAGGACGAGCTCACCACAAACGAGGCGGGACCACGGTGCTGAGGTGGGATAGGATATAATGCCACCCACAGCCACGAGGGCACGTCTTGAGAGTAGAGTGGTCTGGGAGTCCGAGTCAGGGCAGGAGAGGTACGGATGGTAGAGGGTGCTGTTTGCCAAGTCCGGGGTTAGAGAGAGGGACGTAATCGTTTACCGTTTGCCGGGTTCGGGGTACCAGAGGTGCGAAGAGACGTATTGCCGTATGCCAAGTTCGGGATGCAAGAGGTGCGGATAGTCGTAGGGGAAGCCGGTTCAGTACACGAGGAAGACTGCAAAACAAGACAGGACAAGACAGGACTAGGGAGGCAGAGAGTGATGAGAACAACTGGTTCTATGCTCAGCCAACGAGTCAGTGAAACTGTAGGGTATATATAGGAGTGAGGGTCCAATGGCAGCACAGCAAGGTGGGGGTGTGTGGAAGGGCCGGACTACGGCAGGGAAAGGTTCAGCATGAGTCCCAGGGGAGGAGCCATAAAGCCCAGTAGTCAGACTGCATTTGATTGCAGCAATAGTTTGAGGTGCTGTGCCTTTAAGGGGTTGGTGCGGCTCTGTGTGGCCGCGCCTCCGTGTAGCTGCGCTTGCGGGCGCGTGACCGGGCATACCCGCCGGCCCAACACTAGAAGAAGAGCATTGGCGTGCGCGCGCGCGCGCCCAAGTGGAGCTGCGATCGGCGTTCAGGAAGGAAGCAGCCTGCGTGCCGCGGGGGGACCCGGCGGGGCTGCAGGTGAGTGAGGAGCACGCCGAGGATCTTTACACCTGGGTATTAAGGCCTCGGTAATGGTGCTGGACACCATTGGAGCCTTTATTTACTGTATTAGTGTTTCAGGCCTGTACTTCGCATACGCTTGGTAGCCCTTTACCTGGCTTCCAGTGATAATTCCCTCTTTTGTGACATCTGTCTCGTGATGCGATGCAAATGTCCCTCCACTGGGATTTCGCTCTCATGATGTACCTGCAAAGCTCCCTTTAGTCTTCGCCCACTTACTCATGTGGATCGCGGTCTGGCTATTAAATCACCACCGTCAGTCCTGAGATCCCTCAGGATCCAGCAGTTCTGCCCCTGTGTGCTGTGCCAGGGACTCTTAAAGATTTCCACCCTTTGTTCCCACCTCTCCAGAGTCCAATGTCACTGATTGAGACCCTGTCCATCATGTCACATCCTGAGGACACACAAGAGGAGACAGACAGGGGACAATGTATGTATCAGCTGCATGCGCTTACAAGGGCAAGTTTAGGCATATGAAGCCTGTCCCTTCTCCTGCAAGGTGACACAATGACACAGACTGAAAGGGTCTATGTCTGTTTTTCCCAGTGCAGAGTTACAGACAGAAGGAAGTTATGACTCATGATGTCTGTCACTCCCCTCACAAGTAAACACAGTGACACAGACAAGAGGGACCTACAATATGTCCCATGGACACAGACCAATCAAGTCTGACTCTGGGACACAAGTAGAAGTGACCTATGAGGGAATATGTCTGCTCCACCATAGGGGGACTCAAGTGACATAAACAGAAGGGACCTATGATTCGGTCCCTCTCTCCGCTAGGAGACCTAAGTCCTATGGAGTCTATTACTTCCCCCGTAGGATGAGACAGTGAAACAGACAGAATGGGCATATAACACATTCATTCTGACCCTGCAAATCCCCCATTTATACACAGCCCGGGTACAGAGCGTGCCGCAGCAGTGCCAGCAACACTCTTTGTATGTATATCACTGTTTATATTACCAACCTCACCCTATCCTAATTAAAGGTTATATTAGAACTACCCTGGCCTTCTTACCTTAAATAAATTAGCTTCCTTTTAGATGTCATCATATTCTTACTCTACAGCAATTGATAATGCTGATCATACTTTCTGAGGGAGTTAGCTGCACTCACATAATTAGATGCAATGAGGAAATTCCTCCGGTGCATGCATGTTCACCATTTCCATGGATACAGTATCACAAAGAAGAACAAACAGCTTTTATGAGAAAGTACCTGCACCACACAGGACTTGTAAGCTTAGTAATAGCAAAACCATTATATTTAATATTCAAGGACTCCATTTCCACAGGCTCAGTACCACACAATTGGCGTAAAGCAGATGTGGTGCCTATATTTAAAAAGGGTGCTAGATCACAACCGGTAAATTACAGACCTGTAAGCCTGACTTCAATAGTAGGGAAACTACTTGAAGGTTTAATACGGGATAATATTCAGGAATACCTAATGGAAAACAAAATTATTAGTAATAGTCAGCATGGATTTATGAAGGATAGATCTTGCCAAACTAACCTTATTTGTTTCTTTGAGGAGGTAAGTAGGAATTTAGACCAGGGTAATGCAGTTGAGATGGTCTACAGTACTTAGATTTTGCAAAGGCTTTTGATACGGTTTCACACAAGAGGTTGGTGTACAAAATAAAGAAAATTGGAGTCAGTAATAATATATGCACCTGGATTGAAAACTGGTTAAAGGACAGACAACAGAGGGTTGGCATAAATGGAACTTCTTCAGGTTGGGCTAAAGTCGTGAGTGGAGTACCTCAGGGATCGGTACTGGACCTCTGCTTTTTAACTTGTTTATTAATGACCTTGAGGTTGGGATCGAGAGCAAAGTCTCCATCTTTGCTGATGATACTAAATTGCTACTAAATGATACTAAATATGCCAACCTTATCACTCAAAGTGAAATGGACTTTATCTTTGTTCAATTCCCCAAAATTGCCACCTTTTACTCCTTACCCAAAATACATAAAAAACAGACACCCCCCCGGGACGACCCATAGTCTCTGGCATTGGGAATCTTACTGAGCATGCCAGTAATTACATTGACCATATATTAAGACCTTTTGTAACAGCCCTCCCATCGTACCTTAGGGATGCAAAGGATATCCTCAACAAACTTAACAACATCACGGTTATGGAAGATACGATTTTAGTATCATTGGATGTGGAGGGACTGTACACCTCTATACCCCATTCTAAAGGTATAGAAGCTGTATCTTACTTCCTGAGAGCCAGGGGGTCCTCATTTAAAGACCATATTACCTTTCTGGTCAAACTCCTTGACTATGTACTCACCAAAAACTACTTCCTTTTTAATAACAAAATTTACCACCAGTTCCAGGGCACAGCGATGGGGACTAAATATGCCCCATCCTATGCAAATCTGTACCTGGGCTGGTGGGAGGCAGAAGTAGTTTTTGGCCAGATTAATGAGGCATTCACGGACCATATCGATATGTGGTACAGATTCATCGATGATGTGTTCTTGATGTGGAGGGGATCTACCGACCTCCTCAAGACATTCATTGATGGACTGAACCAGAATTCGAATAATTTGAAACTTACGTACGAGATTGGTCCTGATAAAATTAATTTTCTCGACCTCACCATACAAATAGAACCCACAGGGATGATCAATAGTACCATTTACAGGAAGAGCACTGCTACCAACAGCATCCTGAGGGCTACGAGTCATCCTCCACCGAATCTTATTAAAGGTATCCCTATAGGGCAGTTTCTGCGAATCAAGCGGAACTGCACTAATAACCAAGAGTTCGAGAAACAGGCCTCACTTATGAGGGATAGATTCTTGCCACGTGGTTACAGCAAAAACATGGTTCATAAAGCATACAAAAGAGCTAAAAACAGGTTAGATTTACACAAAGAGAAAGCGGAAAACAGATCCACTAACACCATCAGGTTCATCGGCACTTATAACGAGCATTGGCATATCCTCAGAGCAGATGAGGACCTCAAGGAAGTACTCAAGCCATACCCTGAGATGACCAGTCGCAGGTCAAAGAATCTACGCGACCGGTTGGTAAAGAGCCATTTTGAGGCTCCCGTCAATAAAACCTGGCTTCCCAATAGACCTCCAGGTTGCTTCAGCTGTAATAACTGCAAAGCTTGTTCTGTCATTGTGAACGCTAAAACGTTCAATAACTGGGACAACACACGCACGTTTAATATACGCAAGTTTATTAACTGCAGAACCTCAGGAGTCATATATATGGCAGAATGTATTTGCACCATGAAGACCAGACACCCCTTTAGGACACACATCCTCAAACACCAAGGCAGCATTAGGAATGGCATGGACACTCCGGTGGCCAGGCACGTGAATGACCACCACCGGGGTGACCATACAGTACTTACCTTCAAGGGCATAGACCAGCTCTCCATGGGCATCAGAAAGGGGAACTGGGACCAGGAACAATTAAAAATAGAGTCCCGCTGGATTTACACACTCCAAACCTTATCCCCCAATGGCCTGAATGAGGGCTTTGTTTTCAGCCCCTTTATCTAGCCTCTATATGTAGCCATGTTTCACCACCACTGGTGTGCTCTCACATGACCTTCAGTAGGTCTCTGTGACCACATACCTTTAACTGTGCTATCCCCGTAGCCTCTTAGTCTATGATTACATGCTGTCAGCTCCCATGTTTGCAGTGGAAGCCTATGTACAGCACTGTGGTTTCATTATTATTAACACCACACACCTTATTTACGCATTCACAATCCTTGAATAGGTTATCTTATCTACCTATCAGAGCTTCTGCTCTGTGTGCTCAAGTGGGGACTATACACATGCCCCTATCCAGCGCTGTGGCTCCAACATGAACATTACACATGCCACTTACTTAACTAAAGTTCAAGAATAGGAAACTAACTAACCTATTGGAGCTCATGCTCTCCCATAAAAGGTGGGGGCAGTACACACGCCCCACCCAGCCTTGAGAAAGCATTGCCTTGCGAAACGTACGTCGGCAGTGACGTCATCACGTCAAAGGGATGGGACCAACGCTCGTGATTGGAGCGCGACTGTCTCACACTAGCTCCTCTACACGGAGCTAGACATATGCATTGAGCCTACTAATATTTACTTGAGCAGCACCCGTGGCAAACTTTGATACACCCAGCATTAGCAAGTAGGTGTACAGCGACTCAGCGCTACCACGGGGTCTGTCATTTTAATGATACTGGATTCTCATGTTGTTTTTACCTACCGAGGTGTGAGTAGACACTACTTGTGTACTACTGTTCTCTTTTATTAATTGCGACAGCAGCCACCTTTTTGTGGTCAGAATAGACACCCCTCCCAGGGGTGCTCCCACGCTGGAGACATATCCAGTGTGTGTTACCTGCTTACTGCCAAGACTGTGTCCTTTTATGACAGCATCTATCACTGACACCTGCAGTGGTCTGTTTATCTGGACTGCCTTACTATTGGCTATACATAGCGGTTATTGCAGTCTCTGTGACAGTTCACTAATACCGACATTCACAGTGTTTAATCTGCTTCTAAACAATACATTATGCAGATGGGCAGGCTGACTTACTCACACCTACCTGAATGAGAGCAATTCTATCCTTGCTAAGTGGCTGCACCTGTGTCATTATCCAGCAGACACAGGCCACATTGGTTTAAATATTCACCTAGCTACACCCTGCATATATCATCAAGGGTGATAGCCCACACCTCACGCATGAGATTTGGTATATTTTATTTCGCTGCGCTTTTTTGGCTCACTTTTGAGTCCTATCTACTCTGGCAACCTAGTGTTCCATTCATCTTAGTTGAGTTATTACTCCCAATAAACTATTGTTTTAATTCATTCACTCTTCATCTCACTCACGACTTCCTCCATTCTAGCACACTGTGATTTGTGTACATGTTTGAGTGCTCTCCATTGGGGTTCTTTTCTCCCTGTGCCTGTTCTACATTTTCACCCCAGATACCTGCACCACATTGTTCTACATTTAAGCAGTAGCGAGGATTCCCTTCCTTCTTCCCCCCCCCCCCTTCTTCCCCTGAGTTCGTGATACTAAATTGTGTAAGGTAATAGAATCAGAGCAGGATGTAATTTCTCTTCAGAAGGACTTGGAGAGACTGGAAAAGTGGGCAGGTAAATGGCAGATGAGGTTTAATACAGATAAATGTAAGGTTATGCATTTGGGATGCAAGAATAAAAAGGCGACTTACAAATTAAATGGAGATATATTGGGGGAATCCTTGATGGAGAAGGATTTAGGAGTGCTTGTAGACAGTAGGCTTAGCAATAGTGCCCAATGTCATGCAGTAGCGGCAAAGGCAAACACGATCTTATCTTGCATCAAACGGACAATGGATGGAAGGGAAGTAAACATAATTATGCCCCTTTACAAAGCATTAGTAAGACCACACCTTGAATATGGAGTACAATTTTGGGCACCAATCCTAAGAAAATACATTATGGAACTAGAGAGAGTGCAGAGAAGAGCCACCAAATTAATAAAGGGGATGGACATTCTAACTTATGAGGAGAGGCTAGCTAAATTAGATTTATTTACATTAGAAAAGAGGCGTCTAAGAGGGGATATGATAACTATATACAAATATATTCAGGGACAATACAAGGAGCTTTCAAAAGAACTATTCATCCCACGGGTAGTACAAAGGACTCGGGCCATCCCTTAAGGTTGGAGGAAAGGAAATTTCATCAGCAACAAAGGAAAGGGTTCTTTACAGTAAGGGCAGTTAAAATGTGGAATTCATTACCCATGGAGACTGTGATGGCAGATACAATAGATTTGTTCAAAAAAAGGTTGGACATCTTTTTAGATGGGAAAGGTATACAGGGATATACCAACTAAGTATACATGGGAAGGATGTTGATCCAGGGATTAATCCGCTTGCCAATTCTTGGAGTCAGGAAGGAATTCATTTTTCCCCTTAATGGGTTTTTTTGTTTGCCTTCCTCTGGATCAATAAGTAAGTATAGGTATAGGATAAAGTATCTGTTGTCTAAGTTTAGCATAGGTTGAACTTGATGGACCTATGTCTTTTTTCAACCTCATCTACTATGTAACTATGTAACTATGTAACTATGTAACTATATATAACAAAATGTATTCGGTGGTTCAATGTTTTGTACTGAAACTCAGACCTTTGTCTTGACAATAGTGCTCCCCCAGGGCCCATCACCTTTAACGGCCCAACCTCCATGTGCTAAACCAATGTTCCGGCATGTATTTTAGCACTTTGAACAGTGTTCTGGCATTTCTAAAAGTGCCCCTCTAACTCTCCCCTGGAAATAACTGTCCTGCGGGACCTTAAACAGAGGCAAAGGGAGCCCACCCAGGTGGTCCTCATCCAGAAGTTAGGCCAGACTAATGGAATCACCGTCTTTGTGGGCTTCTGCCATCGTGTAAGGGTCCACTCAACAGGTAGTGCCCTGGGGGAAGGAGAGACATTTTTTTTTAACTTTCACCAGGGCCCACCAGTGACTAGTTCCACCCCTGCCTATTATTACTTGTAGAAAAGAATTAGGCATAAAGCCCAAAAAACACTGCACCACAAAATAAAAAAAAGTGAAAAGGGAGATAATAAAAAACGATTTATTATGCCAAAATTAGAAGAGGATTACACTGACATGTTTCGCCCAAAATGGCTTTATCAAAGTGCTATTAATACTTTTAACTGTTGCCCATATAGACGTTAATGGGATTACATTATTTCAAAGTAGGATCTCCCATTATTATTATTTGAATTTGTATGGCACCAAGATATTCTGCAGTACAGTACAATGTTGGAAAGGAAGGACAATAACATTATATGACAAAAGAGTACACAGGTTAAGAAATAATGAAAGTAGGAAGGAGGTCACTGCCACAAGGCTTACACTCTTACACTTCTTAGATATATCTGATTCTCCTATAGATTTCAATAAGATGACCTATTTATGAAGAGCAGCATACAGTATGCAATTAATCAGCCATTTTGTGGTCTAAGATGAAAGTGAAAAAAAGGGAGCACAAAGTGTTATAAGTGATATTTATTAAACGATGTGTGTGACGGTAGCGGTAAATATGGCTGCCGTTAATAAAGGTTAAGTCTGCCATTAAACCCTACCTGTCAGTAATACATTGGTATTGTATTATATTTTATTTATATGTCTTTGCTTGGTTCCAGCACCTCAGGAATCAGGGGTTAATATGTTTGCAGGGGAATTGTTGCAACTTGGTCTGTGACCTTTCCTTGTATCCTTGTTATGTTGCAAATTTTATGTTGCAATTATACCCACCAATCAGGGCATGGGCATGTACAGTAGGCAGTACCTGGCCCGGAGTGCTGCAATATTATGTTTTAAGTGTATAAAAAGGTGGGGAGGGAGAGCCCTAGCAGACAGAGCCTGTAGAGAGTTATAGAGGTGTTGCTGTGACAGGGATAAACTGCAGTGTCCACTCCAGTGCTGGTCTCAGCCCTGAAAAACAGTCCTGTAGGCACTGGGTGAGAAGAGAGAACAGGGTAAATCTCTGCAAGAAGGTCCCTGCAACTAGGTATGGATTGTTTGGGTATGGGGATGTTTGTGTGTTTTGTATAGTTGTGGATATACTTTCCAATAAATTAGTTTTATAAACTCTCGGGTTCGGTCTGCCGATATTGATCCCTGGTACTAGTCCTGGTCTCCCGTGACAATATGTATGGTGAAAAATAAATATGGATATTTAAACCATAAACATTGTGATGTTCTTAATGAATCACCTATCAATACTTGATTCACTAAGAACATCACAATTTTTATGGTTTAAATATCAATATTTATTTTTCACCATACACATCTGTGATGGGAGGGGGTAACCAGGCTATATAATAAAGGTCAAGCCTGTTTGGTTACCCGTGATCCGTGTATAAGAGTAAAACAAACACAGGTAAGTGACCACAAGTCACTAAAGTCCCTATTAGCTGCACTCTAGATACTGTACTAAGTATTAAATGTACACATACAGTAGCAGTCAGGTTTACTGCTACCAAAAAGCCCTAATGGGAACAGACCAAAAAAGGGTCCCTAGATACCACTAAACACAAAACAGGAAATAATAAATTTTTAATCACTATAAAAACCGACGAAAGACGTGTTATAATATATACAGTGTAAAATCCTCCCCCTTTGAAGAAGCGCGCTAGATGCCCAAAACGGTCATCGGGGTGTAGTGACATCAGCTCCTTACTCTGTTACTATGCCTTGCTACTGAAGTGGTCAGGTCGTATGTCTTACAGTTTACACTAGGCAGAGGCAGTACTGTACCTGATCTTCCTATGGTTCTATTGGAGCATATATAGAATTGGCAGAAGTACTCTATACATCAGTACCTTGTGTGTCTGCATTTACCTAGACATTTTGGACATTCTATGTACTGTATGAGGGTTTTTCCGTGTTGTGCTATTCTCACATTGCTAACACTGAGGTTGTGTACCATTAACCCCTACAATTTGTCTGGTTACTTATACCTATCAGCAGTGGTCGACAAATCACCAAAAAATCTACTCGCCGGACAAAAAAATCTACTCGCCACCTAGTACCAAACGAGTGCTGCTTGGGCCAATAGGCGCTCGCCACGATGTTAAATCCACTCGCCCGGGGCTTGCAAATGTATAGGTTTGTCGAACACTGCCTATCAGTATAATTTATTACCAGTTCTTCTGTACCTACTGCTAGCATTGGTTCCACTTATCGTTCTTATGCTTCCAGCTGACATGTCTCATATCACTACTTGAGTGTAGCATGCTGCTAGTACATATTTTCCTAGGTTCTGACTCCTGTTGCGTTGCGTTTCAGTGTGGATAAGTATCCTAGTTTTGACCTTTAACCTTTATTAATTGCGGTTCTGGTCATTGGGGTCACTATACCTGTGTAGCACAATCAATTTGTGGCTAGCACTACTGACGTCCCGTCATTGGGGATTTTAGACTGTATATATTATGACACGTCTTTTGTCGTTTTTTATAGTGATTCAAAATTGATTAATTTCTGTTTTGTGTTTAGGGACCCTTTTTTGGTTTGTTCCCATTAGGGCTTTGTGGTAGCAGTAAACTTGACTGTTACTTTATGTGTACATTTAATACTTAGTATCTAGAGTGCAGCTAACAGGGACTTTAGTGACTCCTTGTGGTCACTTATCTGTGTTTGTTTTGTTTTGCCTTATCCCTTGCACCAGATACCTTTGTGTTGTTATATGATGAGCGAAGTGGTCTGTGTGTCTTCCGTGTATAAGAGTCCAAGAGAGTTAGCTCTTAGACTCAGTAACATTGTATCATTACTTCCAGGCAAGCAGTCAAGTGGGGATTGCTAGTGTATGAGTTTCAAGGGGGTTTTTGTGTCAGAACCGTTGTCAGAATGTGCCTAGCGGGTCGGGATCCAAAGTTACCGGTTCCCCCACAAATGTACCCGGGAATCATGCTTGATTCTCGGATACATGTAGGCACATTGTCCCGGCAATACCTGCCCTTGAAAACGTAACCGCGACTCACCACTAGGCTCCCCTGCTTCTGCATAACTCGGCAAGGAGAATGAGGCAAAGGGATCACTGTGCATTCCTTTAGCTGAGGGAATCCCCGGGTTAAGGAGGGTATCCCAGCTAGTGCCAAGGTGACCCAAAAACAGTGTAGGGTTTATGGGTGCCCAACCATATATAAGGTTAGGGGGACTCAAGAGTCCAAACTGAGTCAAAAGGAAAGTGTGTGGGGAAATAAGGCAGACAGAAATAAAGAGACATTTTTTCCTTTTCTGTTCCCTATACACTAGAGACTCCAAACTTTGGGAATCTAAGTCTTGGGTAGGGTTTTGGGATGAAAAGCAAGTCATTTTGATTGCAGGAGGTCTGGGGACAGAGTTACCAGTGGCCCTATAATTCTCCCCGGCTTATTCGCACTATTTTCGGTGGACCCGGGTTTGAGTTCAACTGGGGCCATACAGTGTCTCCCAGACTCGTAGGTTTCAACACCAAGATCCTCACCTAAAGTCCCACATAGCTGGATGGGTTCCCTGAGACTCAACGTTTATTAAAGTGTATTTTAATATGTTTTAACAATCGGAACCGATGTCCAAACAGGCAGCCCGTGCAAACCCATAGGCGCTGGTATGTATGCTGGGCATCGGAGTTCAAAGCAGCCAGAGATGTGAACAGCATTTGGTTAGTGGGGAAAGGTGGAGTACTAGGTCCGGAGATCAATGGCAGTCCTCCGGGATGCCACTTGTTCTGCCAGGCCTAGGGGCGCCTGCCCAGCGGGTGGCATTGGGATAGCTGGGGGGAGATGTGGTAGGCTTGCGCAGGTCCCTTGGCTATTTCAAATTTCCTGCTGACTCGGCTTTTCTACCCGACTTGGCTCTGATTGGCTGCTTGAAAAAGTTCCCACGCGCTGATTGGCTGTCCGGTGTGCTTCCATTCTATGAATGAAGCAGGGATTACTGTAAGAAGCCGTGAGCCAATCAGATTGTGTGTTACCCTTTATTCAGAGCCGAAAGAGCACAGATGGGCTTTTGAAAGACGCTTTGTTCGAAACAGCAAAGCAACCGGCTTCGATTTCAAGCCTGAAAAGCCTGCCCGCCAGAGACTAAGTCCCGACGTTTGCACCCAAGTTCTCAGAAACTAACGTAGCAGTCGCGGCTGGGATTTCATGCCGATTTGAGTTCCAGGAGATTCAGGATGACTCGTGGTCAGCGGGACCAAGTTCTCAGAAGAGAACGTAGCGTTGGCATCTGGAATTTCATGCCGATTTGAGTTCCAGGAGATTCCGGGCTAAGGCCCGGTCAGGGTAAAACTCTCCCAATAGATTGCCCTGCATCTATGAAAGTCTAGTTTTCGATCCCAGTAAGTGTGCCTTTTCGTCTGTATTTTGTGTTTCATTGTGTGTATGCGGATTTAAGCCGAATAAACTACAATTTATTTCTCTACCTTGTTTTGCTCAATGAATGATCCTGGTAAAAAGGTGTAAATAACCTGGTCTCCCGTGACAACATCCTTTAATAGATATCAATTATAACACTTTGGCTCCCATTTATTTTCACTTTCTATATCCTATATCTATATCACATGAACCCAGAGATTGTTCATTGTATTGGGTTAGAGCTGCACTATACTGTATGTAATTTAAGTCACTTTATTATACAAGCATCGGGTTATTTTTTCACTTTATCTCTTGTAATAAGAGCCAGATAACCATTTTGTGGCTATTGTACAATCTATGTCAAGCAGTCATTTAGTGGCCATCATATACTATAAGTCAAGCAGCCATCCTGTGGCCATTTTATAGTATTGTGACAAGCAGCCATTTTGTGGCCAACATATTATAAATACGTAACAGTCATTGTTTGCACGTTATAGAATAAAAGTCAAGTAG
This sequence comes from Ascaphus truei, assembly GCA_036426205.1. Classification (NCBI taxonomy): domain Eukaryota; kingdom Metazoa; phylum Chordata; class Amphibia; order Anura; family Ascaphidae; genus Ascaphus; species Ascaphus truei. The sequence goes on from CM071586.1 coordinate 8,335,423, forward strand.
CCACTTTGTAGCCATCATATAATATCAACCAAGCAGAAATTTGGGGCCAGTTCAGAGTTCATCAAGCAAACATGTTGTAGCAATTGTACAGTAGAAATCAAGAAGTCATTTTGTGGGAGACCATAAGGAAAATGTAGCTCTCTGTGGGAATAAGGATTAGGGCAGTGTGCCAAGGAAAACATACTGCGTCATCCAATAAAATACACAATACTTTACATCTATATAATTATTAGGTAACAACCTGTGAGACAAGTGTAAGTGTGGGTGACATAAACACTAAACTAAATCATATACTTGCAGGTCTTTCAATCCAGAATTATAGTCAATAAATTTAAATTATAATTATTAAGATGTGTGGAACAAAGGCAAGTCTAAGCCTATGGTTTATGTCTCTCTCCCTGCAGGATGACACAGATAGAAGAGACCTACCTGTACAGTATGTCCAATAGAGCCTGTCCCTTCCTCTACAGGGTAACTGACACAGGCAGAAGGGACTTATGAGACTTTCCCTCCTTTCGCATGGTGACAGACAGACATGGTGTCCTATAGAGCCTGTCCCTTCCCCCACAGGGTGACACAATGACACAAACAGAAGAGACCTATGTGCAGTGAAGTCTGTTCCTCCCCCCCCACAGGGTGATACAGTGACACCAACAGATGGGACCTACTGTATAATCCATAAATTCTGAGCCAAAAAATTCACCTTTAATACACAGAAAGGGCCTCAGCAGTCCCATTCACCCCATCCCCCCCCCCCCGCCAACACACACTCTTTGATTGTTTTGTATACCTCTGTACATATTACTAACCTCACCCGGTCCTGATTAAAGGTTATATAAGAACTCTCCCAGCCTTCATATGTTAATTAAATTAGTATCCCATAGTCCTACTTTAAAGCAATAAGTAATGCCTTGACTATACTTTATAAAGTTCAGGATCACATTACAGATCCCCCACCTATAAACTTCAATAGGATCACACTATTAAAACTCACTATGCATATCAGCAGTCCCCATAGACTTTAATGGGGTCATGCTATTAACATTTAGCATCACCCTCTACATACAGTGTATCAGTTGGACCCATAGACTGCATTAGTGGTGTTTAGCAGAAGACCCCATAGACTTTAATGGGATCATCCTATTACATTATTTGCTGCAATAGACTTCAATAGGATTATTCTTTAAAAGTCAAAACTACCGTATTACTGTGTTTACCAGATGTCCCTATAGCCTTTAATGAGATTAAATTAACATTTAGGATCTCACTTTATTATTAGTAATATTATCATCTTTATCTGTACGACACCAACATATTTCACAGGTCAGAACAACAGGACAACAACACTGTATTACAAAAGTGTACATATGCTATATTTTAAGATAAAATGAAACTGTAGGAAGTAGGTCACTACCCCAGGGAGCTTACACCCTTCTTACAGTGGCGGCCGCCTTTATCCTAATGCGGCCGTATCGGCGCAACTCTGATAACCGCAGGCAGATGCAGTATTTTTTTTTTTTCCAGAATATGTTCAGGTATTTTAGCCGCGGCCGCCTTTATCCTAGTGCATTTTATTAGCGCTGTCTCGGCATGAATGCGACATGAACGCGGTGAAGTGCGTGGCATTCGGAAAAAATCCCCGAAAAAATTCGGAAATGTTGGAGAATAAAAGGGGCCGTGGCTGTAGATACAGTATGTCATATTCTCCTATAGATGTCACTAAGGTAACGATTATGAAGATGAGCTGCCCCCATAAACTTAAATAGGATCATCCTATAAGAGTCATGGTGGCCATTCATTACAGACATAGTTGCAACCATAGACATTACTGGGATCGCTCTATTCAATAAGGATTGCATTCTTACATTTATCAGTTGCTCTTATAGACTTCCATTGGCTAATGTTGGGCACCGGGGGTTTTGCTCATGTATTTTTATGTGTTCCTATGTACAGAAATGTGAAAGCAGTGATACCACTCTGTTCCTGAAAGTTATGGACGCGCAAGGGTTACAGCTAAACTTACTCCTTAACAGAGTTATGATCAATGTGGCTGTATCAGGCATTGTATGACTGGGTAGGGGGAGCCTATTGTATGGGCATATTATCTGTGTGCTATCACCATGTTTTGTGTGCATTTACACTGTGTTTACATGTGCTCATGGTGGAGGTACAGTAGGCTGCCTGCTGGGAGCCCCAACAGACCAAAGTCCGAGCTTTGTTGCGCTGTGACAGCATGGCACCGATCTCAATGGGGCCCCCGGAGCCCTGAACCAGATCAATGCACTGATAGGCGCCTCAATTTGGCATTTTGGCTGAAGGGGCCTCATAGGCATTCTTCAAATTGACTAGATTCATATCTCCAGCTTCTCTCTCTCTTCTTTGTTCCCCTGGACCATTTTGGGCTGTAGCCATGCCCCCTTTTCTGATTTGCTGTGCTCCAGCGACCCATCTAGCTCCTAAGGAGTGCCTCTGATTTGTTAAGATCGCCTTCCTTCCTGAATTTCGAATGGCACTAGGGAGACAATACCTGCCTAACAGATCCAGAGTTACTGAGTGCGGCTGAGAATACTGAAGAGACACGGCGGAGCTGTGTGCTCGGGAGCTGGAGCAACATACCAGGAGTAAGCGAAGAGCTCTGGGGGAGAATCCTCGCTGCGTTGAAGCTGTACACTTCGAGTGCAGCATTGGCTGGAACATCGGGGAAAGTCATCGGAGATACCCCTGTGGATGATCCCAGCGTGGCTGTCGGATACCATCGAATTCTATCTGAAGAAGAACTGATTGCAGAGCCCAGTGGCCTCCAGAAGTACTCAATGGGGCATCTAATTTTGGCAGATGGCGGTCTTCATCACACTGGTTAGGTATCCTGGATGCTACTTGCCATTTATTCCCTTGTTTCCCTGTAAGGGATTTTCAGTATCTGAGGCATCCAGCTTGATCTGATGGTGGTCCCCACCACACCATATAAGTAGCCAGGAGGCTACCAACTGCACATGGCTAGGTAGCCAGGATGCTACTAGCCACTTATGTTTTATTTTTCCTCAGAGGACTGTTTGTGTTCTGGACTTCTATTGTGCTCAAGTTGAGCTGCTCACATGGACTAAAAGAGCCCAGAGTTGATTAGCCTCAGCTACAGTACATCATGGAGGAGAGTGATTAGCCCTTGTGTGTGAGTATTTCACTGCTTTTATGTATCTGTCCGGGGAGTGTTGGATTCTTGTGTTGTTGTACCCTACCCATAATAAACCTAAGTTTATTAGCTCTTTGTAGCAGACTAGTTGTAACCTAGGTCTCAGGGAAGCCCATTTAGGTATTACAAGGTTGAGCCTACCCTACAAATTCTGGAGGCAGCAGACAGTAAAGGGTTTGGGCACAGATAGAGGACCCTGGTCATGAAGCACCCCCCTGACGTGACACCATATTACACTAATCAGCAGCCCCCATAACAATTAATAACATCACCATAGCACACATAATTTCTTCTCACAGTCGTTAGTAGGATCCCACTATAAATGTAAAGATTACTCAATAACACCCCTATAAGAAAGACTTTAATAGACTTATCCTATAACACAAATCACCTGCACATAAGTTGCTCCTTTACATTTTAAGAGAATCTCCCTATAAAAGTCTGTATCACACATAAATTGGCCCATAGAGTTTAATGGGGGTCACCCAAAAAAGTAAAGATAATCGTAACAAACACACACACACACGATAACCCTATTCTAAATATGAGTCGCATGCAAACACTTTAGTGGGATCATCCTATAACACACATCATTCACCACATGGACTTTAATAGGGTCACCATATTACACATTCCAGTTGCCCCCTAGATTTTAATAGGATCTCCATACATCAGTTCCCCCAACAGACGTTTATAGGATTGCACTATAACACTCATCAGCAGCCCCCATATAATTGAAAAGGTTTCACTATAACACACAATATTCCCCCAGACCTTAATCGGATCACCCTATAAATGTCAGAATCACCCAATAACACACATACATCAACCCAATAGACTTTTTTAGGATCGTCCCATAATACAAATCATCTGCCTCCACAAACTTTAATAGGATCACCGTATAATTATCAGGATCATCCAATAACATACATAAAATTCCCCTATGGACTTTAATAGGTTCAATCCATAACACTGATCAGCTTGCTTTTAGCTGCTCTGTGCTATAGGGGGATCCTTTTAAATTCTATGAGGCAACTGATCTGTTCAGAGGACGGGTATTCTGATTTATGAGGAGAGGCTAGCTAAATTAGATTTGTTTAGATTAGAAAAGAAGTGTCTAAGAGGGGATATGATAACTACGGTATATACAAATATATTTGGGAACAATACAAGGATCTTTCAAAAGAACTATTCATCCCAAGGGCAACACAAATGACACAGGGTCATCCCTTAAGGTTGGAGGAAAGGAGATTTCTCCAGCAGCAAAGGAAAGGGCTCTTTACAGTAAGGGAAATTAAAATGTGGAATTCATTACCCATGGAGACTGTGATGGCAGATACAATAGACATGTTCAAATAAAGGTTGGACATCTTTTTGGAAAGGAAAGGTATACAGGGATATCTCAAATAAGTAAACATGGGAAGCATCTTTATCCAGGGAGGCATCTGATTGCCTAAATTTGAAGTCAGGAAGTAATGCATTTTCCCCTTATGAGATATCATTGGATGATATTTCACTGGGGTTTTTTGTTTGCCTTCCTCTGAATCAATATACTGTTAGTAGGGATATAGGATAAAGTATATTTTGTCTAAATTTAGCATAGGTTGAGCTTGATGGATGTATGCCTTTTTTCAACATCATCTACTAAGTAACTATGTAAGATCAGTATCCCCCCATAGACTTTATTAGGTGCACCTTATTACACCAATTGCCCCCACAGACTTTTAATTGAATCACACTATAACACAGATCATCAGTCCCATACTGTAGGAACACCCTATACATTAACAGGATACTCAGAGATACTTGGAATCATTATAGGGTGTTGCCTCCAAACACGTCTGGTCACTGCCTCTGAAACGGCAGGGAGGCATTCCCTACGCTGCCAGTATAATTATATGGGATGGCACATGTACACCCTGGGGGAAATCCTAAGGGTACACCCTACAGGGTGGTAATAGCAGATGGAGTATATATAGGGGGTAATAGTGCAGACGGTGTAGTGTCTGTACTCTGTAAGTGGAGGTAAGTGTGTGTGTGTGTTGACATAGCAGAGAGCAGGGTGCTGTGTTTCTGCTTTATAGAATAATGTAATGGATTAGCAGAGGTGTGTTTAATGAGGTTTTTCAGATGCAGATGGTGTAATGTCTGTTCGGTTTAGGGTGAAGGTGTGTGACAATAGCAGAGTGTTCAGGATTTAGGTGTGGGGGGGGGGGGGACACAGGAAAAAGAGAGAGGGCTACCGGGCAGGATAGTAGAGGAGGGGACTGCAGGGCAGGATGGAGGTGCAATGGCAGCTTTGCATATGGGATAAATACAGAAACAGCAAGTGATAAATACAGGAATAGTAGGGGTGTAGGATTAAGGTGTGAGAGTAAGGTACAGGAATTGGAGAGGCTGCAGCAGGACAGGGTGGAGGTGCAGAGACAGAGCTGTGTGTGTGTGTGTGTGTGTGTGTATGTGTGTACAGTCCCAGAGGTGGCAGGCCCTGTAGGTGTATAGTCCTAGAGGTTACTTACTGGATATTGCTATGAGGAGGCAGCAGATGAGGAGCGACAGAGACTTCATCTTTCTGCAATGAGAGTGAAACTACAACAGTTTGCTACTCCAGCACCGTCCTAAAACACACACCTCTGTCTTTCAGCCCACTCTGATATTCATGTAGTGACCCCACCACACACACACACACACAGCATACCACCTCTGGGACAGTGCACACACACAAACACAAACACACACCATGCCACCTCTGGGACTGTACACACACAGCCTGCCACCTGTGGGACTGTACACACACACATACGCACACAGCCTGTCACTTCTGGGACTGTACAAACACATACACACACAGCCTGCCACCTCTGGGACTGTACGCACACATACACAGAGCATGCCACCTCTGGGACTGTACACACACATAGACACACAGCCTGCCACATCTGGGACTGTACACACACATATACATACAGCCGGCCAACTCTGGGACTGTACACACATACAGAGAGCCTGCCACCTCTGGGACTGTACATACACACACAATGCCTGCCACCTCTGGGACTGTACGCACACATACACAGAGCATGCCACCTCTGGGACTGTACACACACATAGACACACAGCCTGCCACATCTGGGACTGTACACACACATATACATACAGCCTGCCACCTCTGGGACTGTACACACATACATAGAGCCTGCCACCTCTGGGACTGTACATACACACACAATGCCTGCTACCTCTGGGACTGTACACACACACCCTGCCACCTCTGGGACTGTACACACACATACACAGAGCTGCCACATCTGGGACTGTACACACACACCTACACACACAGCCTGCCTGCCACCTCTGGGATTGTACACACACAGTCTGCCACGTCTGGGACTTTACACACACATACACAGAGCTGCCACATTTGGGACTGTACACACATCTACACACACAGCCTGTCACCTCTGGGACTGTACACACACACACACACAGCCTGCCACCTCTGGGACTGCACACACATACACAGAGCCTGCCACCACTGGGACTGTACACACACAGTCTGCCTCCTCTGGGACTGTATACACACACACACACACACACATTGCAGGGCTCAGTACAGGGACATATAGTGCGGGGCCTCTAACCTTCTCCTTTGTAAACTCTTCCTATAGGGCAGTGGTGGGATTCAGAAACTTTAGCAAACAGTTCTCCCTCACCTTACCGCCCTTTCATAGTGAAATATCACCATCATCACATCTCCTCCAGCCCCCTTCACATCTCCTCCAGCCCCCTTCACATCTCCCCAGCCCCCTTCACATCTCCCCAGCCCCTTTCACATCTCCCCAGCCCCCCTAACATCTCCTCCAGACCCCCTCACATCTCCTCCAGCCCCCCTAACATCTCCTCCAGACCCCCTCACATCTCCTCCAGACCCCCTCACATCTCCCTCAATCTCTCTCACATCTTCCCCAGCCACTCTCACATCTTCCCCACTCCCTCTCACATCTCCCCCACTCCCTCTCACATCTCCCCCACTCCCTCTCACATCTCCCTCAGTCCCTCTCATATATCCCCCAGCCCCTCTCACGTCTCCCTAAGCCTCGCTCACAACTCCCCCAGTCACTCTCACATCTCCCTCAGCCCCTCTCACGTCTCCCTAAGCCTTGCTCACAACTCCCCCAGTCACTCTCACATCTCCCAGTCCCTCTCACATCTCCCTCAGTCCCTTTCACATCTCCCTCAGTCCCTTTCACATCTCTATCCCTCCCCACCTACATGCCTGCCGTGCTGCACACAGGGGGGAGAGGGGAGGGGGGAGATGGTATGCAGCAACAGAAGAATCAATTGAGGCAGGGCAGGAGCAGCATGACGTGAGACTGGAAGTTCCGGGCCAGACTGCTAGATGGCGCACCTCCCCCGCAGTCCTGCTCTGCTCCTGCTCTGACACATGTGATTCTACTACCAGCTAAGGCTGGGTCCATGGTACCGCAGACTGTGCGGACACTGAGCGATCAGACTGCCTTAAGGCGGTGATCGTGTCCATGTGGCGTGGGAAAGCGTGTGGGCGGAAGCGGGAGAGGGCACGCGTTGCGCAAGAAATCAGTTGAAACTGATTTCTTGGTGCGACAGGCCGGTCACGTGAGCGGTTTGCACAATAAGGGCGAACCAGCTCTGTGATGCCCCTAGGCACGCCCCCCACGGCCCGTCCACCATGGCCAGGGAAAGCACCCGCTTCACGCAGGGGTCACTTCCCAGCCTCCGCATGCCTCAGCGTGAACGAAGGCACCATGGCCCCAGCCTAAGCCCGAGTCCCCGCTGGCACTGACCGCGCTCATGCTTGATGAGGGTCTCTCATCATGGTGCTACATCAAATGGCGTCGCATTGCTGCCGGGCGTCCCATTGTCATGGCTACATGATGCCATTTGACGTTGCAGTGCCATGATGAGTTACCCTGCAGGAAGAGATCGCGAAGGATAAGGTAAGATAGTTGCAGAGGCCCCGTGCTCTCCCCAGACAATCAGTTCAATTGTTGTGGGGAAGAGCGCGGGGCCTCTGTAACTGCGGGGCTCGGTGCAGTGGCACAGGGGACTACCATCAAACCGGCCCTCTAATATACACACAGAGCCTACCACTTCTTGGACTGTACACAAACAGAGCCTGACACTTCTGGGACTGTGACACACACACACACACACACACACACACACAGACTGCCACCTCTGGAACTGTACATACACTCACAGAGCCTGCCAACTTGTGTGACCTCTACCTCTCTGCAGATGGTCAGATCGGGCCATGGGGCATAAATCCTGGAAGACCAGGATACCCAGGAGGAGGAGGACCAGGAGGAGGTAATACAGGATACCCTGGAGGAACAGGAGGAGGTAATATAGGATACCCTGGAGGAACAGGAGGAGGTAATATAGGCTACCCTGGGGGATCAGGAGGATCAGGAGGAGGTGGATCAGGAGGAGGTAATGCAGGACACCCTGGAGGAGGAGGAGGAGGATCAGGTGGTGGTGGATCTGGAGGAGGACATACAGGATACCCTGGAGGATCAGGAGCAAGTGGATCGGGAGTAGGTAATGCAGGATATCCTGGAGGAGAAGGAGGAGAGGGGAGAGGCGAGGGCCATCGAGAGGAAGCGTTGGGAAAAGGGAAGGATGAAGGGAGGAGGGAGGAGAGGCGACGGAAGAGAAGAAGGAAGGGGAAACTGGAGGGAGGAGAAGGCAGGATTGGGGAAGACGGGAGGAGCTAATGCAGGGTACCCTGGAGGATCAGGAGGAGGTGGATCGGGAGGAGCTAATGCAGGGTACCCTGGAGGACCAGGAGGAGGTGGATCGGTAGGAGGAAATACAGGATACCCTGGAGGGTCTGGAGGCGGTGGATCGGGAGGAGGAAATGCAGGATACCCTGAAGGAGGAGGATCAGGAGGATCGGGAGGAGGAGGAAGCTCAGCGAAACTAATCTGCACAGACAGCAGAGGAAACGGGGCCACCGCCAAATGCCAAACAGGTACGTGGATCTCTCAGCCTCTCCTCTTGGAGATTTTACCCCTTCCCATAGGTTTATGGGTTATTTAGCTCCTCCCCTTATGATAGCCCTTTATTTATTCCCCTAAGAATGGTCTTTTTACTTCCCCCTCCCCCCCCTGCGGTGCAGTTACTGATCCCACTGAGAATTGCTTTGCTCCTCTCCTGCAGAGCATCGCCAATTCCCTTCCCTGCAGTCACTTCCTCTCCCTGAACCCTGTCAAACTTCACAATCTCTCCCCAGTTCATGCAGAACACCACGTCATCATTTCTTAAAACCTGCAATGCATCAATTACACTCTCCCTAAAACTTGCGGAAGGATCCTTAATTTATCCCCGGGACCTGCAGAGCATCACTTAATTTATCCCTGTGACTCGCAGAGCATCACTTAATTTATCCCTGTGACTTGCAGAGTATCAATTAACCCCTTTCCTGCAAAGCATTGCTTATTTCCTTCCAAGAACTAGAGATCATCCCTTAACTACTCCCCAAATCCTGCAATATATCACTTAACCCCGCCTGCAAAGCATCACTTAATTCTGTTCACTGAGCACCACCTAAAGTTTATCACATGACCTCCTCCTGAGCAGTGCCAGATAAGGACCCTCTGGGGCCCCTAACATTTTGTGGGCCCTCCTCCTGCAGCGGTGCGTCGCCATGACAACTGAACGCTAGAGGAGGAGGGCCGCAACTGAAATGGGAAGATTTATCAATATGAGATAATCTGCTGCAAAGCCCACATTTTTTTTTTTTTTACCTTTGGTCTAGAAAGATGTATATTTTTAAATGATTATGTCTCCTGCACTCTGCAGTAACTTACAATATTGTGTCTACAGGAGAGGGATATGGGGGCAGTGGGTGCAGTAGGGAGACAGATAGGCAGAGGGTGCAGGTGGGAGGGAGAGAGGCAGTGGGTGCAGGTTAGGGTTGCCAAGTGTCCAGTATTGAACCAGACTGTCCTGTATTTGGACATTGTCCAGTAAAAAATGAGATGTAATACTGGACATGTACAGTATGTGTATATTGGTATTACAGTACCTCTCTGGATACTGACCTGACCGGCTTGAGGGGGTTGCGGGATTTCACTGAGCGGGGAAAGAGCAGGGCTGCTGTTAGGGGGCTGGGCAGCTTCCTCCATTCTGATAGGCTGCTGCTGAGTAATGCAGCCAATCAGGAGGTGGTGTCGGGAGTCTAGAGTTGGGGCCAAGGAGAGGAGGAAAGAGCAGAGAGGTTTGCGCGTGTGGAGCGTGTCGCACCTTTCACCATTGTGTCCGGTATTTTTGGAGAAGCCACATGGTAACCCTAGTGCAGGTTGAAGGGAGAGTGGCATTCGGTGCAAGAGGGACACAGAAGGGCAGTGGTGGGAGGGAGAGTGAGGAAGTGGAGGCAGAGACAGGGGCAGTAAAGTGAGCAGGAGGGAGAGAGAGGAAAGCAGTGACTGCAGGATGGAGAGAGATAGTGGTTCCTCCCTATAGGAACTATTACATCCACTGTGAGCCTCTGTACTGACTGGCTGATGCCTGTCATGTGATGTGATCTCTTTCTGGGGGTTACACAAAGTATTGTGGGATGTGGTCCTGTTGCCTTAAGCTGTTCAAGCATTGGATATGGAGCTGGACTACAACTCCCAAAAGCCCCTGTAAATGTAGCAATGAGGGGGCAGGGCTCTGAAAGTACAGAACCCAGTATAAGGAAGCCTTTAGAGCAGTTCTCTCAGCCAGCCCCACTCTGAGTCGGCCAGAGACTGTTGTCATGGCACTCCTCCTATTTGAGCGACCCCCATGGGGGCCCCAGGCATGTGCCTAATGGATAATCTGGCCCTGGGCTTGAGACCTACAGATTCTGACTCCCTCCCTGCAGAGCGTCGCTTAACCTCCTTGCTGTCAGAGACCCTCAGAGTCCTACATTTGTCACTTAACCTCTTTCTGAGACCCACAGTGCATTACTTCCCTGCTGCATAGCGTTGCTTAATTCATCTTGCTTTGCTCTTGCAGGATACACTCTCGTGTCCTGCTCCTGCGGTAAGAGTTGTGGCTCATGGAATGTTCAGGACGGGAACACCTGTAACTGTCAGTGTAAGGACATGGACTGGGCCTCAGCCCGCTGCTGCAAGGTCTAATCTGGCGACCTTCTGTATTTCAGGCGAAATATTGTTTTGTACATTTATTTTTGCTGCAGGAAATAAAAAAGACATTTAAAAAAAAAATGAACTACTGTCTGAATAAACACATCATATCCTCAGCTCCCCGTATCTATATACGCATAAAAGATTCAACTCTCTATATCTATACACATTAGGGCCTCAATGTATGTATATACAGTGGCGAGAAAAAGTTTATCAACCCCAATGATAATTACGGAAATTCCATAGTTTTTCCAAGATAACTTCTTGAATCGAAACCAGTCTTTTCTTAAATATCCAATAGATTATATATTAAATAATTCCATGTCTTTTTAAACAAAATGATGTATGAATTAGACAAATAATGAGTAATTAAGAGTCAGGGTATATGAAAAAATAAGGGAAACCCTGTTTATACAAGCTAAATTAAAGTGGATAATTAGAATCAGGTGTTTAAATAATCAGGTAGATCTTCTGGTGTGAGTTTGGGAGGCCCCAAAATATCCGAAACTTTGTGCGCTTGGTCTTTACCACACAGGTGTGTTGAAACACGTCAAGGAGAGAAAGGGAGAGGGAGAGAAGGAGAGGGAGGGGGAGAGAGAGACACAGCCTGAATTACCCATACACCAGTTTGAGGAATGTGAAACTGTGGGATGGAGCACATTTACACTGGGGCTGTATCTTCTGGCCTATATAGGATAGAAACTGCGTAGTATCCTGGGAGCCCTATATATACCATTTAGCACCTTGTCACAACATAAACACGCACATTACAGTCTCAGCCCATTGTATCTATGCACATGTAGCCATATAGTCCCCTGGCTATTAAATTATCTGCCCTAGTACCATAAGTCGTGGTTAGAGCAGGCAGTGCTAGGGTTAAACCTATCTCACATGGCTCAGCATGTGAGCATCTTCCCCAGGTGTTACTTTGTTGCGGGTTCCAGGTGCTAGTCTGGAAAACTTTGGCGCATGTGCCAGGTGTGTGAGTTTACTCCAGTGGTAATGCCCAGTTACTGGGGCTGAGGAGAGGGACACACCCCTGGTATAAAAGTTGTCTCCCTTCCAAATGTAAGTGTTCTCTCTAGTCTGATATACAAAAGAAACAGAATCCCTATTAGGAGCACTCAACCCCTACTGACATATTAAAAGGAAATAGTTTATTTATAACATATAGGAAAGAAAGCTACACACATGTTTAAAACCTAAGGACGCAGTGAGTAAGATACCCCTAGCTGATGTGTTATACCTCACTATGAATAGTGTAATGCAAAGTCTCCCCTTAATAGGTGAAGAAACCCCTTACATATCACCAAAAATTTGGGCCATATCCCTGATACCACCAAAGCCTCTCCAACAGAGGTTCGTGGTCCCTGGTAAATCTTATTCAACCATTGGGGTGTCAGGTTCCATCTGAAAATAACTTTATATATATTTTCTTTTGAAATTGTGCAAATAGATGTTTTTGTTGCATTGTACCATATACTGTATCTTCCCAGTATTCAACATACTGGACACCTAACAGGCTCCTATTGAACCCTCAAAATGACCACAACATATATATAAGCATATGAGTGTCACAGAGGAGTGCTACTGAGCATGGCAATATATATTTAAAACCAGAGACAGAACATAAAACACAGACAAAGCTCAGTTTTAGCACATCCAGTGAGACTCATACACGGTACAGTGCCTAAATATATATGTATAAATATCTAATAAGTAAAATGGTCTTTTAGTTTGACATTTTTGGCCAAAATTGTTGTAAGCCCCTGAGCCAACGCCACGGCAGACCACATATCAGGGGTCCCTAACGTTAATATATATATATCTTCCCAGTATTCCCATGAGATCTCTATCTAAAAATCTTGAGCCCATTGATCCATATAATGGTGGGCGTAGAAGGCATTAATTTCCAGAGAAATAAGGACTTGATATAAAGTTTAGATGAGCCCCCTTTGATCATTTCCATTTCTACATAGCTCCTCAAATGCAGAGCTATCTGGAAAAGGCCCACCTGGGGACAGCTGCCTAACATAGTGGCAAACTTGAAGAAATCTAAATACCACAGAGCCCGGAAAGCGTGTTTCTGACAAAATTCCACAAAAGATAACAGTTTAACTTTAGATATGAAATCGCCCACATCTCTAATATTCTTAGTCTTCCAAACATCAAAAATACTGGTAACCCATCCCGGACCAAAATCAGGGTTGTCGAAAATGGGGGTGCGTAGAGAGAGCTGAAACTAGCTGATATTGAGACCCTTTGTCAAATCTTAAGAGAGAATCTAATTACTGCCAAATCATAAAGATCTGGTCTAGGGTGTGTTATTGATTTGTTGTTCCACAAGAGAGCCGGTAGTGCCGCAGAGCTATTGAATATATTTTCAAGCTCTACCTACCTATACTGGTATTTCTGGTAATGCCAATAAACAATCTGTTTCAAATGAGAGGCTAAATAATATTTCTTTATATCCGGAACTGCTAGTGCTCCTCTTTCTCTGGGTACGAGTAGAACTGAACTCGCAACTCTTGGTCTTTTGTTACCCCATATGAACTACATAATCTTATTCTGTAAATCCCTTATATATTTTATCGGAAGAGTGACTGGAAGTGTCTGAAAATAATATAATAATTTTGGGAGAATGTTCATCTTAACTGATATAATACGGTCCATCCAAAATATTTGGTGACCATTCCATATTAGAAGATTCCGTTTGATTCTTGTAAAAAGCTCTGGGTAGATATATTTGTAGAGAGATTGGTAATTCTTTGTGAGAAAAATCCCTAGGTATTCCAGTCTTACTTTATTCCAATGATAATTGAAATTTAGTTGAATTAATTTTACGTCAATAGCTGAAAGAGTTAAATTTAGTGCCTCTTTAGAGGAGTTAATTTTGTAACCTGAAAGAGATCTAAACTCAGAGAGTGCTTCTTGTAAATTGGGAAGGGAAGTCAGGCGGTTAGAAACTGTCAGAATAATATCATCAGCAAACAAAGATAATTTGATTTATTCGGATCCGATTCTAATGCCCTGAGTATCAGGGTTTTTCCTCATTCTTGTTGCAAGAGGCTCAATCGTTAACGCAAGGAGCAAGGGAGATAAAAGGCAGCCCTGCCTAGTGCCATTCCTGATTTTAATTTGATTTAACTCACCACCCGGCATTTTTTTACAAGCCGTTGGCGAGTCATATACGGCCTGAACCCTTTTCAGAAATGGGCCGGAGGAACCGAACGCTTGTATAGTTCTATCCAGAAAATATTTTGTGGCTCTCTACCTGGCTGTGTCTTTTGAAACACACCATTGTGCCGGTGATCACACACTCTTTTAGACTATGGGACAGACCCAAGTTTAATTATAAGCTTAGTAGTCCAAACTCCCTGATGACCCCTTTCTTTGGGAACAAGGATTTTTCACTGGGGTATTCCAAACAAACTTTTGCGAACTGGCGATGAGCAAACATCACCAGATTTTTTTACATTAGTCATGATCTTAAGATAATTCCCTTTGACAAACTGGTTAAGGATAAAGGAGTTCCATTGGGAAAGATCTTTCGTTATCTCCAGATAAGGACCTTTTATGCTAAAGTTATGCCCACTAGCCATATCTCATTGTTTGAGAGACTATGCCTTGGGGCCGACTCCCACTAGAGGTTGATTTCAAAATTATATGGCCAATTTTACCTGTCAGCTGAAGTCCCCCAGGCTAAGCTTAAATTTATGGAGAAATCGGAAAACGATTCTGGTGAGGAACTGGAGGACGAGGATTGGGAGGATATTTTTGAGCCTGTAGCTAAAAGCTCAATCTGCTCAACTATTCAAGAAAAGACAAAGAAACGAGCGTAACAAATACTGTAATAGAAAATTAAATAATGAGTCCAAAATATTATGTAGATGTAGAAAATGTCCTTTGATGGGTGCCACAGAAGGGTAGGTTTGATCCAAGACCAGGTATGAGGATAAATGCAGATAAGAGTCCCAAGCGCACTCACATCCAGATGTGTATATATAAAAAAGATTTAAAAAATCAAAAATAGTGTAATATTGTAAAAAATAGTATCAACTGCAGATAAATATATAAATGTGGTACTCACATTTTATGTGAGCCAAATATGCATATCGGTTGTTCCAAGTAACCAATTTAGGATTTTTCCAAGTAACCAATTTAGGATTTTTCCAAGTAACCAGCTTAGGAGAACTATTCAAAGTTATGACTCGTTGGTACAACACCCCCAAAAATATCGCTAAATATGTTCCAGGCTACTCCCCCGTTTGTCCCAAAGGATGCAGTGGAATGGCCTCTTTCCTACATATGTGGTGATCCTGCCCTCGGGTATAGGACCTCTGGAGGCGGGTGAGATCTTGGATCCAACAGACTATGGGCTCAGATTACCCCCTAGATCTGTGGTTGTTCTTATTGAACAAACCACTCATAGACCACACAAGAGCGGAAAATAAATTAATAACTCATATTACTACTGCAGTACGTTACGCTATAGCAAGTTTATGGAAACAGAATAAACTACCATCAATCCCATTTATTAGAAACAAGGTATGGTTTATATGTATGATGGAAAAACTCACTAGTTTCCTGAAAGACACATATGATAACTTTCAGAAGGTATGGTTGCCCTGGATTACACACACAGGTAGCAAATAGGTAGATTTAGGCTCTCCCAGCCTGTAGCCCCCTTAAACCAATCTCACACCACAGTCGAGGGATAGCCCAGTTGCCTCCCCCCGCTCCTTCACGTATGTTATGATATACATCCATATATAATCATCTCCACCATCCCAGTTCCCCAGGAGATGGACCCTATAGTGTGCAAAGAGGCTGCCCCAGAACCCTTTCGCAAACCAAGCTCTATTATGCCTATGTAAACTACTAAGAATGGTTGTTCCATCAAAATGCTGTTCCCCCCCCATCCTTCCTCTCTGCCCTTTTTCTTTTATGTTCCCACCCCCCCCCCAGACTTACAAACAAATGATGTTATATTTCTGTATATCTCTGCCTTGATACCTAATAAAAATTTAAGTTGAAAAAAAGAAATAATCAACCAATAAATTCCCTATCTCCTCCTCAATTCCAGTCTGATTCAAAAGCGAATCATTTAGATGCCATTGAAAGACCTTGGGTCGAATAAAGGGGAGTTTCAGGACCAACTCCACTGGGGCATGATCCGACCATGTTATAGGGCCTATATTTGTCTGGGCGACTTTATCGAAAAGATTCGCAGAGACAAATACTGTACTGTATATAGTCAATTATTGTATAAATATCGTGAGGGGGGAGAATAAAATGTACTGTATAGTCTCTTTGTTTTTTATTCTTAGTGCGCCAAGCATCTTCTAGCGTGAATTCTTTTGTGAGTTTGCTAAAACGTTTTGATTTGTTAAATACATAATTTGCTAGTTTTTGATTTGGAGACGAGGACTTGTCCAGATCAGAATTCAGGGTCATATTAAAATCTCCGCCTAGTATTATATCCCCTAGAGAGGACCCCCCAATTTCTTCAAAAATTGATTTCAGGAAATCGATTTGTTGATCATTCGGAGCATACTGTACATATTCACTAAGGTTACCTTAATCCCATGACAAAAAAAACCCTTATCATTATAAATCTACCCTTCTAATCTCTTTTTATTTCTTGCATTTGACATGGGACATCTTGTTTTATTCTCTTTTATTCTTGGTGAATTCTTGGTATGCCAACGGTTAGGTAACCCGAAAAGTTTTGGGTGAGTCTTGGGAATTAAAATGAGTTTCCTGGAGACACAAAATATCCGCCTGCTTCTTCTTAAATTCTCTCAGGGCTAGTCTCAATTTGCTATTTGAGTCTAGTCCCGTTATATTTAGAGAGACTACTTTTATAGGTAATTGATTAGTCATGGATTACATGCTAAGTATAGTTCTCTGTTTATCCTAATATATGATCTGCGTGTATCGGTGTCGTTATCTGATCTTGATGTCTTACTACGATCCTCTTTAAAGAAGATCTTTTATAGGGTATGCTCACCCTTGTGGTAGGACTGCCACGTACTCCAGAGCGAGACTCCATAATTGTGGGCAGCAGAGCGGTTTGAATGAGGCAATATTATTTGTTGGTGCTTATCAGCTCATATGCAGCCCTAGTAGATTAGATGCTCTGGATCATGATAGGGTTAACAGGACTGAGGTGGATTAATTAGTAATACAATTGTATGAGGGATGACACTTTTATTATCTGCAAATACTCACGCTAATGAGACTTGGACTGTGAGTGTATTTCCGTGATATTATTCTGCCATATAGGCATGGGTTGATTGATTAAGGATTTTCATCATTAAGAAATCCTGGGCACCAAAGGGTTACTACTATGGTGAGCACAGGCTGCTGGTTAATCATTGATAAAGAGTAGACACAGTAATATGTGATCAAGATATATATATATATTTTTTTTGTTGGATTTCTTTAAGCCATAAATCCAGTGATAACTTTGTCTTTTGTTCCATTGGTTGTTATAATTCTCTTGTTCTACCTATGTTAATTTGTATACTTTCATGTTGCTAGGTAACATCCTCCACCCCACCCTCTGTATGGCTCCTTTAGTGTCAAACGTGTGTATGTAAAGTGTGATTTTAACTTTGTGAGGTATACCCCTGAAGAAAGTCCTTTTGGGGGCCGAAATGTCAAGCTCCTGTGTGTTATGGGTCAATAAATACCCTCTATTTTTGCATTTATTTTGTCTGGTGCAGATAATTAGACCATTCTGGGAGGAGGAAGAACTAGCCACGTTATACAAGAACATGCTATTATTATTTTCTTTTATTGGATATTTTTTTTCTATCTAGCACAGACACCTTCTGTAGGATACTTAACACTGAGTATGCAGCCATTTCCTAAATGCATTATACTGTATCTATCTATCTATCTATCTATCTATCTATCTATCTATATATATATATATATATATATATATATATATATATATACACACACACACACACACACACACACATATAAATAACAAAAAACAGAAGCGCATGCTCCATAGCACAATTCAAGTTACTACAATAGTGGTTTTGGAGAAAACCATAAAAATTCACACACAGAAATGAACATGTACAAGTTTAAAACACAGTTTGTATAACCTGATACTGGTGGAAATCAAGACAGTATGCGGGTACTACATTATGAGGCATTATTGCCCTGAGGAAGTCGCCAACAGCACTATGAAACGTGTAGGGTTGTTCTCATGGGACTTTGTCTTGCAGCTACGTCATAGCAACAATCTGCGACTAGCCCCTCCCACACGTGAACACGGAGCTCAATGCTGAGCCTGTACCAAAAAGCACTGGAGAGGTAGAACTATGGCAAAGGAAGGCGCAGGATACACTTACATCAAAAAAGTAGTGAGGGCCGTGGCCAGGCAGTTGAGTTGAGCGGATGCACATTAGCTTAGCTCAGGGGGTACTCAAAGAATAAACCTTCTAAATAGGAGAAAACTGAGCCAGGTAACAAATTAAAATAAACCTAAGGACCAAGGAGTACAATACCTGGAGCCGACAGACCTAGCGGGAACCAGCTGGAGATGAATACCGGGTGAATGCCTGGAGATGGCGGCTCTACGTGTATGCCCTAAAATGTCCACCGCACTGGTGGCTGTATTAAAATGAATGCAGGAAGAACGGCAATGCAGCTGCAGCTCCCGCTGAGGTAAACAACCTATAAAAATTGTGCGGGGGACGTGACGAGTTACCTTTTGAGCGACCAAACCTGCCATCCTAAAGAATTGGAGGGAGATATCCAGAGCAAGGCCCCGGCTCGCCCTGATACAGTAGCAAGATGGCCAGTGGCAGCCTGTAAAGAGACTGCAGCGATCGGGCTGCCCGGGCTCCAGAGCGGTCATCTTGCCTCCCGAGAATCCACTGAAATGAGCAATCAGGCTTTCTTCTCCCCTGGATTTCGGGTCTGGTTGCTGGCCTGAAGTTGGAAGCCTCCCTCGCCAATTCAGCTCGGCGAACAACCTAAAATGGCTGCCGGGCCTACGCGACCTTAACAACATAAACGCCAGGGAGACAAGCCGCAGAGAGACCGACTCCACTGGAGGTAAGTGAGACACTGAAGGCACCTGCGGGACACAGTGAGGTAATCACCAGACCGAGATGGGCGGCAGGGGAACAAAGGAGAGGTGGCTGTTTTGACAAAATGGCCACCGCAAGCCTGTAAAGAGGTGGGGGAGTAACGGCCAAAAGGGAGCCAGAGGCAGACTCTACATCCCGGAGACCCCTTGCGTAACTGCAGCTGATGGACCTGCCTTTCCTTTGGAGCTCTGCCCGGTGGGTCATGGGAGACGGCAAGTGGAGCCGGTAGTACGGTCTAGACAACAGGAGAACACACAGGTTATGTTCTTGGGTAAACTGACCGCCACCAAATAAGGAAATGGCCCAACTAAATTAATGCAGAAGAGTGAGAGACTGTTAAGAGCGAGGGCTGCTGAAACTGACAGGCCCCATTGTGCCCTTGGTGGTGTGCTGATACCAGGGGTTCTCTGCAAACAAATGCAGTGACTCCTATAATAATCTGTTTGCTACGGAATACAAACTATAGATTATGGACTACTAAAGTTAAGTATCCCACTGCCTATTGAGAGCATGTGGAGGAGGGACGCATACGTGATGCATGGCCTTAAATTGCTCTGCTCCCAGGGGACCCACACGAGTGGCTAAATGCGATGAGAAGCTTCAACAGTTAAATCAAACCCAAAATACAAAGCTACGGTAAAGGAATAACCAATGCCCATAATCATGCCTCCAAAACGTAAAAAAACGGACGTCACAGACTTCTTTAAGAGTAAACGCGTGACTGCACAAACGCAACAAGATGATGACTCCTCACCCGCTCAGCAGAATTCAGACCCGGAAGAAACCTGGACCCGCGAATATGTACAAAAAAAGACATACAACAACTATATATAAACTTGACAAATACCTTTCAATTAGGGGTCCAAAAGGTTGTGAAAGAACTGAGACGGGATATTGAAAAGCAAGAGGAGCGTATCAATGGTATGGAGATGCACATGATGGAGGTTGCGGCCACACAAGAAAATCTTACCCAGGAAATGATCCTAGTTAAGGAGAAG
Organism: Ascaphus truei; assembly: GCA_036426205.1. Lineage (NCBI taxonomy): Eukaryota > Metazoa > Chordata > Amphibia > Anura > Ascaphidae > Ascaphus > Ascaphus truei. Next base: position 8,355,887 of record CM071586.1, read on the forward strand.
GTCGAGGAATTAATAGAACATCAAGAAGATCAGGATAATAGATCGCCTAGAAACAACCTATGTCTGTGAGGAATACCAGATTCAATAACGGATCTCATGGATTATGTGACCCGACTCTTCCTCATGCTATGCCCCAATACTCCTAAACTGCAACTGCTTGTCGATAGGGTGCAGCAGTCATATGCCCAAAACTGCCTAATTCTGAAGTCCCTTGAGACGTAATCCTCAAATGACATTTTTTTTGATGTAAAAGAACCCATCATGACAGCAGCTAGAAATCGAGAAGCAATAGAAATGGAAGACAGCAAGATCCAAATCTTTGTGGATCTATCCCCAGCAACGCTACAGAGATGTAGACATCTCAAAGCCGTTTCGGAAACCTTGCATGAACACAGGGTAAAATACAAATGGGGTTTTCCTTTTCGTCTCATTGTGCTTACAAATGGACAGCAGTATGTCATAAAAGAAATGGCAGAGGCGCACAGGCTAATGGAGAAGTTGGGTATCGAGACAAAGTTTCAGCGACCCTCTGATGACTCTGTGGAAGGGGAACGAAGCAAGCGCATTGGACAAAAGTAGGCACATAAAAACAAGACGCCAGGGCCAGAAGCACACTCAGAGTGAACATGCTGTTTAGGTTGCTGAGGTGACCATGACCATTCTGCCAGCTAAAGAAACAGCTACTGTATAAACAACTGAACTGTTCAAGACTACTGGTCGGGACGATGTTCAGCAGAAAACCAGAGACAAAAAACAAAGACAATGGACTGTTATGGGTTACGCAGGTTTACAGTTAATTTACTTAATAGACTATAGTAAGATTGATGATTGATGGTGATTGATATTTTGGGTAATTATTGAACTAAATGGTGCAGCTGAATGTAGAAACAGTACAACAGAATTGTAGTGAACTGCATCATGCTATATGGATCTGCACCTTTAGATACATGAGATCAAAGGAGGATTGCAAGTTTAGTGGTCTCCTGGGAAGTGTGAGTATTGCGTTACCGTGCTGCGCCTCTTTTATTTTTCCTTATATAGCTCGTTGCTATATAAATATGTGCCATTGTTGTTGGACCACAGATATGGTACCAACGGACCCAAGCCCTCCTGGATTTACACATGGATTTCCATGTGTTATATTTCCTATTATATGTTCTGTATTGTCCCCATGCATTCCCTTACCCCATCCCCTAAGATATGTATCTCGACACCTGTTCTATGGTTTATCCATGCTCCAAGGTCGCTCTTCATACTAATTCTAGGGCAAGTTTCAGGCTTCTGATATACAGTATAAAGAGCCAATATCCCTTTCATACAAAAATAAAAATGTAACTGAGAAAGTGAGGGACATAGGGGGTCTCAAGTAAACAGCACTATGCAGCCATTTTGTTCGCAACCATCTTGGTTGCCTGATCTTGTCAGCCATTTTGTTCTGTCTGTTCTTGTCCCTGTCTGTCATCCATTTTTATGTGTTCTGTCTGTGTGTGCGTCTGCTTGAAAGCATGACATGGAAGTACAGCTTGGGTTTGAAAGAATGTTTCGCTCTAAGCAAATTGTTGATACCAGCCCTGCCAGCCCAGCTGCAGAAGAAGGGAGGGTGCGTACAGCCTTGAGAAGTGGGATCAGAGTTAGAATTAACTTCTCAACATTCGATTGTCTGGTGGAAACAGAGATAGAAATCATTTCTCACATTCAACCCCTTACAGAATACATAAACATAGCAGGCCTCATATATATGGGGTAAAGGTTACTGAGCTTTGTATAATGATTTTAGCTGACTTTCTCATTTTCATTTTTGTTATTACATTTATGTTATTTCTATGATGGTCAAACCACCCCATAAAGGGGGCGTGAGCTTTAGTATTAGGGTATAAATATATAGTGTATGCCGTATACCTGTCAGAGAGCTTTGTTTATAAGCTGTCTCCTGTGTGCACCTGTACATCAATAAACTCGCTTGTTATTCTGTGATTGAACTCTAAACTTGTATTTTTTATCATTATAAGGTTTCAAGAGCCCACCCAAGTGTAAACAATGCCTTCACGAACTATGAAAAATTGGCTTCTGACACACTATTTCTTGAAGAGACACATTTCAGCAGAACCTCATACCCAAAGTTCTTCCACAAACACTTCACACAGCTATACCTATCCTCGACATCCACCAAAAAAGGTTGAGTAGCAATTATATTAAGCCCAAATGTATCCTTTCAGCTTGAGACACCCAAGAAAGATAAAGAGGGCAGATTTCTCTGCCTGGTAGGTATGCTAGCGGGGGTCCAAGTTACATTAATCAATATTTACATCCAAAATGTGTCAAGGTCTTCCTTATATGAGAATATATTTGATACAATAAGGACGGTGGCGAAGGGTTTTATTATTCTAGGCGGGGACTTTAATACAGCTATGGATAGTGGAGGAGACAGGACAGGACCTGCACAGTATGGGATGAATATGAGAAATCCCCCAGAAATCAACATAATTGCGGAATTTATGAAAGAACTCCAACTAGTTGATGTTTATAGGACATTCAACCCCCTTAAAAAAGACTTCACGTTATATTTGGCCCCTCACAACACATACTCACTTACATACTTCTTCCTAGTAGATGCGAGACTACTATCACAACAAATACAGGCAAATATTAATAACATTACATGATCGGATCATGCAATGATGAATATTATAATACCTAGGCTATCTCCCACAGGTGGCCCCAGGCAATGGCGATTGAATGAATCACGGTTATGTAGCAGATCTTGTGACAGAAATTAGAGGAGAAGTTTGATTTTTCTTTAACACAAATTACACAGATGACCTCCCAATCACAACGATATGGGAGGCGCATAAACTCTTTATTAGGGGCATCTTCATTAAAATTGCCTCGCAGAGGAAGAAAGCCCGGTTAAAACGTGAGCTGGACTTGACCAGCTAAGCTTGCTAAGCTAGAGGATGCACATAAGAACACTAGCACCTCAGACGTGCTGGCAAAAATTATACAGATCCGAGGAGAGCTAACTGTATGCCTTTTAGTAAAATGGAACAGACTTTGCGCTGGACCTCTCAGAAATATTATGAAAGAGGCAATAAGGCCTACACTATGCTGGCCAGGCGTCATAAAAATGCAGCCGCAGCAGAAAATATATAGACAATATGGCTGTCCGATGGAACGCTGACCAAAGACCTGGTCCAGATAGTGAAACAGTTCCACAACTTCTGCCAAAAGTTATATGATGGGACAAAGTTGACCTCCTGGGGAATTATATAAAGTATCTTTTTATCAGGGTATTTACAGATACATTTCAAACATTTCATTGTAGCATATTGTATTTACATGTACATAGAGCATCCTATAATGTTACATAATCCAATATATATTTTCTATACCCATTTTTTTTTTCAAACTTATAACTGGTCTTGATCTAATAGATCTTGACCCTTTAACTCAAAACCTTGTTTCATAGCTTGCTTGTGACTACCGAACTTTCTTTCGATTATTGTATTTGTATTTGACTTTGACTAGGCTCTTAGTTTATAATCTGTTCTGTTATGTTCTGTTGTGTTGTAGGACGTTTTCCTTACTTACTATTTCCTTTATCAGTACTCCCACCCGTTTCAGTTTATATTCTTATCTGAGGTGTCATCTGAATTTGTTCTGTTCTAGCTGGGGAAAGTAGTTTCTAATCATCTCCCATTTTTTGTCAAATTTGTCAAACTGGTTATCTCCTACTAGTTCTGTAGATATTCTGTGATCAGTTTGACCAAGAAGGATTTTATAAGTTCTATGTTAGGTGCTTGTGTATCCAACCACTTGATCATAATGGCTTTTCTGGCTACCAGAAGAATCATCTCTGTTGGGAGAATCGCTCCCCAATTTTGGTTAATCTTACTTATCCCAGGTTCAGTATTGGCAAATATCATGGGGAAGGGGTGTCTTACTAATTTTCGTATCTTCTTTGATATATTGTAGGACCTGTGTCCAGAACTCATTAATTTTTTTTGCATGTCCAGAGACAATGTTTGAGGTTAGCTTTAGGGAGGTTGCAGGGAGGGGCATTTCGTTGTGTCTGCTTCTAGATACGTAATTTGTCTTATGAAAGATATATATGCCCAATGCATTTTCTTAAATTGCATTTCTCTCCAGTTTTCTGATGTAATTATTTTGCAAGTCCTGTCATACCCAATTGCTAGTCTTCTATAGTCTTCATTTCTTGGAAGTCTTGTTGCCATGATTCTAGATTTCTTTTGTTTTTTTTCTCCATGTCTTGGAGTATCTGGTATCTATGTCTTAACTGAAGTAAGTGTCTATTGCAGGCCTGCACAACTCACAAAGTGCGAAGGGCCGAACTGCTCCAAGGAAAAAAAATTGGGCCGCACGGGTAAAATCATCATCATCATCATCGTCATCATCATCATCGTCATCATCATCATCATCATCATCTCTCCTCCAGCACCTCTCATCATCATCCTGCACCTCCCATCACTCTCCCTCCTGCACCTCCCATCACTCTCCCCCCTGCACCTCCCATCACTCTCCTCCCATCACTCTCCCCCCCCTGCACCTGCCATCAATCTCCCTCCCCTGCACCTCACATCACTCTCCCCCCTGCACCTCACAAGGAAAACAGAGTCAGCCGCACGGGTAAAACAGCATTTATTATTCAAAATAACACATTTATTTACAATGTTTACTTGAAACAAAATTACTTTTAAAATACTTTAATTTAAATTAACTAATTTCCTAAACATCTGAAACGTAATGAGAGGTATTACACCTCTTTATAGCAACAAGCTTGTTGTATTCCGGGGTCATATTTGTAGTAGACGTCTTCAAAATGTCTTCCAAATTGTCATTTGTGAGACAAGAACGTTGTTTGTTTTTGTTCAAATTCATGATTGAGAACGTTTGTTCACAAATGTAGGAACTGCCAAAAATGCTGAACGTTTTCATTGCAGAGTCAATAAGATTTTGATACTTTTCACGGTCTATGCTCCTGTAGAATTCCTGCAGACTGCTTTCTCTGTGCTTATTTCTGTACTCTGTCGAACACTGAAGATCAATAATGTTCAACTGCAATTGGAATGGCAATTCTGCTGGATCCACTGAAAAGGGATCTTCAATCATCCTCAATTGAATGTCTTCTTAGTTAGACAATGTGAGTCTTCTGTCAAATTCTTCAATCAGACCACCAATTTGCATAGCATATTTTCCTCCTAGCTCGGTGTGCTTGTGCTGAGGGATATGCTGTGCACAAGTGGGAAAGTGACACATTGCACCTTTCAACAGCTGACTTCTGAAAAGCTTCAATTTCACTTGGAAAGCCTTTACTGCTGCATAAAGTTGAAATATAAGCTTATTTTTTCCCTGAAGTTCAATGTTGAGGTTATTTAGATGTGTTGTAATGTCACAAAAGAAGAAAAGATCATGATTCCAGGACTCATCTTCAAGCTCAGGAAAATTTCTTGGTTCTTGTTCTAAGAATTGGGCTACTTCCTCTTTCAAAGCAACGAAACGCTGGAGCACTCGTCCTCGACTCAACCACCTCACATCCATATGGTAAAGTAGGTCGCTGCACTCGGCGTCTACCTCTTCCAGAAAAGCTCGGAATGTCCTATGTTTCAGTCCTCTAGAATGGAGGTAGTTAACAATAGAAACTACCACTGACATTACATAATCAAACTTCAAAACTTTGCTACACAGAACCTGAAGATGTATTATACAGTGATGTTTGGTTATTTGTCTACCGATAAATTGTTCAATAAGAGTAACCGCTCCAACATGTTTTCCACACATTGCCGGTGCACCATCAGTACAAATGGCCACCAAGTTTTCATAACCTATTCCCAACTTATCATTCATGCACTTTATAACTTCAGTGGATATTTCTTTTCCGGTTGTCCGGCCTGTCATGGAGCACATACCAACAAGCTCTTCAGTAATTTCAAAGTTTCTATCAATACCTTGAATAAAAATAAGAAGTTGAGCCGTGTCCTTCAAATCTGTACTTTCGTCCATTGTGAGAGAGTAGAAGCGGAACTCACTGGCTTTCTGCTTCAACTGATCAGTAAGATTTGTGGAAATGTCCTCTATCCTCCTCTGTACAGTCATGCGTGATAGACTGACATTCTCAAATGTTCCCTTCTTTTCTGGACATAACCCAGAAACAGCAATCAGCATGCATTTCTTTATAAAGTCACCCTCAGAATAACTTTTTCCAGCAGCAGCAATTTCCCTCGATATTTCAAAACTGACCTTGGTGGCCGCCTCGCTCTCGGTGTTCACTTTCTTGAAAATCTGTTGTTCTGCATCAAGACGTTTCACAAAATGTGCTGCTTTAATTTTCTTTTCATGTGCGTCCAAATTGGCCACTTCGGGATGTTTAGTCTCAAAGTGGCGCCGAATATTGTATTCCTTGGGAACGGCTACCTTTTCGCGAAACACAGAAATTTGTCTCGGAACATTGTAAAAAAATATTTATTTGTCCATTCATGGTTAAAAGATCTATTCTCCGATTCCAACTTTCTTATTTTCTTGTCACTCGTTGCAGCTGTAGTTGTTGGAAATAGGAAAGTCATTGATGATGATAATTAATATTTTCACAATGTAGTCTAATTTCAAACAGAATTATATAGAAAATTATACATTTCTTTTTTTGAAAGCCTGTCACAGCCCATTTCAGCTGCCCCCAAAACCCATAACAGCAGCCCCCACAACCCATATCAGCAGCCCCCACAACCCATATCATAACAGCCCAACAACCCCTATCATGCAGGCCCCACAACCCATATCAGCAACCCCTACATCCATATATCACAGCCCCACCACCCATTCCATGTCCGCATACCCAATCCCCCAAGTCAGCATCCCAACTCGCATCCCCCCCCCCAGTCAATCAGCATCCCTCCCCCCCAAGTCTCAGCATCCAGCATCCCCCCCCCAAGTCAGCATCCACCCCCCCAAGTCATGGCATCGGCATCCCATACAGATATCATACCCCCCCAAGCCAGCATCCCCCCCCCCTAAAAAAGAAAAACGACAAGCTCAGCCATCCATCATCCCCCCCTCCCAATTCAATCCCCACCATGAATCCACCCCCAACATCCCCCGGTCAAACATCGCCTGCATCCCCCCCAAAGGTCCTCACTCCCACCCACCCCAAATCAGCATCCCCACCCCCAAGTTACCAGCAATCCAGCATCCCCTACCCCCCCCAGTCAGCATCCCACCGCACTCCCCATCAGCATCCCACCCCCAAGTCCAGGCATCCAACCCACCCACCCACAAGTAGCAAATCCCCCAGTCATCCCCACCCAATAGTCCCAAGCCTCCATCCTCCCCCAATGTCAGTCAGCATCCCAAGAGACATTCCCCACAACCCAGTAAAACAGAACACCCAAGTCAGCACCCCCCAGTCAGCAGCATCCACCCATTCATCCGCACCCCCCCCAGTCAGCACACTCACCACAGCAGATCCCCCAAGTAAGCATCGAAACGCCACCAGTCGTCCCACCCCAAGTCAGCACCAGCAATCCCCCCCCCCAAGGTCAGCATCCCCGCATCCCCCCCAGCACTCAAGTCAGCATCCAAGTCCCCCCCAAGTCAGCAATCCAGCATCCCACCCCGCAAGTCAGCATCCCCGCATCAGCTCCCCACAGCGACCCCCAATGTCAGCATCCAGCATCCCCCCCCACGCTCCACATCAGGCTCCCACCCCCCGCCCCCCAAGTCACATCCCCACCACCCCCCAAGTCAGCATCCAGCATCCCCCCCGTCAGCATCCAGCATCCCCCCCCAAGTCAGCATCCAGCATCCCCCCAAGTCAGCATCCAGCATCCAACCCCAAGACAGCATCCAAGCATACCCCCCAGTCAGTATCCAGCATCCCCCCCCCAAGTCAGCATCCAGCACATCCTCCCCCCAAGTCGCAGATCCCCCCCCAAGTCCAGCATCCAGCATCCCCCCAAGTCAGCATCCGCATCCCCCCTCCCCCCCCAAGTCAGCATCCCCACCCCCAAAATCAACACATCCCCCACCACCCCCAAGTCAGCATCCCTGCATCCCCCCAGTCAGCATCCAGCATCCCCCCACCAGTCAGTCATACCAGCCATCCCCACCACAAACCAATCATCTCCAGCCCCCCAGAATCCCCACCCCCAAGTCAGCATCCCCAGCCCCCCAAGTCAACATCCCCACCCCCCAAGTCAGCATCCAGCATCCCCCCAAGTCAGCATCCAGCATCCAACCCCAAGGCAGCATCCAGCATACCCCCCCAAGTCAGCATCCAGCATCCCCCGCGGGCCGTATGTTGTGCAGCCCTGGTATTGCATTGTTTTATAATATGTGTTTTTTGTAGTCATGGAGTTTTCTCCCATAGTTTAGTAGTTGGATGTATTGGAATATCTGTTTTTCCGGTATATTAAATGTTGAGATTAGCTCCCTGTATGACATAAGGGAAATTATACAAATAAAATAAATAATTATCTACAGGCCTGCCAATTGCCCAAACGTAAACTAAATCATAGAACATAGCTTAATGAACCAATTTCTGCTGAAGAGATGACTTCGGCCTTTAAGGAGCTGAAGAATTCAAAATCTCCAGGCCCAGATTGCTTTTCCGGATCCTACTATAAGCAATTTTCAAATATTCTTACCCCATATTTAGTAACTATGTTTAACACAGTTTTAAACGGTGTGCCAATCCCACAAATCGATGGCTACAGCCAACATCGTACTAATACTGAAAAAAGGTAAAGATCCTGTGAACTGCGCCAGCTATCGTCCAATTTCACTTATAAATACAGATGTTAAGCTATATGCCAAAATTTGGGCCAATAGTCAAACAATATATGAATTATCTGGTCCACAATGACCAAGTAGGGTTCATCCCATCAAGGCATGACCCAGATAATATCCGTAGGACTCTTAACCTAATCCACAAGACTGAAGTGGAAAATATCCCCTGTATGCTACTCTCACTAGATGCTGAGAAAGGTTTTGACAGACTTGGTTGGCGGTATCTGTTCGAAATATTGACAAAAATGGGATTTGCTGGAGTCTCTCTCAGAGGTATTCAGACCTTATATCATGCCCCATGGGCCCAGATTAGAAACGCAAGGCTCCTCTCAGACACCATATTTATAGCAAATTGCACACGACAGGGCTTCCCCCTCTCTCCACTTTTATTTGCGGTCTCTATTGAACCCTTGGCAGCTGCATTGAGATTAAACCCTAATGTGTCTGGTATAGAGGTCAGAAACACAGAATATAAAGTGGCATTATTCACTGACGACATACTAATGATAATAACTAGAGTACTCACTACTCTCCCCAACTTTTTTCTAGCACTTGGGCAGTATAACAGGCTGCAAAATTAATCAGTCAAAATCACTAGCCCTAAGTATTAATCTAATTCATGATCTGATTAAACTTCTTAGTATTAACTTCAATTTTACATGGCGCACAAGCTATATACCATACCTAGGTGTAAATCTCACAAAATCCGTACAGACAATATACAGTATAGATATAATTACCCCCAACAAATTTGAAAGCTCAAAAATGATTTAGAAGAATAGGATAGATATTATATCTCCTGGATAGGTAGGATTACGGCAGTCAAGATGACTCTCTTTCCCAGGATAATGTACCTTTTTCGGACTCTCTTGGTCCCGGATAAAGATATAACCAATCTACAGCGCAATAATGCTAGGTTAATATGGACAGGTAAAAGGAACAGAATTAAAAGTACAATACAACAGAGACTCAAAGCTAGGTCTTGCTGTGCCTAATCTTCAAAAATATCTTCAGGCATCTCAGCTGAGCCAGCTACTCCTCTGGAACGCAGCAGCGGGTAAGAGTGTGTGGGTCGATATACAGAACTATATTTGTTCCCCCGCAAGATTAGACTCTTTAATATGGCTGGACAGCCAAGACAGGCCATCAGGGGGAATAGCAAACCCAACGATTAAACATTCACTGGCACTTTGGGAACGGCTTAAATCTAAATACAGATGTACTAACAAAAATGCTAGTATAATCCCACTTTTCTATAATCCCCAGTTTGCCACAGGAATGGAGGAAGGTGGATTTTCATCTTGGAAGAGAAGATGGATAACTCGGATCAGACACCTGATATCCGATAAAGAGATCAAGGGTTTTCCTGAGCTTCGAGAGAAGGCTGAACTACGGCCTGGAGAGGTGTTTAGATATCTCCAGTTAAAACATTTTATTATGCTAAAGCATGCAAGCACATTTCCGCCGGTTGCAACCTATTTTGAAATGCTCTATAACTGAAGATCTGAACAAAGGTTTAATCTCAATTATCGATCACCTTCTGTTGGATGTAGATTTTAGACTAAAGACTATATATATATACTAGCTGAGAGACCCGGCGTTGCTCGGGATGTAAATGCGTAATAGATAGTATTATAGTATTTGTTGTAAAGGTTTCGGGGGGGGGAGAGAAAGGGAGTCGGTGAGGGGGGGAGAAAGGGGAGCGGGGGGGGAGAGAAGGGGAGAGGGGGGGGAGGAAAAGGGGAGAGGGGGGGGCGGAGAGAAATGGGGGGGGAGAAAGGGAGCGGGGGGGGGGGGGAGAGAAAGGGGAGCGGGGGGGGGGGAGAGGGGAGGGGGGGGGGAGAAAGGGGAGCGGGGGGGGGAGAAGGGAGCGGGGGGGGAGGAAAGGGGAGCGGGGGGGGGAGAGAGAAAGAAAGGGGACGCGGTGGGGGGGGAGAGAAAGGGGGAGCGGGGGGGGACGAGAAGGGAGAAGGGAGAAAGGGGAGAGGGGGGGGGGGAGAAAGGGGAGGGGGGGGGAGAAGGGGGAGCGGGGGGGGAGAAAGGGGGAGAAAGGGGAGCGGGGGGGGGGAGAAAGGGGGGGAGAAAGGGGAGCGGGGGGGGGGGGAAAGGGGAGTGGGGGGGGGAAAAAGGGAGTGGGGGGGGAAAAAGGGGAGGGGGGGGGGGGTGGAGAGCAGTGGGCATATTTGTATTCATAATTTATGTATGGGCATTTCCCCCCCCTCCTCGTGCGTCCGTCCCCCGCTGGTTCGGCTGGATGCCCCCCCGTTCCGTGTACCACCCCGTTCCCCGTGACCCCCCCCACACCGTTCCCTGTGATTGCGCCACCCACCCCCCGCGCGCCCGCTTGGTCCCCGATGTGCGTCTGCTGAGTGAGGCGGGTGAGGCGGGTTGCAGAGGCGCCCTGTGTGGGCCTAAGACTCGACGCTCCCCCCCCCGGCGCCGCTCGATGTGGCGTCTGGCTGAGCCGGTAGGAAGCGCCCTGTGTGTGTGGGGCCTGAGGCTGAGGCGGGACGCGCAGTGGGCCTGAGGCTGAGGCGGACGCGCAGTGGCTGAGGCGAGGCGGGACGCGCAGTGGGCCTGAGGCTGAGGCGGGACGCACATGACTTCATGAGCGTGGGTATGTGGTAGCGCCGGGGAGGGAAGGGAGCGGCTGGGTAGGAGGAGGCCCGCTTCCAGCTAGCGATGGACAGTGCAGGACGGCGCAAGTGAGGGGGAGGGGGGAGGACAGAGGAGTGTGTGTGTGTGGTATAGAGCGCGTGTGTTGTGATGGCTGGGGTGGGTATAGAGTGCTGTTTGTGTGGGCTGGGTAAGAGCTGGTGTGTGTTGTGGTGTGTGTGTGTATAGAGACTTGTAGTGTTGTGTTTGTGTTTGTGTGGTGTAGTAGAGCTGTGTGTTGTGGGTGTGTGTAGAGTGCTGTGTTGTGTGTGGTGTGTTTGTGTGTGTGGTAGAGGCTGCTGTGTTGTGTGTGTGTGTGTGTGTGTGGGCCGTCACTCCGCCTCAGGCCAATGAGAGGTGTGCGGGGGCGGGCGACCCAAGGGACCAATGAGATTTCCCCTAGGGACACCGGACATCCAGGCAGGCAAACATACAGTGCTTTCACTAATATAGTATAAGATATGCATAGGTGGGAAGAGGAAATAGGGGAAGTACTAGAGGTTGAGGTCTGGTCCGATATATGTGATGTAGCAGCTTCCAGTTCAATATGTATGACCATAAAGGAAAATACATATAAGATATTGTGACGCTGGTACCTTACACAAATAAGATTACATGCTATAAATAGCAATATATCCCCCCTATGTATTCAAGGTTGTGGACAGACAGGATCACTTTTGAATATCTGGTGGGCCTGTCCAGTTCTGGCCCCCCTCTGGTGGCAAACTTTTGAGCTTATTAACTCCACAGGAGGAATGACGGTAATCCCTGACCCGTAGCTGGACCTATTGAGCAGACCCCCTCCCAACTTACCAAAACATCGGTATAAACTAATATGACATATTTTGCTGGCCACAAGATGCTCTATTGCTGCGTGTTGGAATAAACAGACTTATCCAGGATTACTATCTATCAAAAGTAGGATATGGCATATGCTGAAAAGAGCGGATTACAGCATACCTGCAAGAAAAATCATATATATTTGCTCAAGTGTGGAACCCAGGTTGACACAAGAGGGTGGTGTGGGGCTTGATCCAGAGCTAGTATTATTGTAAAAATAGACAAGGTGAAATATAAGGATCAAAAAAGAGAGAGGATTTCAGGGATGAAACTAGGACTTGGTGTTGAGATGCAATTTTAAGAATATTATATTTTTACCTGTATCCCCCCCATTCTCTCCCCCCACCGTTAGTTGTTGTGTTGTATCCCGCATTGATATGTTCCCTCCCTCTCGCCCCAGATGGTTGATGGTTGGTTAAATTCTTGTTAAAACTATGACTGTGAATATACACTACCGACACACTTTATTGCTCATCGGCCAGATCCGCAAGCCGGGAGATTTCCCGGCTTGCTAGTGGCCACCCCTCGGCGTGCCGCGCGTCACCGACGCGCGGTCACGCGTCACCGACGCGCGGTCACGCGTCATCGGGAGCCTGCGCCCCCTGCACGCGCGTCCAGGGCTCCCCGAGGGAGCCCTGGTGTCCCGCGATCGCGGGACGGCGGCAGGGGGTTCCGGGGGACCCGGCGGACCCGGCAGCGGTAGGGAGAGCGCCCCGATCGGAGGGCGCTCTTCCGCTGCTTCGGCGCGCGCCCGTCACCCTCCGGCGCGCGCCAGGATACTGCTGCGGCCAAGAACGGGCAAATGCTCGAATAAACTTGGCCGCAGCAGTATAACATAGTTACATAGTAGATGAGGTTGAAAAAAGACATACGTCCGTCAAGTTCAACCTATGCTAAATTTAGATAACAGATACTTTATCCTATATCTATACTTCCTTATTGATCCAGAGGAAGGCAAACAAAAAACCCTAATGTCATATCATCCAATGATATCTCATAAGGGGAAAAATAAATGCCTTCCTGACTCCAAGAATTGGCAATCGGATTAATTTCTGAATCAACATGCTTCCCATGTTTACTTATTTGGTACATCCCTGTATACCTTTCCTTTCTAAAAAGATGTCCAACCTTTTTTTTTGAACAAATCTATTGCATCTGCCATCACAGTCTCTATGGGTAATGAATTCCACATTTTAACTGCCGTTACAGTCAAGAACCCTTTCCTTTGTTGCTGGGGAAATCTCCTTTCCTCCAACCTTAAGGGACGCCCCCGATTCCTTTGTACTGCCCGTGGGATGAATAGTTCTTTTGAAAGATCCTTGTACTGTCCCCGAATATATTTGTATATTGTTATGTTAGGTAAGTTCTTTGTGTTAATAAACAACTGTTGATATATTGTAATGATGAACAGCTTCCCTTTCCCCTTCTGCATCCTAATACTTTAATAAAAAAATAAATTAAAAAAAAGTAGTGGTAGTAATGGGGACAAAAAACAAAAGAACAAGGCGCACAACGCACATAGTGTAGTAGAGTTAAAAATGTGACTTTATGGTTAAAAGTAAATATATCTGCGTACATCAAGTAAGAATAAACAAACAGTTGGTATATTGGTTTACCACACCAGGAGATGACACTGTGCGATGCCCTCGGATGGATCTCGGCATGCAATGGGTCAGGAGACGTCTCATCTGTCCCTTACAGCGTCCTCCGTTTAGGGGTAGTGTGGATATGTCCCTTGTAGAGAAAGCCCCACACTGTTCACTCGATATTTGTTGTCCACTAGTTATTAGCTGCGCACTACCACTTTTTTCTTCTGTAGTAATGGGGAGCATGTTAGGAGCGCTGCTAAGTGTATTACGAGATACAATGGCTGTTCAAATAAAATAACCAAAGTTCTGAACAAGCACTGGAATATCTTACTTTGTGATCACATTTGGGTAGTCATCTCACTAAATCAGCCCCTGTTATCAGGCAATAAATATTAAGAATACAATTGCACCCAGTAAAGTTAGAGAGGTTGGGGGATCTGAGGTGACTAAGCTGGGTGACTCAAATGGGAACCACAAATGTATTATGTGCAAACATATTATTCTTCAAGATTCCTTTTCCTCTTTCTCCAAAGGAACCATATATCCTATTAGGAGCTCCATTAATTGTCTCCGTGTGTGGTTTATGCTCTATCCTGATCTTTTAAGGTTCAGTATATAAGTAGGACCAATCGTCCCCTCTGTGTGAAGTTCCTTGAACATAGACGGCAATTCTCAAAGGTATCCTCACACATAATGTTCTTTAGCACTTTTCCTCTTGTCATTCTGGTGACCTTGCCAGTTGTAGGATTATAGGACTGGAATATATCCCCACTTCAAAACTAGGAGGGGATAGGTTCAAATTACTTTGCATCCGTAAATCTTTTTGTATTTACAAGGTGGATACTTTGTCACCACCTGGCTTAAACAAATACATAGATACTAGCATTCTGGTGTAGGTCTCTGGAAAGGGGTTTCCCCCTTTATTGTATCAGTCCTGCTCCCTGGGCTCATCGCTAATTATATTACCAATCACTGGTATGTACTCTCCTTGCTATACATCATAATAGTTCACTTGCTTTCTAATATACATGTGTGAATCACCATACACATGTTTTAATTCATTTCATTGAACTATTTTACATGTTTCCAAGTCTCCAATTATTTTTATAGACTTAATTATTTTTTATATTGCAATGCATTTAAATGATGTACAACACACACACACACCACCCAACACCACACCCCACACACACACACACGACACACACACACACACACACACACACACACAGACACACACACACACACACACACACACACACACACACACACACACACACACAATGACTTAACTGGCACTCCTAGGAATATAGGTATAAGAGCGGTGCTTGGCCCATAAAGATGAATAATGCATGTAATCCCCAGCAAGGTGATAAAAAAAGATAGCACTCACCAGGTAAAGTCCAAATAAACTGTATTCAGAGTGTTCACACAAATTCCAAATATATATATATATTATATATATATATATATATACACACATACATACACACACACACACACACATATATATATACATTGGCCACGCTCAGTAGCGCTTGTAAATGCGAGAAAAAATACAATAGTTACGGGTTCATTATTTTTCAGAGTTAATCAAGTAAGAGTTTATTTCATTACGAGTATACCCGGAGGAGAGCTCAATGCAAAAGCTCTTCTGCCATACAGTGAGAAACACATAATCTTTATACCCTGCCGAGGTATAATACATGCCCCTAGATGGGAGGGGTTGACCTCTAATGATACGGATACCTAATCAATACCAGAAAATACAGTTTTAATACATAACTTTTACCCTAACCTTTGGCTCACCTTAGGGGGAGTATTTTCTGAGAACACAATTATCACATTCCTAAGTTTAGGGCTGTTATTAAAAATAAGAAATAGCAGAAGCAGGTTTTTATCTTTTTTGCTCCTAACTTCCAATTATTTTGAAAACACATTCACCAACACAAATGGGAGTTTTAATAGGAATAGTTCTTATCTCAAACTGGTTCTGCATTCCATTCACCCCCCCCCCTTGCCCCTGGCATATACAGTATACAGATTAGTTTCAGAAGAGAGAAACACCCTGAGGGAATCTGTGACTTACAGAATAGCAAGATCACTGAGGTAAAATCTCATTCATGCTTCTTTCATAACTACATAAAAAACAAGATGGAGGACAAACAGAGAGAAACAAAATGGTTGCATAGATCCCAGTGCATCCCCCTACATCCCTACATGGGCTTTATATCAAACTTTCACAGTCCCTCCTTTTATTCTTAAACAAAAAATGCTTTAAGGATAACTGTCCAGTATTGCATATGGTTCCTATTTGGCTTGCTCCAGAATTGAATAATTCTTGGTGGTCTCAGTCTTGGTAGAATAGGAGTGTGCCTGGCCATTGTGACGGGGAGGAAAGGGTTAATACCTGATTTGCCATGCATTACTGTTGTTGCCCTGTCCCCGCCATTTTTATTCCCCATTTGCAGGCCATTCCCTGTCTGTGAGGGTAAAACACAAGATGCATTGATTGCCATACCCTCTAACCAACACATGATAGCAGATCTTAAATGTAAGGCAGGATGTATTTTTTTGTAAGTCCAAGCAGGAATTACTTGGACCTCCAGCTGTGATATGGGTGAATGAGCGTCGGTATTTTTATGACCAAGCCGCAAAGGGCTGTAATTATTTTTATGATGGAACCTCAAAAGGCTCCCACAGATTTAGAGTCCCCTGTCTAAAAGAGTGTCAATTGTGACAAGACCCAGAGGCCCATAATGTATACAATACTGGCATACTGATGCACAGCAGATGTCAGGCTAGTGACACCTTGGAGACAGAGACCAGACCCAGTGGCCCCAAGAAATGGGTGTAGCCCAGGTATGCTAAGTGGCATGGGTATCAACCTGACCCATGCACCCTGCCCACCGGACAGCCCTTTTGACCGGTCTTAGGAACTGTGGGTCACTTCTCTAATCGTGGTTTTTTTTGTTCCCACGAGGGGATTGGATCCACATGTTAAAGATAGCTTTGGGCAGTCTATAACTGTGGCTTCCCAATTATTCCCAGGATGATTCCTGAATTTTAATCCATGATGTAAAGATGCAAGACTTTGTTCCAGTACTGCAGCAACCAGTCCAGGAGTGAAGGGGTTAATAACCACGTAACTACAGGACTTTTAAAACCAAGGCTGCATTTCTTGCGCTTGCAAGCAGAGGACAATTTCTTTTGTTTGAAAGGACAATTTCTTTCATTCCCTTTTCCCAGGGAGTGTTTTCAAGTGTATTCTGCAGATGTCGTGTGTTTGTCTATTAAGGAAATAAATCACAATTTATTTTGCAACTTGTTCTGTTCAATCAAGTACCCAGAAATATAAATGTGTTGATAAAAGTTGGTGTCATCGTGACAAGCTTTTAAAAAACTGGTGGCAGCTGGTGGTATACTGATTGAACCTATATTGCAGTTTTCTGCGGGCTCTGTAATATAGTGAAGACCTTGTAGCTTGCGAGCTCCTCAGAAAAGTAGCAACTGACACACACTTCTAAAGAGCACGAGAAACTTCACTGTTCCCTTCACCCATACCGCGAAGGCACCATGAGCGATCGGGGGAGCGTCAGTGCCTAAGTAAAAAACGTGATACTCGCATAGTGCAGTAAAATTAACATAGCACATACACAGGCAGAGCTCTCATAAGAGCACAAATAAAGTTAGATAGTAATGATCACAGAATAATCAAAGATGTAACTATCTATGGACATCTATGATGGTATAATATGTCCATCCACAAAGGAGCAACAATTAGGAGGTGGAAATCCAAAAGAGAGACACCAAACCAAAACTTAAAATGTAGACATTTATCCAGCATTGATAAAATTGGAGGCTTACAGGATTCCAAATGGTAAATAGCAAGGGTGTACGAGTGTAGATTTCAGCCGAGTCGCGTTCTCGGGATCTCTGCACGATGCTGCTTCCTCACACGGTCTCCGACCTGCGCTGCTTCAGGGAGCCAATACGTCACTTCCGGTTTCTTCAACACGTATAGCAGACGCCACCGGAACTCCACTGCAGACACTATCCATCTGGATCTCGCACGGCGAAACGCGTAGAGCGTAACCCCTCTTGCGAGATGACACAGAAGATGGCGCTGGAACGCAAGCGCTGATGGCGCATACGCAGAAGAGGAGTCCTATTAGGATTGAGGAAGACGTCACTGAAACGCAACACCGGAAGGAGGCTCTCACGTACTGTTGTGGCACAGCATGATGACAGGACTGATCAGGGGAGACGGATTGGGGTCAGCTGGGGTGATTTTTTACTTGTTTTCACCTGTTGTATTGTCTTTGGTTGAGGATATATATACTGGGTTTATCCTCAGTTGGTGTATGCCTAGTCACTTGAGAAAGACCTATTGGTCGAAACGTTGTGTGGCACAATAAATTTACTTTATTTAGAAAACCGTGGAGCGCTGGATCATGCACAAGGAAAAAACAAACAACGCACGAGGACACCAACGGTAACTAACACGTAAGTATATTTAAATAACTATATAATACAGTATATCTATTGTTTATATTGCTGCATATTAATATAACTATATAGTATAGATCTATCTAATTTTATAGTTATTTTGGTATATTTATATAACTACAGTATATAATACAGTATATCTTTGTTTATATTGATGCATATTAATAGAACTAGTGTGTAGATCTATCAAATTTTATAGTTATTTCGGTATATTTATATAACTTTTTTTATTTATATAACTATAACTATATAAAACGATATAATACTATATAACTATATAATACAGTATATCTATTATTGTTTCTATTGCTGCATATTAATATAACTATATAGTATAGATCTATCTAATTTTATAGTTATTTCGGTATATTTATATAACTACAGTATATAATACAGTATATCTATTATTGTTTATATTGCTGCATATTAATAGAACTACAGTGTGTAGATCTATCAAATTTTATAGTTATTTCGGTATATTTATATAACTTTTTTATTTATATAACTATATAAAACTATATAATACTATATAACTATATAATACAGTATATCTATTATTGTTTATATTGCTGCATATTAATAGAACTACATAGTATAGATCTATCTAATTTGATAATTATTTCGGTATATTTATATAACTACAGTATATTATACAGTATATCTATTATTGTTTATATTGCTGCATATTAATATAACTATATAGTATAGATCTATCTAATTTGATAATTATTTCGGTATATTTATATAACTACAGTATATAATACAGTATATCTATTATTGTTTATATTGCTGCATATTAATAGAACTACAGTGTGTAGATCTATCAAATTTTATAGTTATTTCGGTATATTTATATAACTTTTTTATTTATATAACTATATAAAACTATATAATACTATATAACACAGTATATCTATTATTGTTTATATTGCTGCATATTAATAGAACTACATAGTATAGATCTATCAAATGTTATACTATTTTTACTGTAAATGGTGTGCTGTACTTCTGGCCTACTGCACTGTAACTTGTTGTTTTTCTGTACACTGTAGGGAGACAACTCTTCTGGTCGACAAAATAAGTGAAGAGAATGATGAGAAGAGTGCCTTAGGGGGCAAATACATTCTGCAGCAAAATCACAATCTCACTGTATCCGAGACCAGCATAAAGAAGATGAGACGCATAATTGGATGGAAATATGGACGTGTGAGGTTAGTACTGGACAGTACAGGAGGTTAAAGTGTTGTTTAAGAAACTATACTGTACCTATAAAATTATTCCTTGTCATTACAGAGCGTACCCTACGATAAGGGACGTTAACAAGATCAAGAGAGTGGTCCAGGCCCAGGCATGGATCGACAGTGGAGAAACTTTCCAGGATTGCATCTTCACCGACGAGTCTACTGTATCGCTGGAGAGATTTGCCACCTTTGCATTCCACAAAAAAGGTCGCATATCTATGAAGCCGCGTCCAAAAAACCCAGTGAAGATGCATGTGTGGGGTGCCATCTCTAGGCGTGGACCAGGATGCATCTTCATCTTTGAAGGTACATTAAAATGTATGTCACACGCTTTTGCCTTATGCACTGTAGTGTGCAGTTTTTTGAGCACTTTTCTTTTCTTGTTATAGGAATCATGAATAAAGCTTTTTTTCCAAGAGAAAATTGTGCCTGAGATTGTGGAATACATCTCACGTGAGTTCCCAGGTGGTCACCATTTCTACCAGGACAACGATCCGAAGCACACTGCGTCAACAGCGCATATCCTTGAGCGCGGTATCAACTGGGTGAAGACGCCAGCGGAGTAAGTGCTGTAACTGTGTCTCATTTTTTCCCACTGTTTTTACTGTGTACTGTATCTCTTTAAGTGATTGTCCTTTTTTTTCCCCTCCAATGACAGATCGCCAGACTTCAATCCTATCGAAATGGTCTGGCATCAGCTGAAGGACCATATCCGAAAAGTCGTGAAACCCTCCAAGAAGGATGAGTTGGCGCAAGGCATAATGAGTTTTTGGAATGATGTACTCACGGTGGAACGATGCAATAAATATATTGACCATATTGCGACTGTGTTGCCCATTGTGATCGCGCATAATGGGCAAGCATCAGGAAGGTAGTATGGTATAGTACTGTAGTATTGTAAGTACAGTATGATACAGGTAAGTATGGCAAATATTTTCTTCCCCCTGAGAGAGCAGCACTAGCCATCTGGTTAAAAAGTATTTAACAGTAGTCACAGTATACAGTAGTTCAAGTGTAGACTAGTTTGACAGTACTAACTGCATACTGTAGTCCAATATGGAGTAGCTATACAGTACACAATGCCATAATATGCACCTAACTGCACTCATTTTTTTCTTTTCTTGTCTTTTTAGAGAAAAAAAGGATGGAAAGGGTGAGGGGGGGTATCATGTGTACATTGTGTACAGTAAAGTGTATCTAAAGTGCAGTCATGGTGTACACAAAACTTCCCCTCTCTCAATGAACTACACAGAATGAGGAAGAAGATAAAGACGGAACATTTTATAATATTATATAAATATTATTATATATTATATATTATTAATTAATATTATTATCAATGTGCATTATTCATGATTATCCACCGGCCA
Source organism: Ascaphus truei (assembly GCA_036426205.1). Classification (NCBI taxonomy): domain Eukaryota; kingdom Metazoa; phylum Chordata; class Amphibia; order Anura; family Ascaphidae; genus Ascaphus; species Ascaphus truei. The sequence goes on from CM071586.1 coordinate 8,376,887, forward strand.
TCAATTTTCATCTACAGAAGAACTGAATAAAGACTGCATTTTGTATTATTCATGATTATTTGTATATTTGTATTTTTTGTTCCTGATAAAATAAAATAAATATTTATTTACATTCATGATAATCATAATCATTGACACCCCCCCACCCCACACCTACACCAAAGAAAAAGAAAGAATGACAAAAAGTGGTAATTTACTGCATCAACAACATGAATCAGATTATGGTTTTTTTTTTAACTCTCAATATCACAGTGCTGTGCAAATCAGATTTACATATCCAATTCGAGAAGGGATTATCACAAGCGTTACCGTAAATAAAGCCTCAAAGAGTTAGGGGGGTGGATGAGTCATGCGCAGTAATCATCAGCTAGCTCCCTTCCCAAAGAGGATTACAGAGACTCAAAGCCAACCATAGGAAAATTAATGAATGGTAGACACGCAGGCGCAGAGAGCTGATGCTCGGCTAGGGACAGATAAAAACACAATGACAAGCTTTAGAAACGGAATGGCCCTGTAGAGGTGTGGATAAGAAAGAGGTTCAAATCCTTGAGCGAGCCTTGTGTGTGTGCGTGGGGGAGGGGGGTACACGGTACAGCTGCATGAAGGATTAGCTGTACTGCAGTTCAAAGAAATTACATATTTTCAAAAGGCAGGTCATCATAATAATTTGATCCCTACACCCCCAAATACATAAAAAGCACACAAATCAAACATGTGCAGTCAGTCAAACGCACAGTGTCGCAGTCAAAAGCTGCAGCACAGATTGAATATCGTAATGTCAAGATGGCTTAGGCAGGCTTGTGGAGAAAATTAAAATAAAAAATGAGGAGAAAAAAATATATATATTTTTTATTTTTGGTTACTCACTCTTGAACTTCGCAAGCAAGCAGTGGTGAAGTTACAGACGCATGCACAGTAATCATCAGCTATGTACACTGTAGCAAACAGGAATGTGATTGAAACCAGAAAGACACACATTCAAAGGAATGGTGTGGGAGAGATGAACTGTACTGTACTGTAGATAAGATAAGAAGTTGAAATACTGCAGTACAGTAAATTAGCCTGTGTGTGTGCGGGGGCGAGCGAGGGGAGAGAGCTGTATATGCCGAAATGTGATACTGTTTCAGTACACACTTATGCATTTCAACAATTTTCAAATGAGACATAATTTACTGTACAGCACTGCACGCGCATGTATAAATATGCAAATTTACAATTACTGCGCACGCACATGCAGACTGACGTACTATAGGTTGAACTGCTAAAGTATTAGACTTTGAAGACAACAACTCGTGAACGCCACCCTGAGTTTTAAGACGGTATTGCAGTATTGCAGACAGCGCTAATAAAATGCTAATATTACGAGCGCTAAAATACCGCAATATACTCCGGAGAAAAAAAAAATACGGCATCTGCCCGCGGTTATCAAAGTTGCGCCGATTCGGCCGCATTAGGATAAATGCGGCCGCCACTGTATATACATCATTCAAAAATGTCTGTGATGGTAAAAATGGCTTTCCTTGTGGCTGACACACGCCTCTGGGTGACCCCCTCCTTTCGGTGGGGGTGCAACACACTTCTGGATCAAAGTTTTGCTGCACATGACATATATATAGAGTGATGAGTACTGCCAAAACACATACAAGAGCATTCACAAGCCTCACTTCCAGGGAACCAATGGATTTTGTGATGTTTGAGGGTGCGATGGTGCTTAGTGTAGTGTTACCTTGACCATGGTGATAGATATCTGCGATGTATAAGGAACACAGGCAGATGAGTATTGCTGACAAGGCTCTGTAGAGAACATTCCCATGACAATCTTGTCATCTCTCTGTGGGTTAGACCTTCGCAGACCCAATGGTGCATACATCTTAAAATTCTAACTTAAACACACTATAAAAGAATAAAAATATTGAGTCTTTCAAAAATGAAATGTTTCTGATAAAACCAGGCCTCTGCCTGGTATCTTATTTTCCACGTTGGTTAACGGTCAGAGTTTTATGACTCGTCAAAACGTTAACTTGATGCGGCTGTGCTTTAGATGACTTTGGTCTTTGGTGGAGCTGGAATGAGTTTTTTGTGAGCCACGTGGATCCAGGAAGAAATCTCTGACATTTTAATTGCGGTATTAGTGGTGAGAAGTATTTGAAATGGTCTTTTCATCTGGGATGAAGAGCGTGCTTGTGTTGGAACTACTTGACCTTTAACTCTGTCTCGCGTAGGTGCACTTTTATCATACCTTATGCCTAGAGAGACTCAAAAAATATATTAGTTGCATACAATACTTATTAATTGTTTTATTACCAATAGATGGTCCTTAAATTGTTCCTTTGGACTACTGATAGTCATAAGTCATCCCATAAGTGTCTCATAGGGATACAATAAATTCTTGTATCAATGTGTTTACTATGGTCTTAACATCCGCGTATAGACAGAGGTATCTCCTATTAATGCTCCTCACATTTAAAACTAAGCAGCTAATGTGGACTTGACTGTACTACAATCTAAGTTCCTAAGACTTAGGGGCCTCATCCATTGTCAAACCAATTGCTTCCATAATCAACTCTATCCTTTCTGCAGGCCATATTCCTAAGACCTGGAAAACTACCAGAGCTGTCCCAATCTTCAAAAAAACACTGTCTCAAACTACAGGCCAATCTCTCTTCTCCCAATACACACTTGCTCTCATTCATGCCTCACTATCATCTCCTCCGATGCAAATGGTATCAACCTTTTTATTAAATACTAACTAACCTTAAAACTTGCCCCACAAATCAAGCATCCCAATAGCCTGCACTCATGGCTATTATCCCACACACAGTCACTCCTACCACCCATTGTGGCCAAGCACTGCCATCTACAGCACTCATCCCTCTACATCCCTCACCTGCTATCTCTGTAAATTCCCCTCAAACCTTAGATTGTAAGCTCTTCAGGGCAGGGGTTTCCTTTCCTATTGTCTGATTTTGCTGCACTTACTATTCTATTAGAATTCCCTCTACTGTATTCTTTGTGAAGTGCTGAGTACATTTTTGACGCTATATATAAATAAAGTCATACACTACAATACAATACTATTCAAAGTTAGTTATGGACAAAGAATGTGTTCACTCTACTGTAACTATTCTGCTAAAAGTGTGAAATGCCTTGTATATAATGTATACCCTGCTTATTTATGTAACTGCATTTGCAACTATGTATTACCTGTCCTTTAACTCTATGCCCAGGACACACCCAAAAACGAGCACCACTTCCTGGCAAAACATTCTACAAATAAATAATAAATTAACAACTAGGATGTTGTTTGCTTAATCAGCAGAATTAGAATTATATATTATACAGTGATTTTAACAATAACTACTGCTTATAATAAAATAGGACACCTATGGAAAAAATAAATAGTTAGAAGTTATAAAATACATCACATATTCAGTTGATAGTCAAATGCTTTTGTATAGGACCTCACACTAATTTCTTGAAATATAATCTCTTTGCACAGTGCCGAGCACACAGCCAGCTTAATTTTTAAAGACACTCAGCATTCATTTGAAAAAATAATTTCAGAGCTTATTTATCTCGGGCAATTAGCCAGCCCGGGCGTTTCGCCAAAAGACCTTGAGAGTGCCGAGCAGATAACAAAACAGCTTCTCTGTCTTCTAAATATTAATTACTGGATTGAAATTTCAGCTTAAAGTTAAAAATGGAGCTCTCTCCACAGCAATAAAAATGAAAAAATGTATGGCCTCTCAAAAATAAAAATGGGACAATTATACAACTGAGGTTAGATAGCTTATGAACACACCATATATAATTTAAACAATACGTGTGAGCTTAAAATATTTCCAACATATCCTAATCCTATAGAAATGCAATTGACGTGTTTTTACTGGTTTACACACACAGAAACCACAATACAGACACACAAAGAACAGAGACACAAACTTCTCTCCTACACAGCTAATCAACTTCTCATAAATAACCTGCTTTTAAAACTAATTTTTTATGCTCCAGAGCTTTTGCGTTAATATTCGTATCTTTTGCACATTCCTTTGGAGAAGAGGGGGGCGCGATCTGTGTTGCTGTTATTCTGATTCTCTTTCTAGTTGACATTTGAACAGAAGGACAAATAATATTTTCTGGTTTAAAAGACCTATTCGTGTGGCCAGTACGAACAAACCTTTTAATTTTTACCAGTTACAGGGCTACTTTATCATATGCCCATTCTTTTTCTTCTATTCTCTCTCTTAAGGCTGCACGGCAATTACTAGCAAAATGTCCTGCCTTTTTACAATTATACCCCTTTCTGTAACTTCCAAACAATATACACAGTCTCTAATTGTATCCCAATTTCTGCATATAAACCTTTTCATAAAAATAACCCTCAATACCTACTTCCTCAACACCATCATATACCTTGATTATCTATCGGCAAATTCACTTGCTATTTCTTTCCTATTCACTTTCTTTTTCACTTATTATTAAATTAACTTCTGTCCTGGCAATGGTTAAAATAAATGCAGCGGGACCCTCCTGTCCCTCAACAGAATTCTTTTGACCCATATTAACGTAAGGTATGTTTCCCTGTGGGATTCAAAAACACACGAGATGACGCTCCCTGAGCTTCTCAATCCCACAGAAAAAGACCCCTCTTTCATTTAAACATCTGCGCAAATTGTTGATAATAGTACAAACAGTGCCATTCACTGGCCAACAAAATATATTTACATTGTCTCTTTTCGTTCTCTGTATTCATTCTTTATTATTTTTGTCTGCAGACACACAACCTTTTGAGAATTTTTGGTTTCCCATTATTCCCCTGTTACAGCAATCAAATTTAATTGACCTGTACAATACTCCTGATACAATAATCAAATTTAATTGACCTGTAGAATTTAGCGTTACAATAATCAACGCAAGCTGATTACATACAACTCTTTTAGCATGTTATTGTTCTGAATAGTGTAAATATGCAATTAAGGACCTGTCACGAGACTGTTCCCCAATCATATTTTCTCACCATAACTATACCAAAGAAAAAACATGAATTACTTCAGCGGGTCCAACCCAGTCCTGATAAACCTTATACTTTTATAACATGGATACAGATAAGACCTTCTAAACAGATATCCATGATTAAACTCACTTGGTATGTTAATGACAAGACAGAGCAAATGTACAATCGGGGACCCGTCCTGCCCAGACAACAAAAAATATTTATCACAACCCAGGACGGTCTGAAAACAATCCCTTAAGCATACAAACACTCTCTCTCTTCACCAAAAACCCCAAAGCTTTTAACGGGACTCTCACTTTAGCCCCTAACAACACTTAACAACTCATACACTTTAAAATGAATACAGGAACAGAGAATAATAAACTCACTTGATACAGGTTTCCGTCACTCAGAGAAGACACCCATTAAGGACCAGCTCTCTACACAGCACTCAAACAATTTTAAACTCAGGCTTTCCTCAAAAAGGTGCCTTTTACCTTGATTCTTATGAGCGCTCAGGTTTGAGTGACCGAGGAGTGGCCTGTCCAGGTGCTCTGCATCCGAGATATTGGAAACCATCCTCTGCTACCATCTGTTAAAGCTGTAAAAATGTTACAACAAAAATTCAGTTATCAAATGAGTTTATTCAGAGTGCACACAGTGGAGACAGCTTCAAAACAAAAAGCTCTCTCCCCAGATAATACGGTATGAGATACATTTATACCCTAAAAACTAAAGCTCCACCCCTTTATGGGGGGGCTTGCGCGTCACTAAATATTACATCATTTTGTAATACATAACAATATTAAAACTGATGTAAGTTTGCAATACATAACAAATGATGTAAGCGTGCGTCAACTAAAATGACATAATCTTGTAATACATAACAAAAATTAAATGATACATACATTCTTTAAGGGGTTGAATGTGAGAAATGATTTCTATCTCTGAGTCCACCAGACACTCGAATGCTGAGAAGTCGGTTCTAATTCTGATCTCACTTCTCAAGACTTTACCTGGCACTTAAATGTGAGAACTCTTCTCTAATTCTAATCTCACTCCTCAAGGCTGTATGCCCCCTCCCTCCTTCTGCAGCTGGGCTGGCCAGAGCTGGTAAACACTGAGAGCGAAAAATCTTTTAACCCACTATAACTTTCATGCAGCTTTCATACAGACAGAAGACAAAATGGATGACACAAACACAGCACATTACAACATAAATGACAGACAAGGACTAGAACAATAACAAGATGGCTGACAAAAATAGTCAGACAAAATGACTGCTTTGACCCTAATGCTGTTACGTCAGACCCCCTAATGTCTCAACTTCGTCACCTCATACCAACTGTCAAGCACGGTGGTGGAGGGGTGATGATTTGGGCTTGTTTGCAGCCACAGGACCTGGGAACCTTGCAGTCATTGAGACGACCATGAACTCCTCTGTATAACAAAGTATTCTAGAGTCAAATTTGAGGTCATCTGTCCAACAGCTAAAGCTTGGCTGAAATTGGATCATGCAACAGGACAATGATCCCATGCACACCAGCAAATCTACAACAGAATGGCTGAAAAAGAAAAGAATCAAGGTGTTGCAATGGCCCAGCCAAAGTCCAGGCCTCAACCCGATTGAAATGCTGTGGCTGGACCTTAAGAGAGCTGTGCATAAACAAATGGCCACAAAACTCAATGAACTGAAGCAACATTTTAAAGAAGAGTGGGCCAAAATTCCTCCACAATGATGTGAGAGACTGATAGTCATACAGAAAACGATTACTTCAAGTTATTGCTGCTAAAGGTGGTTCTACAAGCTATTGAATCAAAGGTATACTTAGTTTTTCACACATGGCTTCTCCATTTTGGCTTTATTTTAGTTAAATCATGACACGGTGTACTACAGTATGTCATGTGTTGTTGTTCATCTGAGGTTGTATTTACCTAATTTTAAGACCTGCTAAGGAACAGATGATTGTTATGTCCTGATATGTAAAACCATAGAATTCAAAGAGGGTTTACTTTCTTTTTCACACCACTGTACATACAAAAACACTAGTCTCCTTTTCCTTACACTTCTTGGCTGCAACATGCTAGAACCTCTTTTCCCACATGATCAACTTTACTCATTCCAATGCCATTCTTAGCCCTTTGCAGTTGGGCGTTGTACAGCTCACTGACCTGAGATTGGCTACTTTAGAGGGTGGCAATCTTCTCCATGAAGCAAAAAAACAATGTCTTCTTTCCCTGATTATCGTATTTGATCTTTCTGCTGCTTTCGATATTGTTGATCACTCACTTCTCATTCATATTTTTATAATCTCTTGCTATCTGTATATAAGCTTTATCATGATATTCATCATCTCTCTCATCGCTCATTGTCTGTATTTTTAGCAAACATATCTTTGTCTCCTATTGATCTGTTGGTGTAGCTGGTGACCTCATCTAATGCATTCCCTAAGCCTCCCTTGCCTTAGTTTATTGTAAATTTCTACTAACAGGTCTCCCTGCCTCCCAACCTTCACATTTGCAAATATACAAAATTCTGCAGCTAGAATTTTCACTTTCTCCCAGAACAGTGCCTGCTCATTTACATCTCCTGGCTTCCCATCAAGTTCTGGATCACCTAAAAAAGTTCTTCTTACCTGTAACTTGTCCTTTCCTTCACAGCTTTGGTTTCTTGCTATGACCCTGCTTGTCTCCTGCTCATAATTCCATCCCTTCCACCACTACTGCTCTCCCCTTAAACCTTTTTCACCTCACTGGCCCTTAACTGTAGAACTCCCTCACACCCATTATATGCAAGCACCTTCTATCCCCACCTTTATGTCAAACCTAAAAACATACCTTCTGAATGAAGCATTTCAATAGACTGGACACATTGCTGCTGCCCCACATACTGTAACACTTAACAACCATTGTGGTAAAGCACTCCCATCTACTGCACTTACCCTTCACTATCTCTTTAAGTCTCCTAAAATTCCACTTAGATTAGTGCACTTTTTTATTACAATTCCATGTAACGTATTGTCTCATTTGAAAAGTACTGCATGTATTATTGGTGATATAAAAAAAAATATGCAGACTACAGCTAGGAATCTCAGGTTTAATGAAATTGGCAAAGTAACATACAATACTTTTTAGTTATACACACGTAGATTAGTTATAACTGTAAAAAAAAAAAAAACTTTTTTGCAAACCTAACACTGATCATTTAATGGACTGGGACTTAACTGTCTCAAATAGTTACAGATTTTTTTGTTTTCCATATTTTTGTCCCTATCATGATCTTGATTTGCCCCGTGTGGGTTTTCTGGTGCCGGTTGAGATTACATTTTTTGGGAAATCTTTTTCCACATTCATGGCATATATAGGGAATCTCTCCGGTATGGGTTCTCTGGTGTTGTTCAAGATGGGAACCACGCGAAAAACATTTCCCACACTCTGGACATTTATACAGTTTCTTTTCTCTGTGACGTCTTAGAGCTTCTCCATAGGTTGAGCTGTCAACAGATCTTTTTATACCTTCTATATGTGCATGAGGCCTCTTCTTATTGTCTGTGTTCTGGTTATCTTGATTAGCTGATTTATCCTCATGGTTCTTTGCTTTCATGGTCTGATGAATATTTGTTGCTTTTGGGTTACTTCCACTCATGGATCCGTCTAGAAGGAAGATATAGTTAGTAAAGAACATTTTTCTAAAGCTTGAATGGGTCACACCAAAAAATATACTACAATTGCAATAAATTAAAGAGACATCAAACAAGACTTGGCCTCAAAGATAAAGAACAGAAAGAGTGAGGGGAAAACAAAATATACTGCAGGATATTCGTCACAGGTGTCATTCTCTAAAATCTATTTCTTATGCACTCACATAAACCTTGAGTACTCGCTTGATCTCAAGTAATCTGCCGGACTGGGGATCTGTAGTTAAATAATCTCAAAAAGAGTCTAATAGTGTAACATCATAAAAATAAAGCTATCTTATGTGCTCACATTAACTTCAATAATCAAGGCTTGATGTTAAATTTCCTCTTCCAGAATAGGGATCTATTTCCTTGCCTTTATCTTCACTTCCAATATAATATGAAGAGACATGCCGATGGTGTGATATCATCACAGATAGACTAACAACTGTAATTTAAACTTACAATTGCTTGTATATTTTTATTTTCACAGAAGTATTTACATGAAGTGCCCGAGCGATCCCATGCCACACTGATCCATTTCCTACTTCTCTGCACCTACCTAACTTCCGGCTACAGCTTCCTCGGGGAAAATGTGGGAGGGCTGTCTCTTTGGGTATATATAATCCTTGTGTCATTAACACACACACACACATATATATACACACACACAAATTACTTTTGCACTTTATATATATACAATTAAAAAACATTTGTTGTACCTATATTTCTATATAGACATTACATTTGTGATAGAACCATAAGTTTGTGTAAAAAATAAAAAAAAGGATTGTATAACAATCCAGGGGCTATCCGGCAGCCAAACTGGAGGTGGAAAGGGACCGAGTGTCTATAATGAAAAGGGAGACTTTATTACGTACCAGAGAGATGGGCCCCCAACCTAAACAGATTCCATTTGTCACTACCTATAACACAGCTAGCTCGACTATAAGCAGACTTATAAGGAAGTACAGGCTTTTGAGAGATGCAGACTTAATACTCAGGAAGGTCACTCACATGAGAACCCAGCTGTTGCAGCCTTACTTCTGGCCGGAGGCAGCAGGGGCAGTGGCAGACTTTGGCCACCCCTGGGACGCCTGCCAGCCAGAGGGTAAAGCGGGTGATTATGTGCAGATGCTCCTGAACCTGTTACCCGGAATGGGGAACATGTTTTAGGAAGTAGCTCAGGCAATGTTCATAGAAAAAAAATATTATTACGCGCCTCTAATAAAACCTATACAGAAGAGACTCAACATTGCTGGAATCAATTATCAGTATTTGCTTAGTGTTGCCTAAACCAGAGAGAAAAGGTTTTCAAATTTATCAAATCAATCCACATATTGTGGATATGTACCAAAAAAACCCCTAAAAGGACCGAAAGAATCATACTTTTAAACCAGAAAAGAGCCCAGACCTATTTTAATATTTAACCGTTCAGAGGTAAGAGTTTTCAGCTCATAGATCCAATGGGTCTCTCTTCTGGACAGTTTGTTCATTCTAAATCCAACTCTCCAATCCCTTTTTGTTCTATACCCATGCAAGATGGACTCTTTGAATCCTGATTGTGCACTTGCTTAAAATGGCTAGAAACACTGACTTAGAGTAATCAAAACACTGTTAAGAGTTAATATCGCATCCAGGTAGAACAAATATATTGGGTGCTTTTACCGCAATTTTATGACCCAAAGCTGGGAAGAACATGGCACGGCAGCCAATATGATTTATAGTCACTGTACCATGTGTCCCTATGACACTTCTTCTGCAATGACCATAGCCAGCATAAAAAGTCAAGGCCATCGCAGTAGACCAGAGGCCATTCAAGAGGCCACAACGGGTAGCTGAAGAATGAAGACGACTTCAATCAAGAAAAAATAAATAAATATTGACTTCAGAAGAATCTTTAATCAACAGAGGATCCCGAGCATCATCATTAAGTAGTAGTAGTAGGTTAAAAAAAACACGTCTATTGTGTTCAACCTACGTTAAATTTAGATGACAGATTCTTATCCTATAGTTGTATTTCCAGAACATTAATCCAGAGGAAGGCAAACAAAAAAAACCCCAGTGTAACATTACCCAATGATGTATCACAAGGGGAAAACATTCCTTCCCGACTCCAATAATGGCAGATTACTACCTGGATCAATACTTATTTGGTATATCCGTGCATATCTTTCCTTTCTAAAAAGATGTCCAACCATTTTTAAAAGATATCTATTGTATCTGCCATCACAGTCTCCATGGGTAATGAATTTCACATTTTTAACTATCCTTATTGTAAAGAACAAAACCCTTTCCTTTGTTGCTTGGAAAAATGTGAAAGATAAATGGGCAGTCTTTAAAATATGGTTAAAAAAGCACACTTTAGTGTATACCCTTGGATAATAAATACATTAAAAAAAATAAGTCTCACCGATGTGGCTAAATAAACAGGTACAGTAGAAGAGGAAATGGAAAAGCATGCATTTAGATTCTTAAAGTCAGAAGGGACGGGGCATCATATCAGAATTATAAGAAATATAACAAAAATTGCAAAAGGGCAATCAAATTAGCCAAAATTGAAAATGAAAAAAGGATTGCAATAGAAAGTAAGATCAACCCTAACAAGTTCTTTACGTACTGTAATAACATAAAAATGAGAGAATAAAATATAGAACCCTTTCAGTGTGAGATAGGCGGGCAAATAATTGGAGATAAGGAAAAAGCATACAGTACGTATTAAACAAAGTATTGGCCTCTGTATTTACCATTGAAGAATCAATTGCAATAATAGTGTTAACGAATAATTGTTTAACAAAGGAAGTTCATAGGTGCTTCATCAAATTAAAGCAAATAAGACATCTGGCCCAGATGGCATACATACAAGAGTCTTAAGGAGCTAGGTTCAGTAATAGTAAAACTATTACAGTTAATAATCAAGGATTCCTTTTCCACAGGCTCAGTATTACGAGATTGGGGGTAAAGCAGACGTGGTACCTATATTTAAAAAGGGAGCTAGACTACAACTGGGAAATTACAGACCTGTAAGCCTAACACCAATAGTAGGGAAGTTACTTGAAGGTTTAGTATGGGATATATATCAGGAATACCTAACAGAAAACAAAATTATTAGTAATAGTCTGCATGGATTTATTAAGGATACGTCGTGCGAAACTAACCTTATTATTTTTTGGAGGTGGCAAGTATGAATTTAGACCTGGGTAATGCAGTTGATGTGGTCTACTTAGATTTTGCAAAGGCTTTTGAAACGGTTCCACGGTGTACATCTGCGTCACCCCAATGGTGTAAGCCAGATAGGGCTCCCCAAGAGCTGCTCCCTTCTTCACAGGAGCAGCGTGCTAAGGGTTAACATTTGCTTGTACTTTGTGGAGCATAAACCCCACCCACTGGAATGTTAATGAGCCAAGAGGAAAAATAACTTTATATTCGCAGCTGCATTCATTTTGAACCCCTTCAGTGTACATCTGCGTCGTCCCAAAGGCGGGCAGCCTTTGGCGCAGCCGAAGGGCAGCTAAAGGGTGTGAGCTGTTTGCTGATGTTAAAGCTTCTATATTTCAATCTGAAACACACCAGGCCTTTATCCCTTGTACCCAATTTTCCAACTCTATTTGTCCATGAAATGTCTGTGTAACCTCTGTTCTTTTAATGTAACCATGTCAGGGCATACTTGAAAACGAGAGTTAACTCTCAAAGTATTACTTCCTGGTAAAACATTTTTATAAATAAATAAACACTAGAGGTTAGTATACAAAATATAGCAAATTGGACTCAGTAAAAATATTTGCACCTGAGTTGAAAACTGGTTGAAGGATAGACAACATAGTTGTCATAAATGGAACTTTTTCAGGACTGGCTAAAGTTCTGAGTGGAGTACCTCAGGGATCAGTACTGGGATTCCTGCTTTTTAAACTCATTTATTAATGATCTTGAGGTTGGTATAATGAGCAAAGACTCCATCTTTGCAGATGGTACTAAATTAGGTAAGGTAGTCTAATCAGACCAGGATGTATTTTCTCTCCAGAAGGACTTGGTGAGACTGCAAGCTTGGGCAGGTAAATGCAGACGAGGTTTAATAGAGATAAATGTAAGGTTATGCATTTGGAAATAAAGAGGTGACTTACAAATTAAATTGGGATAAATTAGGGGAATCCTTAATGGAGAATGATTTAGGAGTGCTTATAGACAGCAGGCTTAGCAATAGTGCCCAAAGTCATGCAGTAGCTGCAAAGGCAAACACGATCTTATCTTGCAATGGATGACAGGGAAGTAAATGTAATTATGCCCCTTTATAAAGCATTAGTAAGGCCACACCTTGAAAATGGAGTACAGTTTTGGGCATCACTCCATAGAAAATACATGATGGAACTTGAAAATGAGCAAAGAGCCACCAAATTAATAAAGGGAATGCATAACCGGATTTATGAGGAGAGGCCAGCTAAAATTAGATAAATTTACATTAGAAAAGGGGCGTCATCGAGGAGTAGATATGATAACTGTTGTGGTGTGCTCAAGCAGAAGGGGTTTGAGGGGAAGTACATAGGACCCAGCACCTTCCTGGGTGTGTATCCTTCATCTCACCTGAGCTCTAATTAATGAGCTGCACTTTAAAAGGCAGCACTAACAGCTTCTTGTGCTAATCTGAGCGCATACATACAGACAGCCCAGTGAACGACTGCAAACAGATCAGGGAAAAGCTGCAGGTACAGGCTGTAAAGTGGGAAAAGAGCTTAGCTCTCCCACGGTTAGTAAGCGACTAAGAGTATTACTCAGCCCTCCCAAAATGTTAGGTCCTTTTGTTTGTTTTCTATTAGGAGTTAACCCTGTAAATAAACCCATTCACCAAACTCTACGTTTCCTGCCTTTGATCTGGGACTAAAAAACCTGCGGTGTGACAGACATCACACTATATACAAATATATTCATGGACAATACAAGGAGCTTTCAAAAGAACTGTTCATCCCAAGGGCAGTACAGAGGACTCAGGGGCATCCCTCTAGGTTGGAGGAAAGGAGATTTCACCACCATCAAAGGAAAGAGCTTTTTAGAGTAAATGTAGTTAATATGTGGAATTCATTACCCATGGAGACTGTGATGGCAGATACAATAGATATGTTAAAAAAAAAAAGGTTGGACATCTTTTTAGAAAGGAAAGGTATACAGGGATATACCAAATAAGTAAACATGGGAAGGATGTTGCCTCTGCCGCCTGCTCTACGATGAGGATTTCTTTCCCTCTGCCCACTGAGCAGTACGGCGGTTACTTTACCCAACAAGGTCATTCAACATTTTTCACAAGTCAGGCGCCAGGGGGGTCATTTTAGGTGCATGAGCAACCCCTGGTTTGTCCCCCCTCAGGGACACGTAACTATGTTTTGAGCTACTGTATTGCTCCTTGCTTCCTCTACAGATTATATGTGTGCTTGATTACTATGGGGCATGTGATTTAGGGTATGCAGCTATTTGGAGTGTGCTTTTCCAAGCCTCATACACATTGCTCTTACACTGTATTTATGTACTCTATTTTCAGAGATTATTATATATGATTTAGTAGGATTGAGCATTGATATGATTTGATTATCTGGTTATTGCCACTCCTTTGTCATCACAGCCCTATCACTGCAGCATATACACTCACTTGTTTTATATACTCAAGGGTACACACTTTTTCAATTGGGACGTCTTGTCCATCTTTGAATTCATTATTAGAGGATTATTGTCAAGTTATACGCACAGGGGATCTATGCCTGCTTTTAATTATTCATTGCTTTCTTTTAGACCTTTTGTTCTGTGACAGTTCATTCAATAAAATTTGTATTTGTATATTGATTTGGTATACTAGAGTGCTATTATTTGGGGCTTCCTTTTTTCTTTTTTCTCACATCATATATATATATATATATGTATATTACATACATACATACACACACCAGAATATATGAGTTCTTCAGTATTTGTTGATACCTTTTTTTATTTGGACCAAAAATTTGTATCATGGGACAAGCTTTCAAGAGTTTTCCTCTCTTCCTCAGGTCAAGCAATACCATAAATATATACACACATATACATACTGTACACACTGTGTGTGCGTGTCTATGTATGTGTGCGCATGTTTGTTTGCGTGTGCGCATGCTTATTTGTGCGTGTATATGTATGCGTGTGCGCATGTTTGTGCGTGTATAAGTGCGTGTGCGCATGTATGTGTGTGCATGTTCATGTGCATGTGCGCATGTTCATGTGTGTATATGTGTGCGTGTGCGCATGTATATGTGTGCGTGTGTGTGCATGTATGTGTGCGCATGTGTATGTGTGCGTGTGCACATGTGTATGTGAGCATGTATACAGTATGCTTGCGTGCACATATATATCCATATCATACACACACATACATACACACCTAAGCTCCGCATGGCTCTGTGCCTGCAAAATGTCTCTGTAAAGTGCTATGTAAAACTAGCAGCTCTATACAAGAACAATATATGTTCTCACAACCCAGGGGGAGCATAAAGGAAAAAAACAATAGAAAAAACACAAACTAAGTGCAGACTGTAGGTTAATTGTTAGCAATGTGCAGTGAAACTTGACTCTTGTGTGCAGCCTACTCACAAGATAGCAGTAAGTTTAGGGCAGTGACAGGATCTGTGGAATCTGTAATGTTGTACAGGTGAAGTCTGGATACCTCTCACATTCATCAGGTGGATGGGAACATGGAAGAGTAAAAAGAAATCTCCATGGTGCAGATCAATATAAAAAGGATTACTTTATAATGTAGTTTAAAAATGCGCACTTACAATAACACAATCAAAAACAAGCATTTAGCACTGTAACAAGTGACTCAGGAGTGTCAGGGTATGGCCACCGCTCACCGCTCACCGCACCGAAGCTGCTTGTCCACTCCACGCTATGGTGATGTTGGAGTCACCTCCAGGGACAGGCGCGCTCGCCGCACTCCCGTTTACATCCGTTGGAAGGCAGGCTCAATCACCTCGCTGCTGTCAGTCCCCTAGACGCCTGGTGGATCACCTCCAGTGTCTTTTTCGTGGCGATACGTCACTTCCGGTTTGTGCTGGGTCCCGTCGCATCACTTCCGGCACTGCAGTTTGACAGGCGGCTGGCAGGGCCAATCCAAACGCTTCCTGGGCGGGTCCTCTCTGCTCCTGCAATCACTGCAGTCTGCATGCCTCCTGTGCAGAGCAGCAATACCGGCTCCCTACCTGTACCGAAGCTGTGCGCAAGCGAGGAGACTATAGAAAAATAGGGTTGAGGCGGTCACAGCACTTGGAGTCCAGTCAAGGAATGTTGAAGATAAAATCAGCTTTATTAGAACATGCTGCACATCGCAGAAGACAACATCTGACGCGTTTCGTCTCTGTCCGAGACTTTATCAAAGAGATTTCCTGCACCCGGCCTTATCCTGCAAAACGGGCTCCCCGCTACGGGTGAGTTACATTATCCTTATATGACTTTATCATTTATTTCAATGGTGAGGGGTCATTTCAATCTACATTGTGGACTTTGGATAACTCCCATTAACCCCTTATATGCTTGACTTTGGCAGCATCAGCTTCTGGGTTCATTCCCTTGTTCTTTGTATCTATTGAGGAGACTATAGAGCCTGTTAAAAATGCGATATTTACATCAGTTATGCACGTATATGACGATTGCAGTACAGTACATGCATCGATAAGTGCGGATAAGGTAGTGTTTCACTTTAAGTACATTTTCGCTTTACATACATGCTCCGGTCCCATTGCGTACGCTAATGCGGGGTATGCCTGTATACAGATTTGATTTTAAATGAGTTGTTAATATTTAACATTAACTACACAAGTGCAATGGAATAAGGTTTAATTAATTCATTCTGAGCTACTCTCCTTTTCTGCTGCTGCTGCTGCTGCTGCTGCTCTGACAATTCTGTGGGGAAGATCATGTGACCAGGCAATGACTGATACATTTGTGCTCCATGCTCGTACACGGCTGTGGAGGGGGCAGGACTCACAAAGGGGTGTGCCAGAGCCTGTTACAGAAAAGGAAGGGGTTGTGCCTTTCTAAAGGGTTGCTATAGAAACAAAAATGCTTGTTACATTAGAATACATTAAAAAATGTCTTTCAAAGTTGTTTTTTAAAAAAAAGAAAATGCTACAAGTATTTTCTCACAGTACAGAACTGATTTATTAAAAAAAAACACAGAAGCAGGATATTGACTGCACTGCAGCTTTAACTGATTCATGCTGTTTTGTCATTCTTCCTTTTTCTTTGGTGTACAGTAGGTGTGTGGGGGGGGGGGTTGTTGTCAATGATTATGATTATCATGAATGTAAATAAATATTTATTTTATTTTATCAGGAACAAAAAAAAAAAAGATAAAAATAATCATGAATAATACATAATGCATAGGGTGACCAGATTTTGAAAATGAAAAACCGGGACACATTTTTTTTTTTAAATATATATAACAGTTTATTTATTGTAGTACACTTATACTTTACTACCATTAGAGTGTGTGTGTGTGTGTACACCTCAATAATCGAACAAAAAAAAAACCCAGATGTGAATGATTCTGAACCCATTAACCAGTGTCTGGATGCCCCCTCTTCACAATTTCTAAAAGCAGCAATCCCGCCTGGGATCTTACCTGATCCGCAGTCCCTCAAGGTACTATACTGGAGGGGAGGTGTTCCTTACCTGTCTTCCGATGTCTCCCGCGTGAAATTTGAGTCAGATCTGGAAGAAAGCAGAGTAGGTTACTTCGGTGTAGGTATACGGCAGTTAAGATAAGACAGAGGGTGAGGGAGACAGGGAGGGCGAGGGAGGGAGACAGGGATGGAGGCAGGGAGGGAGGGCGAGGGAGGGAGGGAGACAGGGAGGGAGGGCGAGGGAGGGAGGGAGGGCGTGGGAGGGAGACAGGGAGGTAGACAGGAAGGGAGGGTGAGGGAGGGAGACAGACAGGAAGGGAGGGCGAGGGAGGGTGACAGACAGGAAGGGAGGGTGAGGGAGGGAGACAAACAGGAAGGGAGGGCGAGGAAGACAGACAGACAGGGAGGGAGGGCGAGGAAGGGAGGGCGAGGGAGGGAGGGAGACAGACAGGAAGGGAGGGCGAGGAAGAAAGACAGACAGGGAGGGAGAGGGAGGGAGGGCGAGGGAGGGAGGGTGAGGGAGGGAGACAGTGAGGGAGGGCGAGGGAGGGAGGGAGGGCGAGGGAGGGAGACAGAGAGGGAGGGTGAGGGAGGGAAATGGCGAGGGAGGGAGACAGGGAGGGAGAGACAGGGAGGGTGAGACAGGGAGGGAGAGACAGGGAGGTAGAGACAGGGAGGGTGAGACAGGGAGGGAGAGACAGGGAGGGTGAGACAGGGAGGGAGAGACAGGGAGGGTGAGATATATATATAACAGTTTATTTATTGTAGTACACTTATACTTTACTACCATTAGAGTGTGTGTGTGTGTGTACACCTCAATAATCGAATAAAAAAAAACCCAGATGTGAATGATTCTGAACCCATTAACCAGTGTCTGGATGCCCCCTCTTCACAATATCTAAAGCAGCAATCCCGCCTGGGATCTTACCTGATCTGCAGTCCCTCAAGGTGCTATACTGGAGGGGAGGTGTTCCTTACCTGTCTTCCGAGGTCTCCCGTGTGAAATTTGAGTCAGATCTGGAAGAAAGCAGAGTAGGTTACTTCGGTGACAAAGTCCCCAGCGGGACGAAACGCGTCAAGAAGTTTTTTGAAGCAGTTTGCTTTTACGTGTTATGCACTCATTAAATATAGCCTTTTAGATATTAAGCGTGTGGACTTCCTGATTCATATTCTGACGGCAGCTGTGCACCGCCTGATTACCCCCTCTGACTACCTTACCTGCATGGGCTGGAGCACGCGACATTACATTCCCGGATCACAGTAACTTCTCTCAGCATTTGAGTCGGATGCGACGTGTCAAGACTGTGAGTAAATACCCTTTCTTTCCCCGCAGTGGGACTGCTTTCCGTGTGTGACACTGGGTCTGTGAGGGCAGTGGCGGAGGATCGCGGTGTGTGTTGCCGGTCATAGTCTCCTGGCTGGAGACACGGCGCCGCCGTTTGCATCTATCCTCCTTACCACATGATTACCCCGTCCGGTGGCTGAGTCACTAACACACTGAGCACATACAGGGATCACATTCACTAATTATGTTCTAAAGTTGGACTCTGAACGGGAGCTTTTATTACGTTATTCATCCATTGGATATCTTTTGGATCATTTGTAGTGTCTATGTGTGCACAATTTTGGTAGCATCGGTCATACCTTGAAGCAATTCTGGGACACTTTGTACTTCGGTGTAGGTATACGGCAGTTAAGATAAGACAGAGGGTGAGGGAGACAGGGAGGGAGGGCGAGGGAGGGAGACAGGGAGGGCGAGGGAGGGAGACAGGGAGGGAGGGCGAGGGAGGGAGACAGGGAGGGAGGGCGACAGGGAGGGAGAGACAGGGAGGGCGAGACAGGGAGGGAGGGCGAGGGAGGGAGAGACAAGGAGGGAGGGACGCGAAGCAAGGGAGAAAGGGGGGGAGAGGAAAGGGTACTGAAAGAGGGGATGAAAGGGGGGGGGGGTAGCGAAAAGGGTGGCCGGCAGGGAGGGAGAAAATGATGGGAGAAAAAGGAGGTGACGGGCAGAGGGACGAGAGGAGAGAGAGAGAAAGGGCGGGAGGTGAGAGGGGAGGGGAGTAAGAGAGCAAGGGTGGGGAGGGAAGGCGGAGAAAGGGACCGCTCGGGAGAAAGGGGGGGAGAGGAGGGAGGGAGACAGTGGGGGGGAGGGAAGAAAGCGGGGGGGAGGGGAGGAGCAGGAAGGGTGAGGGAGGGAGGGCAGAGGCGAGACGGAGGTGAGGAGTACAGGGGGAGAGGACAGGGAGGGAGACGGGTGGGAGAGGAGGGAGGACCAGGGAGGGAGACAGGGTGGGATAGGGCAGGGACGACGGAGGGGGGGAGGTGAAACAGGGGTGGGAGGGAGGACGATACAGGGTGGGAGGGGGAGACAGGGGGCAGGCACACATACCAGTGGGTGGAACCACCAATGAGTACTAACACACGAACCTATGATAAACACACCTACTACACGCACCGACTTATTCACACACACACACACACCACAGCACCACACACAACAACACACACACCTGACTGATACACACACCCCCATGATAACACCCCCATGATAACCCCCATGATAAACACACACCCCCAGTGTAACCCACTGAACACCCCCCCACTATACAACAACCACCGCCCCACTGATACACGACACAGAGTGACCCCTACACAGCACAGCCACCTGTACACACACCATAACCCTCCACTGTAAGCCAACACCCCCACACCCCCAGGATACACAACACATCCCTACTGTACAACCCCCCCACTGAGACACAACACACACCCCACTGATACACACACATCCCCCCACTGATACACACACCACACCACACCACACCCCCACTGAAACACCCCCCCCCACTGATACACACACACTCCCACTGATACACACACACACCCACTGAACACACACACACACACACACACTGATACACACACGCACTGATACACACACCCACTGATACACCCACTTGATACGCAACCCACACCTACTGATACACAAAAAACACACCCCCACTGATACACACACACACACACACACACACACACACTGATACACCCACCCACACACTGATACACACACACACACTGATACACACACACTGATACACACACACACACACACTGATACACCCACCCACTGATACACACACAGATACACACACACACTGATACACATACACAAACACCCACTGATACACACACACACACACACACACACAGATACACACACACACAGATACACACACACACACACACACACTGATACACACACACAGATACACCCCGCCTCCCCTTGCACCGCCCGCGACCGCGCAGCAACCAATGCCCGCCCCCGAGCCCATCTCCCACACCAAGGGGACGGGGGGACGTGAGCGCCGGGTGGCAAAGCTGTGAGCGACGGGGGACAAAGCTGTGAGCGCCGGGGGGGCAAAGGTGGGAGCGAAGATGGGCAAAGGAGGAAGCGCCGGGGGGCAAAGCTGGGAGCGCCGATGGGCAAAGGTGGGAGCGCCGGGGGGGCAATGGTGGGAGCGCCGGGGGGGCAATAGTGGGAGCGCCAGGGGGGCAATGGTGGGAGCGCCGGGGGGCAAAGGTACAAGGTGGTACAAAGGTAGGCGCACCCCCGCTACAACCTCCTATTACCCCCCCTGGCTGGGACCCGGGACAGAAGGGGGACACTCACCGCGCACAGAGTAGCCGGGTGCGGGAAGACACGTGTGCTCTGCACAAAGCGGAAGTCCCGCCCCCGGCTTCCTCTGACCTGCCTGCAACCAATCCCCTGCAAGCCGGCCGGCATTCTAAGTCCCGCCCCTGGCATTATCATTCATCCAATCCCCTGCGGGCCGGCCGGCATTCTAAGTCCCGCCCCCGGCATTCTCCTTCATTCAGTCCCCCCCGGCAGCATTCACACACACATTGTACATAGAAAATACTTACCGGCCTTCCTGCAATACCGGGATCAGGGACAAAAACCGGGACATAACCGGGACGGAGCTAAAATTGGGACAGGGCAGAAAAAACGGGACTGTCCCAGCAAAACCGGTACGAATGGTCACCCTACCAGCCCTATTTTCCAGGCTTATATGTCTTTCCTACGGGGAGGGTGGGGGGAAGAGTTGGTGTTTCTTGTTTTCAGTTAGTAAGGCATTCCCAACCAATGCCTTGCTAGCCTATGTAGTATGCAAGGGGTGAGGGGGTAGTGTAGTTTTAGGATTGTATGAAGCCAGGATGGAAAAATCACAGGCGAGCAGCCTAAAAATTCCCTCCAGGGACCGGTGCTGACTAACCGGTCGATCACTGCCACATCTGGCAAAAATTGCAACCTATCCTTGATGCAGGGGCAGATAGTGTTCCATGACTATCCCAGCTTAATTTGTGGCAGTGGGGGGAGGGAAGGAGTTTGTGTCTGTTGTCTGTGACAACACTGACCCTTGTGATGGGTGAAGCCGTGACAGTCTGGCTCCTAATAATTTGGGCGGGTTCCTAAATTTGTGTCCATCCCCGATTAACTCCCTGGTAGCCTTAACTGGCCCAGATAAGCATGGATGTTTAATGACTCCTGTATGTTTTAGTTAATTTATACATTCTATTATAGTGGCAACCCCACAGGGTGTGTGTGTAATATATATATATATATATATATATATATATATATATATATATATATATATATATATATCATTTGCTATATGTTTTACTGAGGAGGGCTAAGTCGTGAGTGGAGTACCTCAGGGATCGGTACTGGGACCCCTGCTTTTTAACTTGTTTATTAATGACCCTGAGGTTGGCATCGAGGGCAAAGTCTCCATCTTTGCTGATGATACTAAATTGTGTAAGGTATTAGAATCAGAGCAGGATGTAATTTCTCTTCAGAAGGACTTGGAGAGACTGGAAATGTGGGCAGGTAAATGGCAAATGAGGTTTAATATAGATAAATGTAATGTTATGCATTTGGGATACAAGAATAAAAAGGCGACTTACAAATTAAATGGAGATATATTGGGGGAATCCTTGATGGAGAAGGATTTAGGAGTGCTTGTAGACAGCAGGCTTAGCAATAGTGCCCAATGTCATGCAGTAGCTGCAAAGGCAAACAAGATCTTATCTTGCATCAAACGGGCAATGGGTGGAAGGGAAGTAAACATAATTATGCCCCTTTACAAAGCATTAGTAAGACCACACCTTGAATATGGAGTACAATTTTGGGCACCAATCCTAAGAAAAGACATTATGGAACTAGAGATAGTGCAGAGAAGAGCCACCAAATTAATAAAGGGGATGGACATTCTAACTTATGAGGAGAGGCTAGCTAAATTAGATTTATTTACATTAGAAAAGAGGCGTCTAAGAGGGGATATGATAACTATATACTAATATATTCAGGGACAATACAAGGAGCTTTCAAAAGAACTATTCATCCCACGGGCAGTACAAAGGACTCTGGGCAATCCCTTAAGGTTGGAGGAAGGAGATTTCACCAGTAACAAAGGAAAGGGTTCTTTACAGTAAGGGCAGTTAAAATGTGGAATTCATTACCCATGGAGACTGTGATGGCAGATACAATAGATTTGTTCAAAAAAAGGTTGGACACCTTTTTAGATGGGAAAGGTATACAGGGAAATACCAAATAAGTATACATGGGAAGGATGTTGATCCAGGGATTAATCCGATTGCCAATTCTTGGAGTCAGGAAGGAATTAATTTTTCCCCTTAATGGGGTTTTTTGTTTGCCTTCCTCTGGATCAATAAGTATAGATATAGGATCTAGATTTAGATCTGTTGTCTAAATTTAGCATAGGTTGAACTTGATGGACGGAAGTCTTTTTTCAACCTCATCTACTTTGTAACTATGTATATATAGTACTGCAGCACTCACAAGTGAAAAAGAGTAGGTTTAATCCAAAATCATCAGGCAGTTAACAAAACACCAGAGCGACGCACGTTTCAGACACCCTGGTCTTTTCTCAAACTCTGTAACAATGACACACACAATACAATATATATATGTAGCCTGGAGCTCCCGTGGCTCGTGAAGGCTCCCCTCTCTTGGAGCAGCGCGGCCGCGGTTGCCGCCAGGACCAGCGACGGACCCGACGGCTGCTTCCAAGGGTGGGGGCCGGAGCAGGGAGCAGCGCGTCTCCTCCGGTATGCAGCCGGTTGCCGGGGACGCGATCGGGCCATTGCTAAGGCCGCGGTCGCGTCGCTGGGGTCCCGGCGGCTCACAGAGCAGGGCGCCGCCATTGTAGGTGTTGTTGTGCATGCGCAGGAGTCCAATAGCGCGAGAGGCCCACAGATAGCTCGCGCATGCGCAGTCCAGGACTGTCAGCCCCCAGGGTGCCCAGGGATAGAGCCACATGACACCAGGGAGCCAATAGGGCTGAAGAATTACTTGGCAGAAGGAAAAGGATACATTTCGCGCGCTGAGCCCACGCCAGTCAGTCAGACCCAGGAGCAGCCAAGGGAAGGAGGTAGGGTGCAGGAGTCAGTGACTCCCTGCACTAGGCCACCAGCCTCCAAGGCCCAAGTTAGCTCTGAGTCGCCCAGTATAGTGAGTGTTGCCAGGGACAGCCCTCAGGTTAGGGACCCTGTCACTTACAGCAGTTGGAGCTGGGGAGCAGAAGGGGAAGGAAGGGTGCAGGGAGCGAGTGAAGCTCCTGCACCACGCAAGGTCCCCCACATCCCAGGTAGGCCCCAACTGACCAAGAGGCTAGTGGGGTAATTGATAACGGACGGCCCAAGATAGGGACGCTGCCCTTAGTGTCAGGGTGCTGTCTTGTCAGGGTCACGGCTGTCAGTGCCGTGAGGTCTGACAGGCAGGCACAGTGTTGTGCAGCACGTTGGCTACAATCATCCAGTGGGTTACAGCTTGTTGCTGCAGGCGCTGGGATCAGTTAATTAATAGTGAGGCAGAGGGGACTCGGGTAGTACGGGAGGTAGTGCGGGTGCAGGGGGTCAGGGACCCCTGCATAAGATAGGCTACACCGTAGGCCCTAGGAGTTTCCCCAAAGCCATTACAGGTTGCTGCGCTGTAGGGACGGCCTATAGTATAGCGCGTCTTTGTAGTTCAGAAGGACCCCCATATAGAGACACAGCGGACGCTGCACCACCGTGCAGCGAGTGGGCGCAGTTCTTCATTGCGGCTGTTGCAGTCCTCCGGGTGGGATCGCCCTGGAGGTGGTTCCGGTGTTCTTCGGTCGCCGGATCCTTTGCGAAGCCAGTCGGAGATCCGAGCACCGGAGTGCTCGGGCAGGTACTATCAGATCCACAAGTGCACCAACGGGCCCTTAGTTTAATAGTGACTGCGCAGTCACCCATATTCTCTCTCTCTGCAAGAGTGCGGGACATTGGGTGGGGATCCTATGGACACGTGTGGGATCATCCTGTGTTGGGGAAGCGTCCTGCGAGACGCCATAGTCAGTGTCGCCTCAAGAGAGGGACACCCGTAGATATTCTATTTGTGTTGTATGCTGTTTCTTATGTTCCCAAGTAAACGTTCTTATAGTTACTATACAAATAGGTGTGCGAGTTATTTGTATGTGTCCTGCGAGGAACCACTCCCCCTATGGTGGGAGCCATCGCAGGTGGAGGCGCTGCACCGAGTACGTGGTTACTCATAGTACCATATAATTGTCCCAGGTTTCCCGTGGCGGAAGCTCAGCCCTCCTGTGAGCCAACAGGTAAAGCACCACACACTGG
>CM071586.1:8405113-8613727 GCA_036426205.1 Ascaphus truei
ATTATACCCAACACGCACCCCCACTAAACATTACAATATATATGCCCAACCACCCCACAGACAGAGCATCGAAACTATACACCCCCAAGTCATTACCCCTACAATATAACCCCCCACATACAATATATAAAAATACCCATACCACACTCAACATATACAAATCAGGCGTGCCTTGGGGAATTATCAGGTCGGCCGGGTGCTGCAGGGGGCAGGGAGGTTGTCGTGGTGGGGGACGGTAGCGCGGGGCCCATCCGGCTGGCGGGGACTATGGGGTGGTGCGGGGGGGGGCCGGCGGGCTGGCGGAACTGCGGGGGCTGGTGGGTGGTGGTACGCCACGGTGGTGAGAGACTCGGGGGGCGGCCCGGTGGCAGGGACCCGGCCCGCAGGGTCACAGCAGTTGCTGCCGGCCCTGCCCGCTGCAGGCACCTCAGTCCCACACATGGCTGCTCGGGTGTGTGCGGGCCTCCCTCATCACGCTGGAGGCGAGGCGGAAGCTAGCCACAGATGACTTCCGGCGCTGCCGACCCGGCACCGGGTGCAGCGTTTTATTATTGGGGATTTTGATATGTATTGGGGGGGGGGGGGTGTGTATTTTTAAGTATGGGGGGGTTCCGGTTTGTATTTTTATATGTATTGGGGGGGTTAGTTAAGTAAAAATTGTAACGCTATAAAATGTGTTTTCGTGGTAGGTGCGCTATGGGTTGGGGGGGGGGGGCTGCTCCTTTCATTTTTCCTGGGCCCCATGATTTCTGTTGGCGGCTCTGATAGTGTGTGTGTGTGTGTGTGTGTGTGTGTGTGTGTGTGTGTGTGTGTGTGTGTGTGTGTGTGTGTGTGTCTCTCAAGTGAAACACACTATATGAACAACTTTAAAATAGTAAATTCTCCCGTAATTTAAAGTAAAAGTACTGTAAATTCAGCATACAAACAGAAATTACAACTCCTCTCCATTTCAGCCTTCCCCCTTGCTCTGGTCCCCACCCCTCGGCCTTCTGTCACTCCCCTTGTAGCTAGCTTTAGCCGGCACTATAAGCGCAGCCTAACCCTTGTCAGCTCACTGTAAACACCAATCATTCCATATCACATACCAACTGCCCATATCATCTAAAAACACCATCACATAATCATTGTCTGATATATTCACACTACCAATTTACAGTAGATATACTATAGTGATGTTTAGGCATGTCAAACAGCATGCAAAGCAACACTACACTAGAAATCTAATAAAGAGGGATTACTAAAAATAACAACAATAATAATAGAAATAAGGGAACAGGGTGAGAGACCAGAAAACAAGAACTACAGTGAAATCCATAACATATACAAAATGAGAATAGCTGATATTGTACATGAAGTAAATATATATTCAATAAATGGATATCCCGAGACACAGAGCACAAAGTGTAAACGTCTATGCTTATAGATCAAGGAAAAAGAGGCTCAGCATGGCCTTAATCATGACTATGATCTGACACATTTTTAATAAATGGACTTTACATCGTGAAGGCGTGCCATAAGTGGGTTTGTGTGGCATTGGACATGGGGTTAGTGACACTTGATTGTGCCACTGCCCTAAGTGTTTTTGTCACGAACCACGTAGCTCCCCTCCAGTCCACGCACGAGGCAGGTGCGCCCGTTTTATTCCAGCTTAGTCATAAGGTGTCTTCAGTGGGGGTCCCTCGGATTGATTCATGTGCACACAAGGTCGTCTGGGTGCTATAGCTAATATATCTGTTGGCAACTGGCGTGACTCCTGGGGCTGATGCTGAGCCCCTTTTTCCTTGATCTATAAGCATAGACGCTTACACTTTGCGCACCCCTGTGTTAGGTGATAATGGCGAAAAGCAGGGTTGCAGACCTGTCTGAGGCCGTGTTTATAGTGCCGGCGACGCGACTGATGAGGTCACCTGTCACCACTGGCGAAAGTTGCACTTAGGTTTGGAGCGACGTCGCTGGCGACAAGGCCAGTGACGTCACAAAGGTGGCAGGCAGAGTGCAGAAAGCGCTCTGTGATTGGTGTAGACACAGTCACATATGGCGACTGTCTCTCTCAAAATCAAATTTCAATGGCGTCAAAATTTTTTGCAGTTCCGTCGCGCTTACTATAAGCGCATGCGATGGATCCAATGTATTTGTTTTTGCGCGACGTCGCCGGGGGCTATAAGCGCAGCCTGAGACATGTGAATGTGCTCACAAGTAATATTTTTATATGATTATATATTATCACATAATATTGTAGTACGTAGATCCTTTCCTTTTTTTTCTTTTCAATCATTAGAAATGCTAAATAACTATATAGATCGAGATATATATATATATATATATATAAAATCACTAGATCACTAATAAGTTTACTCAAACCTCCAATTGATTTATGTGGGGCACATTGGCAGCCAACCTAATTTCAGTCAAAAGTCTATGATTTTGAAGGATGGTAACTCCAGGTGGAAATATCATACAATAAATATCATAAAATAAATATCGCAATAAAATGCACACACACACACAAAAAAAAAACTATATTAAATGTCTGCCCCCAAAAAGAAAGCTACACACCTCAGACCGATTAACAGAAATAAGTGAATCCGGCCCATGTGCACCAATATAACAGGGTTTAAAGCAGCATTTCCCGTATTACCATTCCGCCTGTCAATTCAAAGACGGCCATCGGGATTCACTATTGAATATATTTCTTAATTTATACTTAATGTAACATGTTGTCACACACCAGGTAGCAGCTGCACATGTCTCTTTCCATATGAGGATTCATTGAGCAGAGAACATGTGAGCGAATGGCATGTTGGGAGTTGCAGTTCTGTTGTCTGCCGTGGTACAGTATATTACAAGCCTGAGAACTACAACTCACAGCAAGGCTTGCGGGACGAACACGTGACACGTCCAAAACCTGCGCTGTAGGAGGAATAACAAAAATTGCAGCGCACGTGATTCTGGGTATTGTAGTTTTCCAGCACCTCGTGTATGCTTGTTTATCAAGCGACATAACGACAACTCCCAGAATACCCTGCGGATACGCACAGAGCGTGCCCGCACAGCATTCATGGATTTGTAGTCCGGGTGCCTCTACATTGTCAGTATTTCCAGAGCATCAGAATTCCAAAATCCAGGCGCCATATATATATATATATATATTGTATCTGCTTACCTGTTTCCAAAAACCTGAATGTACAGATTAGATTATTAGGCAACAGGAGGATTTTCAGATATGTAACTAAAATATCTTATTAACTGATTATAACGTGCATATACTGATTTGTAGCATAAATATCCTAATAGCTAGAGTATAACTAAACATTACATTACACAACATTACACTGAACACTAAACATTTCCCCTATTATCATGGGGAAATACTCATTTATAACTGAAACATCCTGGATTATAAAAGGAGTTATTACGGATTCATAGATAAAATATACGATTACATTGATTTTAATGGGGATATAATGATTTATAATTAAATATTGCTAAACTGTCTTATAACACGGATATAAGGATTTATAACAGAAATATAATATTACCACAATTACAATGAGCATATGCTGATTTTAACAGTGCACATAAGTGTGTCACAGTAACCTGTAATTGCTTCTAAATTAATTATAAAATCTAGCATGGACTGTATCATTATCATAACCAGTGTTCGACAAACCTATACATTTGCTCGCCCCGGGCGAGTGGATTTAACCCCCGGGCGAGTAAATATTGGCCCAAGCAGCACACGTTTGGTACTAGGTGGCGAGTAGATTTTTTGGTGATTTGTCAACCACTGATCATAACTATCCAGTAGTGATGTATGTATGTTTAACACCCCCCCCCCCCCCAGGGGGATTTGGTAATTACAGGGTGGGATGTGGTGCATACCTGTTGTTCACAGGAGCTTTGAGTTTCCGCCGATGGTACTGGGGAGTGGCAACAGGTCAGGCTGCAGCTTCTGGTCCATAGGTGCAGCGCTTCCATCCTATGAGGATCCTGCCAAGAACAGGATGGGTCCCCATAGGCACCTTCTTTCCCCCTTGAATGATTCCAGGCTCAGACAAACTGTATATTCAACGGGTCATTATTGTTGTACACTCTGCATACTTCCATGCTCTCTCCTGATCCGTGGAGCAGACCCAAGGGGCTTGAGGCCCCAAGAGCCCCTCCTTAGCTCCCTTACTCCCTGATAGGGCAAGGGGGATGCGCTCCCACTTCACTGAGGGAGGTAAGAACCTCCAACAATTTGGTGGAGTGCCAGCTTTTATACCCGGGGGGGGGGGCTTGTAACCCTGTCCCATAACAAGGCAGGTCCAGGTACTGAGAGGCATCACACGATCTGCATGTGACCCAGTCAGTACCCTCCCCAGGCATGATACTCCAACTTGCCAGTAGGCCTGCACATGGTAACATTGTAGATATCCAGGCTGCAGCTGCAACCAAGGCCCCATGCAGGAGTGTAATCCCAACACTGCCTGTTCCTGTCAGGACTTATATAGTTGAGGTGAAAAAATGTAAGGAAAAAACGGGGCACTCGCTTGAAATCCACAATCAATTGAAAAATGGGTAGCCAGGTTCACTGAAGCTCGACAAAAAATATATGTACAAAACAAATATATGTGTACCTGAGTATTTCACGCCAATTCAATAGACCAGACAATCTGTCAACAGAACAAAGAGCAGCTATCCAATCATTATAAGAAAATGACCCTATTACGGTAAAGAACACCGACCGGCAAGGGAGGCGTAGTGGTTGTTCTCGACAGTGATTACTATTAGGTGACCCCACTTTGAGATACCATACAGAGCTATCTGAGCTCATTGAAGAGGGTATTCTACTCCAACTTTTATCCAAAACTGAATGTGATTACCTAAACATCAAACATCCAGTCAAATCACTCATTGCAAGCCCGAGTAGAGCTATAGTATCCAGCATTGGGTCCCTTGGAGAGCACATCCATTTATGTTGATCACTACCTCCAGCCTCTTGTCCGCATTTTACCCTCTTTTCTTCTAGACACCAAACATGTTTTATCACTTTTTCACGATTTCACTTGGCATTCCGATTATTTATGGGTCACGTTAGACGTGACCTCACTCTACACCATTATTTCACACACCCATGGCCTCACTGCCATCCGATATTACCTTGAACACACTTCCACACTTTCACCTGCTCACGTCACTTTTTTGTTAGACAGCATCACCTATTTACTCCGTCACAACTATTTTCAGTTTGACGGTCAGTTTTATCTCCAAACACGTGGGACCGTGATGGGGACCTGTTTTGCCCCATCCTACACCAACCCCTTCATGGGTTGGTGGGAGATGTCCCACGTGTTTGGAGATAAAAATCTGTTTTGTCGCAATGTGGTGCTTTACAAGCACTTCATTGACGATTTGCTCATCATAGGGAGAGGTACAGTTCATGACCTACCGCTTGTCACGGTAACTTATGACAAGGTTATAATATACACACCAAAAATATAACTGGGTTGAATTGAACACGACTTAGATATGATAAATTAGAGTTTTATTCCTTAAAGAAGGTGAACACACAAGATTGTATTGTATTGTATGTCTTTATTTATATAGCGCCATAAATGTACATAGCGCTTCACAGTAGTAATACATATCATATAAATAACAAATAATATAAATAACAGATCATGGGAATAAGTGCTTCAGACATACTGTAAAAGTAACATTAAGGAAGGAGTCCCTGCTCCGAGGAGCTTACAATCTAATTGGTAGGTAGGGAGAACGTACAGAGACAGTAGGAGGGAATACTAGTAAGTGCGTCTGCAGGGGGCCAAGCTTTATGTGTCATGTGTCCATGATTATCCAGTGCTACTCAAATGCTTCTTTAAGCAGATGTGTCTTAAGGTGAATCTTAAAGGTGGATAGCGAGGGGGCTAGTCGGGTATTGAGGGGAAGGGCATTCCAGAGGTGTGGGGCAGAAAGTGAGAAAGGTTTAAGGCGGGAGAGAGCTTTAGATACAAAGGGGGTAGAAAGAAGACATCCTTGAGAAGAACGCAAGAGTCGGGATGGTGCATAGCGAGAAATTAGGGCTGAGATGTAAGGAGGGGCAGAAGAGTGTAAAGCTTTAAAAGTGAGGAGAAGAATGGAGTGTGAGATGCGGGATTTAATCGTAAGCCAGGAGAGGGATTTCAGGAGGGGCGATGCGGAGACAGATTTAGGAAAGAGTAGAGTGATTCTGGCAGCAGTGTTTAGGATAGAATGTAGGGGAGACAGGTGAGAGATAGGAAGGCTGGACAGCAGGAGGTTACAGTAATCAAGACAGGAGAGAATGAGGGCCTGAGTCAGAGTTTTAGCAGTTGAGTAACAGAGGAAAGGGCATATACAAGATATACAAATAACAGGCAAAATATACACTTACTTAGGGTTGGAATGGGGGTGATGAAGTAATCAGGAACAGGATTAGCATTTCATCAGCATCAAACAGTTGGTACAGTTGAAGTCACGAAAACACGAACACAGAGGATAGGCTGGACACTGGTTTATATGCAATCTCCAGTCTATACCTTATTATTGAGTGCAGGCCATTGGAAACAATTACCTGCACCCAATCTCTCCTTGCCACCTCACCTGAGGGGCACCATAATACCTGCCCACTGGGTGGGTAATATTCTAAACAGGGGGCTTATTTTCTCAGTCCCCCTCCCACTAGCCTGGCGTCGTCAAGTCTAGCTTGGCCCAGGATGTCCTTTGTCCAATGTGTGAATTACCACACTTAATCTCAAGTACCCATGTACTGCGTTCTGTTGTGTTTGCATACACAAGCAGGGTGGTGGAGTCTTTGATCAGGAGTTTTATGATCAACCATTTGTCTGCCATCTCGACCTATTAACATAGCAAATGGGCTCTGAGTTTTCATCCCAGACCAAAAGTACAATTCATAGTTTAATATCTTCACATATCAAAATAATCGGTTCTGTTGGGCACAGTGGGCTGATACTTGCCACTTCCTCATGCCGGAGGGGGTTCTATACAGTGGCCAAGTTTCAGCTCCCTGTGACCCCCAGAACCGGAGATACACCAATGCAGGTTAAAACACTTTTTAAATACAGGATTCTTCCCTTTAATAATGAATCTCTGCTTTTCATTCTTTCCCCTTTGAAATCAATAGGCTCCGCCGCCATAGGCGTACAATGGAGCAACTCCGCCGTTGAAGTCAATGGGTTCCGCCGCCATAGACTTTCAATGGGGAACCTCCGCCATTGCCGTCTATGGGACTTCTCCGCCATAGCCTTTCAATGGGGAAACGCCGCCATTGACGGCTATGGGGAAAATCACCAATCTTTACATTTGTCCATACTCCATCTGGTTGTTCGGAGAGGGATGGAAATGGTCATGCAGTCTTGCCGTAGCAGTGGCTACATGGGACCCAAATCCCAACGCTCTGGTCCTCGCAGAACCGGAGATATGGACATACACTTTTTACAGTTTCGGACGTAGCCGTTTTCACGCCACGCGTTTTTCTCCCATTGGAATCAATGGCCGGCGCCGCCATAGGAAATGCATGGGCGAGCGCTGCCATTAGATTCAATGGGACCTCTGCTCCGCCATTGAAGTCAATGGCGCGACCCTCTAGTTGAGCTCGACCCTTTACGAGGGTCCTGGATTCTCTGACCCGGTGGTGGTCGAGTGTGGGGAGGCCTAGGAGCTAGGGGCAAAAATAATTTTATTCCTAGGTGCCCTAGAACCTAAGGTTCTCACGCCACTTGTGATTGAACTTGACCTCAGTGATAAAGCTCTTTTCAAAGACATAGTATCCGCTCTTGCGGTCTGCGGTTTGGATGGCTGCCAACCTGTTCCTGGAGGTCGGCGTCGAGGAATCCCCCATTGAAGGGAAACCGCTGCTCCTCCTCTCGGACGCCCCCTGCTGGTCTTCGCTGGAAACAGGTCCAAAACCGCCAGATCTGCCATTGGAATCAATGGACCTGCAATGGTGACCTATGGAAGGCTGCTATTTTTCAGGGGAACCTGCCAATGAGACTGATGGTGAGTGGGTTGCACCACACACCACCTGTCTTCAGGAGGATAGTACCCATTATATGACACAATAGGTACTATATCAATTGTTAGTACCCTGGTACAGTGGTCTGGCTTATTATCATTTTGAGATATACCTGCATTTGAGCGCTTCAGCTATTTTCCATATTGCAAAATGGAGCCTGAAAAGGCAGGAAAGGGGAACAAAGGGCTATAACCACTGAATTAACATTAATCCCTGCCCTCCCGCTTCAACCCCAGTGTATGTGTTGGTGCAAACACTGAAATGAGAACAATACATTTTCACGGGAATAAACAGTTGGATTCTGAAGCAGGGTAAAACACATTACTGGACCGCAGTCCAGTTAAACCCTTGCTTCCCAAGTGAGAGCAGGTGGTGGCCAAATGTGGTGTAACCCCTTTAATACTGGGCCAAACCCCCTCTCCCATGACACCACTCTTTTTTGATTTTTTAAATGACAACATGTTCAACTTACGGTTTACACATCACTTACATCCACATCACATTCAGTATTTGGATTTGACATTGTTTGTGGATCTGGATCTCAAAATACAAAGCAATGTTTATCGTAAAGACAATTCTCGCAACTCTCAGTTACATGCGGAGAGTTGCCATTAGAGATCTCTTTTTAAAGCAATTCCTAAATGACAGTTTCTGTGTCTTCGAAGAAATTGTTGTTCTTTGGAAGATTATAAGATTATAAGTGAACCTGACTTACTACAATCTAGGTTCCTAAGACTTGGTGCCCCATCAATTGCCAAACCAATTGCTTCCATAGTCAACTCTATCCTTTCTGCAGGCTGTGAAGATTGAGATAATGTGTGTGGCTCAGGCTATATGAAGACAGACTATCATAACCTCTATTTTGGCCTAACCGCCATTTTGAGTGTTTGCTTGTATGTATGCTTATCTATTTATTTGTGTATGATCTGTGAATGTTTAATTCTGTGAGTATCGCTTCTAGATGTAACTCGCCCTTGTGTAATTCCTACGAGTCATGAAATAAATTGAAATAGCATTCGTAAGAGGTTTTTCCTGCCTTAGATAATTCTGATGACCTTAGGTTCTGTTATCTGACAGATACAGTAACACACAAGGGCTGAACGGGGTAACTCCTCTATGTCACAAGGTCAAGAGGCCCACATTATGGTAAATTATAGGATAAGAATATAGCGTATGCAGCATATTTAGGTATCAATATGTATTTTTGTATAAGTCATCATATTGTTTTTATCTCTAAGCCAGCCCCCTTAAGGGGCGTATTACTCATTTTGAAGTGTATAAAAATGTGATGCTAAGAAATATTTCTTCAGAGGCTTGAGTTCATTTTTTGAATTCTTTTCTCTCAATTGTACCTTGGTGCAGATAAACTCACGTTGTTACTTTGAACCCTTGACTCATTGATTTTATTTCTATGCTTTCACAGATGGCGCTTGCCAAATAGGGACCCCAACACCTCGGGACCAAGAGACCCCAGACGGAGCAGCTGCCTACATTACTCAAACGTGCACACTTGGAATAAGGTATGGCTTTATACTTTTTAACAAAAAAAGCCATTAAATTAATTGTTTGAGTAATCTGTAGACAGTTTGTTCTTTATGGGCAACCTACCTGAGTGATGGGACACCCTGTACCACGTGAGTTTATCAATATTATACTGATCAGGTATTGTTATTGTTGTTTTATATTATTGCCATAAACTCAGGTTATACCGTGTGCCGCTAAACGGCAGGGCCAAGTGAGGGCCCGGAAGGTATAATAGTTAATAAGGTGATAAGTCTCCTAACCTTGGGAAGAGAACTATTGTTAAGGAACAGCAGGTGACTATTTTTTAATACTACTGGTCCTTAACTCTATATTCTACTTATATTATACCAAGTGGTGGGGCACCTTATTGGAACCCGATCGACTGGCGTTGATCGGGGATAGTATAGTGGTAAAGTGAACACAGGCGCAAACAAATAAAAAGTGGACACTAATAATAAGTGACTAATCAAAAACTTAAATAAGTGAAAAATGTGATAAAAATTTAAGTAAATACAGTTTCACCCCCTGCTCTGGAACCCACTGGAAGGGGTAGTCTTCACTCTTCCCCCACAGTAACAGCAAAACACACAAAATCCACGGGGAGCATGGGGAGGAAACAAAAATAAATTTAAGTGCAGCAAAAATGACAATGTGAAAAAAGCCTTCAATTGACTTGGCTCTAATGAATTGACTACTTACAAGATGTAAGAGTCAAAAAGGCAGGGTTGACTCAAACAGTCAGAGGTAAGTGGATGATGCAGTTGTCATCAAAGTGGATCAGGTCCCCAGGATCACGTACCCCAATGTAGAGAGAAAAACTGGCATAGCGCAGATCACTCAAGATAAAAATAGCTTTATAACAATAAAATATTATACTCACATTCTAACAATAAAAAACGGGCATATCACACTGCATTAGTGTAGGACGATTTTAGCCAGCTGGCTCACCGTCCCACAACGTTCCCCCACTCCTCCGCCTCAGCTTCCGGTCAGCTGTTTAGACTGCTCCGACTGGCGTGTGACGTCACTTCCGGTTTTGCCGCTCGGTGAGGGCTGGATCCTCCTGCAACTCCTCTGCTGTATGCTCCTCTCTGAATAAGACTCCCACTCTACGCGTTTCGAAAGCGACTGCTTGAAAGTAGAATGAATGTTGATGGAAGATAAACTCAGAGAACGTGTGTGTGGGTGTGTGTAAGAAAGATAAGGAATTAGAAATAAATAGTAAATAAAACAATAAGATTTTTGTTTTATACTGTCGCGGCCGAGTTTATTCTTACATTTACCCGGTCTCGGCCACGACAGTAACCGGGTGCGCGCCGGGGTGTCCCGTGCGTGTGCCGAAGCCTCGGAGGAGCGGTCCTCCGATCGGGGCTTCTCCCTCCCCTCTCCGGGTCCGCCGGGTCCCCCGGGTCCCCCAGAACCCCCCACCATGTCCCCCACATCACGGGACACCAGGGCTCCCTCGTAGGGGGCGCAGGCACCCGATGAAGCGTGACCGCGCATCGGTGACGCGCGGCACGCCGAGGGGATTTGGCTAGCAAGCCGGGAAATCTCCCGGCTTGCGGAACTAGCCCAATAGCAATAAAACGTGTCGCCACTGTAGGAAGGGTTGCAGAGATGGTTTTGTTTATGTTTTTTTAGTTATCAAGGTTTCTCTGTTCAAACTTATAATAGGAAACTAACGGGTTGTTTTCTTAAATACACTGGTCTTGTCTGATTTTTGAACAGTAGTCATCTAAAAAGAGGGAAGTTTAAAAGCAGCAAAGCGGGCTGGCCCCCCATCTCCAGCTTAAGTAATGTACAAAGACCACGTTCCAGGCATGAAAAGTTAACTAGAAGCTGAGAAAGGAAAGAAAAAAAAATGTTTAAAAGCAGCTTAGTTATAATATGAGAAAAGAGAATGATTCTGTAATTTATCTATTTTTGGACTGAGTTTGTGTCAAGATAGAGAGGGTTTGGCCCGGGATTAAAGGGGTTACACCCCATTTGGCCACCCTCTACTCTCACCTGGGAAGCAAGGGGTTAACTGGACTGAGGTCCAGTAATGTGTTTTGCCTTGCTTCAATATCCAAATGTTTATTCCCCTGTGTAAATGTATTGTGTTATCCTGGTGTTTGCACTCACACATACACTAGGGTTGATGCGGGAGGGAAGGGGTTAATGTTAAAATAGTGATTATAGCCCTTTGTGTAATTTTCCCGCCTTTTCAGGCTCCATTTTACAGCCGTCCATAGGTCGCCATTGAGCCTCCATGCTTTCTAATGGCAGAAGTAGCGGTTTTGGACCTGTTTTCCAGCGACGACCAGCAGGTGGCGTCCGAGAGGAGGAGCGGCGGTTTCCCATTGTAAGTCAATGGGCTCATTGACTTCAATGGAGATTCCTCAAAGCCGGCCTCGAGGAACAGGTTGGCAGCCATCCAAACCACAGACCGCAAAAGCGGATACAATGTCTTTTAAAAGAGTTTAATCACTACGGTCAAGTTCAACGACAATTGGCGTGGGAATCTTGGGTTCTAGGTCCCCTGGGAATAAAGTTCTTTTTGTCCCTAACCCCTAGGAACCCCCACACACGATCCACACCGAGTCCGGGAATGAGGGACCCCCATAAAGGGTCAAGCGGAGAAGGAGGGTCGCACCATTGAATCTAATGGCGGCGGGCACCATGCATTGTCAATGGCGGCGCCGGCCATTGATTCCAATGGGGAAAAGCCGCATAGCGAAAAAACGATTAAGAGTAAAATGTTGAAATGTGTAAGTCCATATCTCCGGTTCTGGAATGACCAGAGGGATGGGATTTGGGTGGCATATAGCCAAGGTTCTGGCTTTAATGCATGCCCCTTCCCAGCCCCCTCAGACCAACCAGACGGGGTGTGGACGAAGATAAAGATTTGTGGATTTTCTCATAGACTTCAATGGCGGCGGTTCCTCCATTGAAAGTCTATGGCGGGAAACTCCATTGACTACAACGGCGGAGTTGCTCCATTGAAACCCATGGCGGCGGAGCC
This sequence comes from Ascaphus truei, assembly GCA_036426205.1. Lineage (NCBI taxonomy): Eukaryota > Metazoa > Chordata > Amphibia > Anura > Ascaphidae > Ascaphus > Ascaphus truei. The sequence continues at coordinate 8,417,677 of CM071586.1, forward strand.
CGTTGTTTTCAATGGGGATTTAGTGAAACGCTGAGATTTCTTTTTAGCGGAGATTTTTATAATAAAATATGAAACGGTTTATGTGATATTTGTATAACTCTAGTTCTGAAGGTCGTAGAGGGCTGAAATTTGGACCCTATAGTGTACCACTTCCGGCATTAAGGTCTGGAAAGTTTGGACCCGCTGGTCCTACCAGAACTGGGTATTTTAATATGTGTAGGTATTAAAATGTATATGGGGTTTTGGATCTGCTCTGGAAAATGCAGACTCCATCTGCTATGTTAAATAAGGCAGGAAGAGCATCCTGCAAGAATTAGCACAGCCCGGTGATCAAAAGCTAACTGTCCTGATTGTTTATGCTAAGGGCAAGAACAAAGATGGTGAGTGTTTTTTAAGTGTCGGTCTTCACACTTACAGGGAAGAAAAAATCTTCTTCAAAGAGATTTTTGCTAGACAGCTCGGCGCCTTGAGTGCAAGAGAAGGGTTGAAATGGTATATAAGTCAGAGTCAACCCTTACTCAAATGTCTTCATGTATGATCTTCATGTATTGCTTGATGTCAACATCTGAAACTGAATTATGGAAGAAATGACCCATCCTGTATCCTGATGGCTTTCTTGTCCTAACCTTTAAGTAAGTGTCCATATTTTGTCTGTTATTTGTATAATCTCGTGTGTTCACCTTTTTCAAGGAATAAATTATATTTTATCATATCTAAGTCTCGTCCAGTTCAACCCAGTTATATTTGGTGTGTATTATTTATAGCCTGTCACAAAGTCACCATCACAGTTTGCAGGATCAAACAGGTCTGTTTTGGGTTTTTATCTTATTTTTTGTAAAGTTCATTTTGCTCTGTATCAGAGAAGTGTGAAATTATGTTTATTTATTGTGCTTTCTGTTTTTTGTATCCATTTTAGGATAAATACCTCATAGTTTATGGGCGTCTCCCAGAAATAGTACTGGGTACATCTGGTCTGCTGCACCAGTATGGGTCAAATTATTTCCCAAAGCTGCCCTCCCCAGAATTGGCCAATACCCACTCAGCAGAAATGCTTTAGATGGCATAGCCCTTATTATGGAGGAATTTTTACAAGAAGGGGTAGTATGCACACACATACCCCACATGCAGTATCCAAATTACCTCTATGCAGAAACCAGTAAACACATTTCAATTCTATTTGTTCTAATTAGGACATGTTTTTAATTATATTTGTTATAATTGTTTTATTAATAATACAATAATATTTAATATGTATTTCCGTATTTGAATAGTGTCAAAAGTATACTCAGTACTTCACAAAGTATACGATATAAACGAGTAAGCATAAAAGTCAGATATGAAATAATTTTTCCTATAAAGTTAACTGCATATGTGATGTATTTTTTTATAACTTTTAACCATTACCTCTCCTTTCCCTCCAAAAGGTGTCTTAATTTGAACCCTCATCTATAGCCTCTCATTTTAAAGAATGCAACTGTAGGCTATCCAGATTTTATTTTTTAAGCAGTAGCTATTGTCAAATTCATGATATATATATATTTAAATCTCCATCTGCTGATGTTTTAAATACCATCATCCTTTATGTTGTATATTGTTCACATGGCATAGGATTTGCATATGAACAAAAGAGAGGATAATTTATATGATTTTCCATAACACACCTGTCTATATGCGGACTCTGCCTATTTTGTTCATTGCAACATTACCTTGTGTGTGTTGTTTTGTTATTTATCCTTGAGCATTCCTTGCCGATATGACTCCATTCATACTGTGTTGTGTTTTGGTGCTGTCTACTCATTGCTACACATAGCAACATGTTACTTCATGAGTATTCATGTAGAGAGGGATATACCCCTCCTTTATTCATGTAGAGAGGGATATACCCCTCCTCTTTACATTTTCCAGCATAACTATTGGATAGCTTTATTTTGTGCCTGTTTGAGAACTAAGTATTAATGTGATAAGCTGCTACTCTGCAGTGTTTTGTGGTGAAGTTAATTAGCATTGATAGTATATTATGGACACTGGCCCCCCCCTGTTCTGATAGGGCTTTACACTTGTGTTCATACTAGCATTTTTGTTTATCGTATACTGTCCGTTTCGTTCACATGGGGACTCCTTTATTTATGGTTTACTAGTTGTCATTTTATGCATTTCGTCAGTTTTTAGCTTGTAAAAAAGTTGTATACATTTTAGTTGTGTTATAGTTAGGTTTATGTGGATATTTCCCATTTGGTCTGTAATAATTTGATATTAGTGGTACTAGTTATTTAACTGGTACTTTATGTATATTTTACTATTTACAATGAGTGCAAGCTTTAGGGACTTTTAGTGTCACTTATCAGTGTTCTCTTACGATACTTCCCTATGCACCGTTGATTTCTTTCTTTTGTAGTTGGTGAGCAAGGTGTTTTTGTGTTTATTTTATATGCGAATGCCAAGACAGTGGTGAAAAACAAAAAATTTGTGCTGCTACTAAATTATAGTGGTTAAAAGCGCTCTCCTTGTGCTTTTATTAATGAAATGTTTAAGTCTCTCCAAACTTAGGTGCAGCTTATACAGTCTACCAAGGAGAATACAAAGCAGCATCATCGCAAGAAAAAAGTGCCGGCACCACTGTAAACAACTAACAAAGACAAAGAATCATCAAGCCAGTGTTTTTGACCAACAGTTAGTGTATCTAAGCACAATAATCCTGGAACATTTAACCACCGAGGAATTAAGACTTCAGGCAAGGCCCAGTCTTAAACGAACAATTTGTTTTTTCTGGACTCAATATTATCAAGTATGTATAACGGGTAAACAGTGTGTTGACCCACCAGGCGCTCCGAAATACACAGTGCTGTTGAATGTTTATTGTAGAGATAGATTTGGAACATCGGTCATGGCGAGCCCCAAACACGTGAACATACATACAGTCTTTCCCAGCAATTGGCTTTGCATAAAGCACTAATGGTATTGAGATAGAAAGACTCACTCATGAATGGGGTTGGTGGCGCCGTAACAGCCAGGTCCTCATGTCGTTTGTGGAGCCGCCGATCCTCCTGCAATAACTCAATCATAAAGTAGGAACTACTACATCAATGTGGCGCCGTAACGCCATGAAAAACCGACACCTCTTCATGCCGCCAACCCTGCACCCGCTCCGTCGCGGTGGGCGGTCATGTGACCGGCGGCAGTGTCGTGACTTCCGAGTCAGCAGGAGAACCAGCAGGATAACAGCAACAGCCCGGCGTGCTGACGGCAGTCAGCAATGTAGAGAAATCCTCCCACAGGAGGTGTAGACGCAGTACAGCCGAAGTGAAGAGATGAATGAAGGCTGATATGGGGACTATAAAAAACTTTATTGGCACAGTGTGCAAATGGATCCTCTGACGCGTTTCAGCCCGTCAGGCCTTTGTCAAAAAGTGATCCGTTTGCATGACAAACATCCTATTATAGTGTTTGCAAACTACAGCACCTGTATCTGTTGCCCAAAGATTATGAGCATCAGGTGCATATAATCACACACCCATAACATGAATGTAAACATAATTAAAAACAATTAAAATGATGACCAAAATGATATTGTCTAAGATGTACATAGGTCATATGAACATAAGTAGAGCATATTATGCAGACATATATAACACCATGAAAAAGAAATAAATTGGTCACAATTAAAAACAAAACTGAATAAGATGGTGTGCACGCTGATGCCTCAAATATAACAGCAAATATATAATTCTATAATATACCCATATATATAGGATGAAACGTAACAAGAGATAGTGGAATATATCAATATATCTAGTATCAATGTATCCAAAAGAAGTACAATATATTATATCTTAGAACATAATAATGAACTATCTAACACATGGAATGGAATATGACAATAGATAGTAGAAAGTATCAATGGAACCAATATAAATATGTCCAAAGAACATGTCACAGATTGTATCATAACCTAAAACATTATAATAGACATTATGTAAAAACATAATATATGGTAAAGAAGAGGGAGGGGGGGAAAGGAAAGGGAAGGAAAAGAAAAGGAATGGAGGAAAAACAACTAGAGACTAATGAGAATGGACATTAATCATGAAGGAAATGTTTTAATTCCCATTCCACATTTAAACCATAAGGTTGTAAAGTATTCAGAGAAAAGATCCATGACATTTCTTTTTTATTTAGGCGATTTAACCTATCACCTCCTCCAGCATTAATAGGGATGTGTTCAACACCGAAGAATCTAAAATTCCTTAATCCACCAAGTGGACATTGTGAGAAGTGTTTTAACACTGGGTGGAACAAATCCTGTTTATTTATCAGTCTTATATGTTCAGAGATTCTGATGTAGAAAGATCTGATCGCTCTGCCCACATATTTATATTTACATCCACATGTGATGACATAAATAACATAACTAGTTTGACAATTAATGAATGTATTAATCCTATGTTTACTATTAGGAAACAGTGTGTGAACTCTCTTAGTGGGTAATGTGAAATCCCTTAGGTATATTTTCTATATGGGATTGACGTGTTGATTGAAACAAACTCCTTGAGATAGAAGAAGCTAATGTGTTGGCCTTCCTGAATGCAAATTTGGGTCCAGATTTGGTAAAAGACTCCAAATCTTTATCCAATTTTAGTATATTCCAATGTTTGGAAACTATTTGTCTAATTTGTGATGCCTGCTTACTGTATTTTGTGATAAATAAAGGACTATCCAAAAATGTTGTTTTTTTACTATTATCTTTATTTTCATCCTTGGTCTCCTTGTGTTTAATCAAATTAGCTCGATCTACAGATTCAGCATTCAGGAAGGCCATATCCACATCTCTTTTAGAATACCCCCTAGATAAAAATTTAGAACCTAATATTTTTGAATGATGTAAAAATGTATCTTGGTTAGAGCAAAGGCGTTTGTATCTCAGGAATTGAACCTTCGGAATCCCACGGATCAATTCTTTAGGATGACTGGCCAAGGGTTATTCTTTCTCAGATTCATTCCATACATCTGACAATCTCACTCAACAAGAGAGATCAGATTTGGATCTATTAAAAAAAACAAAAACTATTACTATAAAAAATGCCGACAAAGGGGGAGCTATAGTCGTACAGTCGTCCGTTAGATATAGAGATGAAGCCCTTAGACTGCTGAGCAATACAGAATTCTATGTTAGATTAAAAACAGATCCTACTAAAATGTTTCTTGGAGAGCTTAATAGACTGGTTGAGTTGGGTGATACATTATATGTTTTAAATAACAAACAGAGACAATTCCTGGCATGTGAATTCCCTATTGTCCCCGTGTTCCACCATCTCCCAAAGATCCATAAATCACTGGTGAACCCTCCGGGGCGACCCATTGTCTCCAGTATTGGATCTTTGGGAGATGGGGTTTCACGCTATGTGGACAAATTTCTTCAGCCTATAGTGAAAACCTTACCTTCATTCATTGAAGATACCACAGCGTTGTTAATATCTTTACAGGACATCGTTTGGAAAGAAGGTTATAGATGGGTCACCATGGACGTCACATCACTTTATACTATCATAGAACATATACACGGCTTGCAGGCCATTTATCACTATCTTCAATTATCTTCACTTTCCACAGCACAGATCACTTTATTAATGATTCTATTCTTTTCTTATTAACACATAACTATTTTCTTTTTGATTCACAATTTTTTCTTCAAAAACAAGGCACAGCTATGGGGACTTCTTTTGCACCCTCATATGCTAATCTCTTCATGGGCTTGTGGGAATCTTTTCACATCTATGGTAGCACCAATATATTTCGTTCTAATATTATTTTCTACAAACGTTTTATTGATGATTTGATTTTTATTTGGGATGGTGATTGAAAAAAGCGTAAATAAGAAACACAGTCTGAGGTTATTTTGAAACAGATTAACACGTGAATTTATTCAAGTCAAGTGCACAACGGAGACAGCTTTTGATAAAAAGCTCTCTAAACAATAAACATGGTATGCCATATATTTATACCCTAAATCCTAAAAAGTGTCCTCCCTCAATGGGGGCTTGCGCGTCACTAATATTACCTCATTTTGTAATACATAACAATATTAAAGTCGATGTCATTTTGTAATACATAACAATATTGGATTACTGCCCGTCAGCTAGAAACCATTATGGGGTTAAATGGGATGTGCCTATTCTGCCACCTGGCAATTTGTGTGAGAACTAGTTTCTCTGCAAGAATCTAAGCTTATCTCATGGGTTCTCACAACCTTTAGCCTGTTTACACTTTCAATTTGAAGCTGATTGGATGAGGAAGGGTCAATAAAGTCAGCTAAGAGCGAAAACATTCCATTCTCTGCTTCACACATTTGTTTATACAGAAATGTAACACAGAAATTAAGACTCACAGAGACAAGACAAGATGGCGGATTGAAATATTCACACAAAATGGCATCATCCTAAATGCTGTTATGTTGTTATGCCAGACCCCCTAATGTCTCAACTTTGTCAGTCCCTCCTCTGATTCTTTAAAACATTGTTTTTTGAGAATTATTGGTATGATTTTAGTCCAGAAACATGTTGGGAGGCACAAGGGTGCTCCATCATCTAATAATGCTGCTTGAGGGTGTAGGACAGTGCACGAGAGTGCCTGCCAAATGTAGTCATAGTCTCGTAGTATGGCGTTATAGCCAAATTCTTTTCCAGAGTTAGAACATTGTACTTGGCATCTTCTTTCTTCAAGGGACTGCTGTAGATTGGTTCTGCAAACAATAGCATTATGTCTGCAGAGGAGGTGGCACATTTGTGGATCATGCCTTTGACAAACGTAACACAAACATAGATGACAACGAGTATCACAATCACACACTACCGCATTCAAAATATCGCTCCTAGTGATCCTACCAATCCAGTCAGCCCCAGAGGGTCCCAGTCTGTGTCACCTTCCTTCCTAAGTCTTTTTTAAATTTCTTCTATCTTGTCTAGCTCATGCTGTACCTTGCCACTCTGATCTTGGATGAAAACACAACATTATTCTTTAATTAGGGCACATACACCTCCTTTTGATACTAAAATGTAATCTAAAGCCATTCTGTTTTGTAAGGCCATAAGCCTGATCTGAACCTGTTCTTGGTTTAGTGATACTATGACTGTAGTGGTGTGATTGAGGACATCATCTAACACATCTGTTAATGTATTAAGCCTGTCATATAGTAACCCAACTCCTACATTTGGAAATAAACTAGCCCAAAATTGTTCTCTCCATAAACTACTTTTCAGTCCTGCAGTGTTTGGTGTTTTTCTCTTGTTTCTGAGACGCCCTGCAGGTAATTCTTTGGTGATTGTAAATACGGGGACCACTTTCCCTAAATAGCAAGATCCTATCCAATTGCAAGGTAAGATTCTATATGCCCACTTTCCACAGAGCCAATAAATTCCACGTGGTAGAGTAAAGTTTCTGCATCCACGAAAAATTGCATCTACTGATAAAGATGTGTTTGCAGCTATGTATTTTGTTGCTGCTATTTGTTTTGCTCTATATTGTGTCTGATTCAGTGTACTGTTATCTATGCATTTGTACCAATAGGAAATTGATCTTCGGTCTTTGTTTACATATATGTCTAGTTCAAAACAAGTGTCATTTGTGGGAGGGAGGACTTTACCTATGGAAACATTTCCAGTTGTACTGCTTATATGACAGCCTCCCACTGGAATATTATTTATCAACGGCACCCTGTTAAATTCTTTGGAGAATTGTCCAGTCAACATATCTGGTAATCTTGGTGTGTCATTTGCTGCAGGAGTTAATTCTTCCTGGGTATAAGGAATGCCAATCCAGGGTGACTCCTGATTATGAGGCACATAACCACATACCCAGCAAGATTTGTTAATACCAGATTTCTGGTATATTGTTCTGCATGTATCCATAAATGTATTATCTCTTTCCCAAGGGGTTAAATGCAAGTCTCGTTTGTTTCTGGATGTACCAGTGGACTTTGTGATGTTTGTGGGTGAGATGCTTTGTGTAGTGTTACCTTGACCATGGTGATAGAAATCTGCGATGTATAAGGAACACAGGCAGATGAGTATTGTTGACAAAGCTCCGCTGAGCATCATCATGACAATCTTGTCATCTCTCTGTGGGTTATACTTTCGCAGACCCAATGGTCCGTACATCTTAAAATTCTAACTTATACACACTATAAAAGAATAAAAATATTGAGTCTCTAAAAAATGAAATGTTCTGATAAGAATCAGGAATATTGAATCTCTGAAAAAATGAAATGTTCTGATAAGAATCAGGAATATTGAGTCTCTGAAAAAATAGAATGTTTAGAGTTTTTGAAAAACTGAAATGTTCTGATAAAACTAGGCCTGGTATTTTATTTTACTCGTTGGTTAACAGTCAGAGTTTTGACTCGTCAAAATGTTAACTTGATGTGGCTGTGCTTTAGATGTCTTTGGTGGAGCTGGAATGAGTTTCACGTGTGTTACGTGGATCCAGGAAGAAATTTCTGCTACTTTAATTGCTGTATTGGTGGTGAGAAGAATTTGATAAGGGCCTTTCCATCTGGGATGAAGAGCGTGCTTACGTAGGAAATGCTTGACCATTACCCAATCACCTTCCTGGAGATGCTGCTGCTTTGTGTTTTCTTTGGTAGACTGCACTGCTTGTACCTGTGAGTGAAGAGACTTAAGAAATTTGATTAAGTCATCAGTGAGTGCATGATCATGCTTCATTAATTCTAATGTGCCGGCACAAACCATTGGCCTACCCATTATTATTTCATGAGGAGTTAATTTAGTCTTGGCCTGCGGAGTACTTCTGATTGCCATTAGTGCTAATGGAAGAGCATCTGGCCATTGCAATTTTGTTTCTGCACAAGTTTTACTGATTTTATTCTTTAGGACCCCATTGGTCCTCTCAACTTTGCCAGTGCTCTGCGGATGATAGGGACAGTGCAGAGGATAGATAATACCTAGGACCTTAGCAAGATCCTGAACTATTGCGGCAGTGAAATGTGTGCCTTGGTCTGAAAAAATATGCTGAGGAATTCCATATCTAGGAATGAACTAATGTAGTAGCTTCTTAGCCACTGAGCGAGCATCTGCGTGTTGACATGGGTTTGCTTCAGTCCATCCTGAGAACATGCAAACAACAACCAAAACATAGTGATAGTGTAGGCTACGTGGCATTTCAATGAAATCAATTTGTAAGTTGCGAAATTGACCCTGAGGGCATAAGATTTTTCCTGGGCCAACAGAAACATGTTTTCCAATGTTATATAATTGGCAGATGTGGCATGAAGAACAAAAATCTTTTATCTTAGGGCCTACAGTACCGACACACTTTATCCGAGTGTGGTCGGTACCGCAAGCCGGGAAATCTCCCGGCTTGCTAGTGGCCGCCCCTCGGCGTGCCGCGCGTCATAGACGCGCGGTCACGCGTCATCGGGAGCGTGCGCCCCCTGCACGCGCGTCCAGGGGCTCCCCGAGGGAGCCCTGGTGTCCCGCGATCGCGGGACAGCGGCAGGGGGTTCCGGGGGACCCGGCGGACCCGGCAGCGGTAGGGAGAGCGCCCCGATCGGAGGGCGCTCTTCCGCTGCTTCGGCGCGCGCCCGTCACTCTCGGGCGCGCGCCAGGCTACTGCTGCGGCAGAGAACGGGCAAATGCTCGAATAAACTCTGCCGCAGCAGTATATGTGGTGCCAACCAATCATTTCTGATGGAAAGCAACATCCCTCCTGCGTGAATGTGTGATAACCCATGAGCCATGCGAATTTCATATGGCTCTAAAGAAGAAGGTAAAACTGGTTTGTCATCAGGGCCTCCAAACCAAAATTCCCCTTTTAGTTGATAACCCTTGCTTGTCCAGTCCTGGACAACATCTGTGGTTAACTGCTTGTAAAAAGAAGCTAAATCAAGTGGTATGGTAATGGGTGTGTCTGGGTCAGGTGTTTTAAGAACATATGCCTGCACATATGGACGTCCGGCTGCTGGCTTTGCAGTTGCATCAGCAAAGGCATTACCTTTGGATATCTCAGTCAGTCAGTGTGTGTATGCGTGCCAGTCAGTGTGTGTATGCGTGTCAGTCAGTGTGTGTATGCGTGTCAGTCAGTGTGTGTATGCGTGTCAGTCAGTGTGTGTATGTGTGTCAGTCAGTGTGTGTATGCGTGTCAGTCAGTGTGTGTATGCGTGTCAGTCAGTGTGTGTATGCGTGTCAGTCAGTTTACAATGGAGGGTAACCTCGCCCGCGGGCACTCATGCACGTCGTGCCGGTCACTCATGCCAGGGGGAGGGGGTGTGCAGAATTTCGGAAGGGTGTGGTGCGTAATGTTACACCCCGCCCCTGGCTGCAGCAGGACACACACACTGACTGACACACATACACACTGACTGACACACATACACACACACTGACTGGCACACTACACACACACACACCACACACACACACACACACACACACACACACACACACACACAAACACACACACACCACACACTGACTGACACACATACACACACTGACTGACACACATACACACACACACAAACACAAACTGACTGACACACACACACAAACACTGACTGACATACACTGACTGACACAGATACACACAACACCTGACTGGGCACACACACACAAACACACACACACACACACAACAACACACCACCAACACACACACACACACAAACACACACCACAACACACACAACCCACACACACACACACACAACACACACAAATGACTGACACACATACAAAAATGACTGATACATACATAACACACACACCACACACACACACACTGAATGACACACATACACACATACACACACAACAAAAACAACAGTGACAACTAAAAAAAACAAAAAACAATGACTTGGACGAACGTTTCTCATACACTCACCCCTGACGACACACATACACACACATACACACACATAACACACATTGACTGATATACACTCAGTTTACAATGGACGGGTAACCTCGCCCGCGGTCACTTATGCCCGTGCTGGGTGCATGCCCCCCCCCACCCCCGGGGGGGGGGGTGCGCAGAATTTTGGAAGGGGGGGGGGGGGGAGGTGGGCGTAATGTTACCACCCGCCCCTGGCTGCAGCAGGACCACCACACTGACTGACACACATACACACTGACTGCAAGACATACACACCAACACGACTGGCACACATACACACACACACACACACTGACTGACACACATAAACACACTGACTGAACAAACCACAAACACACACACACACACACACTGACTGACAAACATAAACACACAATGACTGACACACATACAAACACACCACGACTGACACACATACACACACACACACACGACGACACTTACACACACAACTGATTGACACGCACACACCCACTCACACACACACACACACACAGTGGATGAGCACACACACACCACAACACACACACACAAACAACACCACCACCACACACACACACACACACACCACACACACACACACACACAACACACAAACACACACACAAACTACCACACACACTGACTGACACCATAACACACAACCACTGAACTGACACACATACACCAACACTGAACAACACATACACACACGGACGGACTGACACACATACACAACATCACACACAACACATATGATGATCACCACATATACACACAACACACCACACACACCACAGACTGACACCACACATGCATACACAGGGCCCGCGAACGCGCCGGTCAGGGAGGGACGGGGAATGGCGACGCTGTCAATGGGCATCCGGCGTCGGCAGCGGTCGCCATGACTACTGAGGTATGCGCGGCCGCGGGCCAGAGCGAGAGCTTGGCGGTAGTCTGAACAGCTCCCTTGCTGTGTACGCGAGTGTGCTCAGCAACGCATGCGCAGGGGGCTTCTGTCTGAGTTCTCCACTCCAGCCCGGCCAGAGCTCCAGCCGGCAGAGCGCGAGCTGGGACAGAGAGCGGGCTAGTCTCAGGAGCCGGTCAGTGAGTACCCACTGCCCCAGATGCGCCCGTTGCCATCTTTACATGGGGAAATTGCGGCTGTTAGGAGGGATATGCTTTGCCGCCATTTGGAGCGGCCACCGGCGGCATGATGTCTGCGGCCGTGTGGGGGGGAGCGGCGCCGGCGGCTATCGCTGCGCCGCATTTGATTTTTGAGTGTTTGGAATCCATGTCAGTGTTGGGGTCGGGTGAGCCAGAACACAGCCCCGGCCTCAACTGCCAGCACTGACGTCACATCCGTTTGTTTCTGTCTCCACAATCCATTTTTACCCCAGTCGAATGAGATGCCACTAAAGAAGTTTACTTCAAAAACGTCTCTCATACACAGCCAGCTTCACCAGAAATAACAGATGAGAAAAGCAGTTTCTACATTACCTGTTTCTCATAAATAAACTGCTTAAGATTATTATTGAAGCTATAAGTTTAATGTGAATGTTCACATTCTTTAAACTGGTTAGGGAGAGGCTTGTGCCCCTCCTTTCATTAGATAGAAACCGCAAACGAAAAGAAATGTGTCCGGTTTAAAAAGTATCCGCCTGGCCAGGACGCAATTAAACCTTTCAAAACTTTAAACCAGGGACAGAGATGAATATACTCCCTTTTTGTTGGTGGGTATTTCTCTCCTATATTCAGTGTACAACCTTTTAAAAACCTTTTAAATTTAGATTTCATCATGGCAACTAATATTCATATTTTTAATTATCTGCAAATTCATGGATGGCGACCTATACACATATGATAATCAGCATGACCCACGATCTTTCACACAAGAAATCATTCAGAAGAAAAAAAATCATCAGGGTTAAAACAACTCTTTTACATAAGGTAGCATTTTTTTTTTTTTTTACAGAGCTTGCACTCGAGCCCCCACGGGCCGTAAGCAACACTTCCCTGCTTCTGACTCTGATAGTGGCCAACTTTCTGCCAACGACCAAAACCACCACAATTAAAACAAGACACCATTATTGAGCTATTCTCTTGATTGATTGATTTCTGGACCAGCATGACTATTAGTAGCTTATAAAAAAACAGCTTAATTATGAAAAAATAATTGCAGATAATAATAATACAATCTTATACTTTACACAATATACATACATCGTCCTTCAACTGGATTAAGAGATAACATTCAGTCGGCACAAAAATTTACTGGTCTCTAACCAAAAATTTTGTTAAGGAATCAACCCAATCCCGTCACAATTCAGAATTTTCTGGTATTCTAACCAGCATAATGTTAGGTACTGAATTCCCAGAGGGGGAGTGAAACAATGAAAAATCACATATACTCACTTGCCGCCTTAGTGAATCCACTTCTTTAGGGGATGAATTCCAAAAAGGGGTAGTTTAAAACAGAAATAAAAAAAAACTCTACTAATTTAGGGTTTGAACACCGAGTGGTGAGAAAGAAAAAAAAATCTCATATGTACTTACCACCTGTGGAAATCCCCACTTCTGGAAGCCAAGGGTCTATACTGGATAGGGTGACACTGGTAATATAATACGAGTAAAATGTATATCTCGTACCTATCCAGTGAGACCCAATCCACAATCTAGACACCAAAAAGAAGAAAAAACATTTCCTGGCTAGGCTCCCAAATGAGAGGAACACTTTCCTCTGCCAAGAAAGCTGAAGGCCTCGTGACTGGATACACATTCTGCACCATTATTGCAGCAGACGCCCCGGGAAGTTTCACGCCTGCACTTGTTATCTCAATTTTTGTTGAACTTACAGGCCCGGGAATACAAAGAAATGAAACATAACGCAAGCCAGGTTTCAAATCCTTTGTCTCAATTTATACTCATGGGTAATGACTTTATACCAGAAAAAGAAGATATTGGTTAGAGGCGTACAGAGTGGAACAATGTGCGTAACCTGGGTGTGTCTTGGGCGTAGCATTGATTAGAGCGTGATTAGGGGCAGGACATATGTAGTGGCATGATTTGGGACGTGTTTCTCCCAATACAAGCCATGTCTGAATACAAGCTTATTCATTATTCGTTATCAAAAGAGACCTTGAATCTCTAGCAACTAAATTATACGATTTTGCGTCTTTCAGAGAATCAGTCTATTATAGTTCTACCTAAAAGAGCAGGAGACTGATAATACAAAAGTATCTTAGCAAGATCCTGAGCAGGAGAAGAAAGGAAATGTAATTTGGCAGAAACTGAGTGCATTAGGAATTCTATTTCAGCGAAAGGCTGACTACAGAATCTAACTAGTTATGATCAGCCAAAATGGATGTGCTTAACACAAGTGGTAGATTATGGCCCGACTACTGGTCCTAACAGTAACAGGGATCCAAACATGGTTCTGATTTGAAATAAATTAGCAAAAAACAGATACTTTGGGTTCAACAAAGACTTGAAACTTTAGAAAAGCAGATTTAATAAACTGAGGCTAATCTAGTAGTAATACAATGGGATGATTTTTTGCAGGGAAAAATGTAGAAGATAAATGTCAGTCTTAAAACATTGTAGAAAAGCACACTTATCATGTGATAACCCCTGGGTAATAAGTATAAAAGAAATAAGTCAAAACCAATGTGGCAAATAAACAGGTAGGGGAGGAAATGGACAGAAGAGGAAGGCGTTTAGATTCTTTAGTCAGAAGGGGACAGAGACATCGTATCGGCAGAATTATAAGGAATGTAACAAAAGTGAAAAAGGGCAATAAATTAGCAAAAATGGATAATGAAAAAAGGATTGCAATAGAAAGTAATGGTCAACCTAAAAGTTCTTTAGTACCTTAATACAAAACAATGAGAAAAGAAGAAAAGAAATATTAGGACACCCCTTTCAGTGTGAGAAGGGTAGCAGATTATTGGAGATAAGGGAAAAGCTGAGGTATTAAAAAATTCTTTGCCTCTGTGTTTACCAGGAAGAATCAAGTTCAATAGTAGTGGCAGGAGGAAGCCACAACCTCCATATTAATGAACAATTGGTTAACTGAGGAAGAAGTTGATAAGTGACTTGAAAAAATTAAGTAAATAAGGCACCTGGCCCCGATGGCTACATCCAAAGTTCTCAAGGAGTTAAGCTCAGTGATAGCAAACTTTATTTAATATTCAAGGACTCCATTTCCACAGCTCAGTACCACAAGATTGGCGTTAAGCAGATGTGGTGCCTATATTTAAAAAGGGAGCTAGATCACAACGGGAAATTACAGACCGTAAGCCTGACTTCAATAGTAGGGAAACTACTTGAAGGTTTAATTACGGGATAATATTCAGGATACCTAATGGAAATCAAAAATATTAGTAATAGTCAGCATGGATTTATGAAGGATAGATCTACCAAACGAACCTTATTTGTTCTTTGAGGAGGTAAGTAGGAATTTGACCAGGGTAATGCAGTTGATGTGTCTACTTAGATTTTGCAAAGACTTTTGATACGGTTTAACACACGAGGTTTGGTGTACAAATATAAGAAAATTGGACGCCATAATAATAATATGCACACTGGATTGAAAACTGGTTAAAGGACAGGACAACAGAGGGTTGTCAAAAATGGAACTTTTTCAGGTTGGGCTAAAGTCGTGAGTGGAAGTACCTCAGGGATCGTACTGGGACCCCTGCTTTTTAATTTGTTATTAATGACCTTGAGGTTTGGATCGAGAGCAAAGTCTCCATCTTTGCTGATGATCACTAAATTGTGTAAGGTAAGAATAAGAGCAGGATGTAAATTCTCTTCAGAAGGACTTGGAGAGACTGGAAACGTGGGCAGGCAAATGGCAGATGAGGTTTAATACAGATAAATGTAAGGTTATGTATTTGGGATACAAGAATAAAAAGGCTACTTACAAATTAAAGGAGATAATATGGGGGAATCCTTGATGGAGAGAAGGATTTAGGAGTGTTGTGACAGCAGGCTTAGCAATAGTGCCAATGTCATGCAGTAGCTGCCAAAGCAAAAAGATCTTATCTTGCATCAAACGGGCAATGGATGGAAAGGAAAGTAAAATAATTATGCCTTTGCAAAGCATTAGTAAGACCACACCTTGAATATGGAGAGACAATTTTGGGCACCAATCCTATGAAAAGACATTATGAACTGGAGAGATGCAGAGAAGAGCCACCAATAATAAAGGGGGTGGACATTCTAACTTTGAGGAGAGGCTAGCTAAATTAGATTTATTTACATTAGAAAAGAGGCGTCTAAGAGGGGATATGATAACATATAAAAATATATTCAGGGACAATACAAGGAGCTTTCAAAAGAACTATTCATCCCACGGGCATACAAAGGACCTTAAGGTTGGAGGAAAGGAAATTTCACCAGCAACAAAGGAAAGGGTTCTTTACAGTAAGGGCAGTTAAAATGTGGAATTCATTACCCATGGAGACTGTGATGGCAGATACAATAGATTTGTTCAAAAAAAGGTTGGACATCTTTTTAGATGGGAAAGGTATACAGGGATATACCAAATAAGTATACATGGGAAGGATGTTGATCCAGGGATTAATCCGATTGCCAATTCTTGGAGTCAGGAAGGTATTCATTTTTCTCCTTAATGGGGTTTTTTGTTTGCCTTCCTCTGGATCAATAAGTAAGTATAGATATAGGATAAAGTATCTGTTGTCTAAATTTAGCATAGGTTGAACTTGATGGACCTACGTCTTTTTTTCAACCTCATCTACTATGTAACTATGTAACTATGTAATGATACAGTTTGTTCCCTAAAGTAAGCATATTCCCACATGGATTAATCAACCACCTGCATAAAAACACATAAAAGATCCCTCAAGTAGAACATTGAAGAAGATTATTGGAAGACATTCTGCTGAATATTACAGGAGACTTTACTTTACAATGACTAACATACAGTTATCATATTTTGTTATATTACCATTTCCTCCCAACTCAATGTGTTTCTTTAGCTTTATATTTAAAAATCTGTGAATACCTCAAAATATTAGTGAGGATCCTCCGGGTGGTGAGAGTCTGGATCTCTGGTAAGAGGACTAAAGCTATTTTTTTTTCTTCCAGATACACCTTATCTTAATGCAGTGGTTGAAGTTTGATGGTACTAGGTAGTCATTTATAGTTCTGCACCAGTTATCACGTTTCCCATATGATAAATTCTGTCAGAACTTCCTACAGCCTTACAGTATGTTAAGTTAAGCAATTTATGTAAATTTTTGCACAATTTTCTTCAGGAATTGGAACAGGTTTGTAAATTTTTGCACCCGTGAAGCCATACAATCTTTATTTAAGGTGATACCATAAGAAATGTAGAATTCAGTATATATTTATTATGCATTCAAGGTATATTTAATTTTGTACAGAGACGTACTGTATCAGGCTTCATTGTCTGGTGGGATATGTTGTAATATTCTGCACCAACAGTGCCATTGAATTCTATGAATGTTATAAAATTATTTGTTGGTGTTATCTGGGGCAATAATGTTACACGCTACTATATATCTGTCATTCTGAATAGCGCCTGAGAAAGATGTAGATCATTTACAAATTGCTTAACTTTCCCTGCATGTTTAGAATGAGTAAAACATGTTTTTACAAGGGCTGTTACCACTCGCTAAATTGCACTTTCTTTTATTTATTAATTTGAATTAGACAGAATAAATAGAATGGGGAAATAACTAGGGGCCAGGGGGGTAGAATGGGGGCAAGGGGGAGTTTGGCAAGCAGGGATTCACCAATATTTCATACAGATAATACTAGAAAACTTTTAAAGACTAAATACAGTTGGAGTAGAAAGGCAGGAGTAGATAGGATAATAGCACATCCTGGAAAAAAACTTAAATGCATGCTTGCTAATGCAAGAAGCCTGACAGATAAAATGGCTTGAATTAATAGCTGCAAGGGAGCAGTATGATATAGGCATTACTTAAAAATGGTGGGATGATACTTATGACTGCGCAGTTACTTTAGAGGGTTATTCCCTTTTTCGGAAGGCTCGAGCAAATAGAAGAGGAGGTGGTGTATGTCTATATGTTAAACCAGATCTAAAACCTATTATAAGGGAAGATGTTTATGAAGGGAATGATGGAAATGTAGAAACCTTGTGGATAGAAATTAGCAGTGGACATAAAAGTACAAAGAAAATATGCTATAAACTACCAAATATCTGTGAGATTGAGTAAGCCAAAATACTTCCGCAAATGGAGAAGGCATTAAAACTAGGTTATGTTTGCATAATGGGTGATTTTAATTATCCAGACATAGACTGGGGTAGTGAGATTACTATTAAAACGAACGGAAACAGTGTTTGGGGGTTCTTAAAAACAATTACATGACCCAAATTATTGAGGCAGCAAGAAGGACAGGGGAAATACTGAATTTTGTAATATCAAACAATGTAGAAGTAATAAATATTCACAACGCGGAACATTTGGGAAACAGTGATAGTCTTGTTTAAAATAAATGATCAAAAAACATATTCCATGGGTTCAACAAAGACTTTACATTTCAGAAAGGCAGATTTTAATAAATTGAGGAATAATCTACAAAGAATAAGTTAGGATAATGTTTTTGCTTGAAAAAATGTGGAAGATAAATGTGCAGTCGTTAAAACATTGTTAGAAAAGCACACTTATCAGTGTATACCCTTGGGTAATAAATAAAAAAGAAACAAGTCTAAACTAATGTGGCTAAATTAACAGGTAGGGGAGGAAATGGAAAAGAAGAGGCAGGCGTTTAGATTCTTAAAGTCAGAAGGAATGGAGGCATCATATCAGACTTTATAAGAATAACTGATGGTCTACCGCTCACCAAATAGTAAATACTGTAGCCGGTGCAAAGGGATGGTACTGGCAAGGCAAGTAAATAAGAAGACAACAAGGAAGTCTCCCACAGATCCCTTTTACCACTGCACAACAGGCTAATGATAAATAGCAGCAGGGGTATATTACCCCCTGACATATATCAGATAAGGCCGTAGGGGAGGGCTTGTAATCGCATCCTGTGCTAGGAATGAACAATTACCATTAAAGCCTAATAGGCAAAACAAAAAACTTTTATTAATCTATATGTATAATACACTATAGCGACGCAAACTCAGTAGGTAATAAAAACATCTAAAACTCAAGGTATGGGTGTTAATAGGAGGTTAATTGGTAGGTATATAGCACTGTATCTGGTTCTAAAATAGAACCCTCCTGATATGCTACTAGGAATGTGGGGGGAAGGGTATGAGTGAGGGGATAGGCATGAGATAACTTCTAGGTCTGACTAATGCCAATAATCATAGCATAGATAGTAACAGTATCCCCCTCCTATATCAGATGAGAGGGTGTAGCAGCAATAGTATTCCTAGCCACAGTGATTCCAGAGTCTAATAGATCAGCATGTGTCGCCAATATCAACAGTCTCGTACTGCTGGAAGTGTCATGGTCAGTGTAGTGGCGCTCTAAGATAATGCCGCCACATTAATAGTCAATATCCTACACAAATAAACCAGCACATACCAGCAAATGCCGTCACACAGCAGTTCCAGCATAAAGGCTGACTATAACGCAGGCTCTGGTATACACCCTCTCCCTCCCCAATACCGGAGCAATCTCACCCTTGTAAGGAATCTAACCAAAGCTGCAAAAGGGCAATCAAATTAGCAGAATTTGAAAATGAAAAAGGGATTGCAAAAGAAAGCAAGATCAACCCTAAAAAGTTATTTAAGTACCTTAATAACAAAAAAATTAGAAAAGAAAATATAGGACCATCTCAGTGTTAGATTAGCAGGCAGATTATTGGAGATAAGGAAAAAGTAGAGGTATTAACCTCATTAACCTAATGTAACTATGTAACTATTTATAAAATGTTTTACCAGGAAATAATAGATTGAGTTACCTCTCGTTTTTAAGTATGTCCTAGGCACAGAGTTTTGATGACAATACATGGTTACACTAAATGAATAGATGTTATACATTAAATTTACAGACATTTCGCGGACAATTAGAGATTGGTTATGGGCATTTGTAACAGCCACAGACAAGATTAAAATGTGCAACAGCACACTTCAAATTTCTTACAATGGAGGTGGTTTTGAGAGTCACTGGTAGATTGTTCCAGTTGTGAGGTGCAAGGTTAGAGAAGGAGAAGTGACCGGATTGCTTGTTGAACCTTGAGAACAGTCTTTTGGAGTCATATCTCAGGTAATAAGTGCCGTGTGTAGTAGGGGTGTGGAGTTTGCTGACTTAGGCGGGTAGTTTGCCCATAAAGTATTTGAAGGCAAGACAGGAAAAATATACTTTGCGTCTGGATTTAAGGGATAGCCAATCTTGTTCTTAGAGCATTTTGAGTTGTAGAGGGTGTCTATTTTTCTAAGGTGAATTTGGGGTGCTGTTCCATATACTATGACCCAATAGTGTATAATTGGCATTAGCATCTGTTGTTCGATGCACTTTGTGACTAGTGTGTTTAGGGAGGGTTTGTTCCCAGAAAGTACACCTAGATTGGCATCGGTTTTAGGATGTCAGAATATCAATATGCAACCCAAATTTTAAATGGGAGTCAAGCTATATGCCAAGATATTTAAAACTAGTGACGGGTAGAATGGTATTAGAGTTGGTTCTGATCTGTAGCTTTGTCATTGGTAGCTTTAGAAATGTAGCCTTAGGCTTGTTATATAGTGCGCGCTGGCGCGTGTGCAGGCGCCCGCCCAGCACTATACGTGCACGTGCCATGCGCGTTTAGTTAATATAGTGCACGCGGTGGCGTGCGTGGCGAAGGGGCGTGGCTCTGATGTCACAGCGTCATGCTGCACTGGGATTGGCTCGCAGCGCGGCAGCAGCGCGAAAATACAAATTTCTTGTATTTTCCCAGATCTGCTACGCCAACGCTCACGGCTGTGTGCGCGTGTGCGTCTGAAGTATAGCAACTGCAGGGTCATACCCTGCAATTATCATTGATGCACGCATGGTAGCGCACGCGCATGCACTATATTACAACCCTTAGTCTCCGATACAATTGTTACAGTTTTGTCAGTGTTTACAAACAGTTTGTTTTGGGAAATCCAGTGTAATTGTAGTTGTGTAATCCGTATACATGTGCATTGAGCTGCCTTTCAAGCTGTAGATAGATCAGTAATAAAGACTGAAAAGAGTAGGGCCCCCCAGAGTCATGTGAGACCCCACAGGTTACATTGAAGAGGTTGGTGCTAGAGCCAGAGAGAGACACATATAGGTACTGTAAGAATGAAACAAGTTTAAAGCATGTTACCCTATTCTAGAACACTGAAGCTTGTTTAAGAAGATAACATCATCAACAGTATCAAAAGCCATTGCAAAATCTAGAAATACTGCACCAGTAAATTGTCCCAGTTAAACTCCACACTATATTTCATGTTTAAGAGGCTAGTTTGAGTGGAAGGCAGATTGGAGTTGACTAAGAAAATTTGTCTTGGTATAGTTATCTCTTAAATTGGAGTGGACACATTTTTCCAGGACTTTGGATAGTATTGGGAGTTGAGAGATCGGTATGTACAGTAGTTGGAGACAATGTTTTTATTCCCACTTTTGAAGACTAGGACAATTCTGGAGGTTTTCCAGGTCTATGGGATATAGCCTGAAGATAAAAAAAGAGTTGATTATGGAGACAAGTGGTATAGCAATGACTGGGGCACTGGGTCGTATGAATTTTGACTCCACTATGTCAGGTAAAGATTGGCTGTTTAGTTTTAATGTTTGGAGCGCCTGTGTAATTTCCTCTTCTGTTCGGACAAGAGGATTAAATCCCATCTAGCAAGGAACGGTTGGAAGATTTCTGGTTTGTCCATGTGGGTTGGGAAATTAGTTGGGTTAAATATAGTGACTTGAATTGTGTCCAGATGAGTATCCCTGAACAGAGATAGATGTATCAATGGTTTTAGGGGAAAGCCAGGTTTTGCTGAAAATTATGGCTGTAGTCCAATGCAAAAGGTATCATGTCCATAGTGCATCCAATTTGAGCAGCAGGCTTCAATATTTATATGGGCGATAGAGAGTCCTTTTGGGAATTTGAAAGGGGTATGGGACAGAGTTGAAAAGGGAGGGCCTGGGTTGAAATCAATATCCCATGCGAAAGAGAAAAAAGGATAATGTGTTTATAGCGCTAGTGCATTAATTCATATAGTGTAAAATAAACACTACTAGTGCATACCAAAAATTCCTATATCTATAGGATAAGCTGCCAGGATCAATGAGATCAATACAAATCACACAGAATACAAAAAAAAATTTAAAAAAATCCGGCGCCTAAAACAAATCCAGGAATATACAGTTTTAAAAAACATGACCATATATAATGTCCAGTCCTGTTGAACTAGGGGTCTTCAGACAGATATTGAAAGTTGTCTCACAATATGTGGAGAGAGAACCAGAGACCAATCATAGTGTAAAACTGCAAAACTGCTGATATAACAAACAGACAATACAAACTAGACAAACAAACAAACACTAGACACAAAACAAACCAACTAAAACTAACACTAAACTAAACAACACCTAGTGATGAGCCAAAAATGACTAATTTAATAAAATGCACTTAAAAATACTGCACCGACACACTTTATTCGAGCAAATACCCAGTATGTACCTGGCAGATAAACAAAAACAGAAATATAATGCTCACTAAATCAAATGGTGTGATAGTAATATGGTAGTGCCTGAGCCGTCAAGATTGACGCTGGGTGCAACTGATGAGCTGAATATACTAGAATTAACTACAGCTGAGAAGTGAAGACATATTTATTGCCACCACTTAGCAACTAGAAGCTCATTTTGGAAGTGCACTCCTAGGCATTAAAACTTAACATTTAATAGGTAGATAGAATAAAATAAGTTCTTAACATAAAGTGATAATATTAACTACACATAATGTACTGTGGCGGGAGGGAGTGAGGAGATGATAGATAGCCAAGGTATATAGTCAAGTATGCTAGTGCCTAATAGTACTTAGCAAAAGCAGTGATACCAATTTGGCTTTAATTAGGGAGTGGGTTACTCAGCTGAAAAAGCTCAGAAATGCTTGCCCTGTATGTGAGTATTGTGCGTCATGTGGCGTAGCGTACCGAGCACCCAACCTGTATTGATAAATAGCCCAAATCAGTGTCCTGCTACTAAGTATAATATTTAAGCTGTTAGATATAATCACTGTATGTGCAACTCAATGACAGGTTGGTGGTACGTGGATTGATCCTGCGCCCAATGACGTTTAACAATCACTCTACATAGATAGTATGACAGGACAGCTATTAGTAATAAAAAACCAGAAAAACTGACACTGAACACTCTGCTAATTATTAAAGCAGTAAATGAATTATTACTGTGGTTATTAAACAAGCCGTCAATATATAATCAATACCGTGAGCACTTGTACTCAGCAGAATACCTGTGCAAAAAACCTTCTACCAATTCATAGAACAATTCATGCATGAATAGGTGTCTGTGCACAGCAGATGCTGGCAGGCTAACAGTGATGATGTTAAATATCAGATAGATCGCAACAATTTGCAGTAACAGTGATGTCTGTTAGCTACAAGGTAAGGTGACACATTGAATCACAGTACAGAGACAGGCTCAGCAAAGAACCACTGAGTGAACAGGACCTGGTTAAGCCTGGATACGAGCGCATTAAAATGAGCACCAGCAGAGAGCACAGACACAAAGTAACAATACTACCACTCGCCCCTGAAGAATCTCCGTCAAGGAGGGAAACGCGTAGGGCGTTTTTGGCGTGGTGACGTCAGCGAGAGGGATCTGAGAGAGACTGGTAGTATTGTTACTTTGTGTCTGTGCTCTCTGCTGGTGCTCATTTTAACGCGCTCGTATCCAGGCTTAACCAGGTCCTGTTCACTCAGTGGTTCTTTGCTGAAGCCTGTCTCTGTACTGTGATTCAATGTGTCACCTTACCTTGTAGCTAACAGACATCACTGTTACTGCAAATTGTTGCGATCTATCTGATATTTAACATCATCACTGTTAGCCTGCCAGCATCTGCTGTGCACAGACACCTATTCATGCATGAATTGTTCTATGAATTGGTAGAAGGTTTTTTGCACAGGTATTCTGCTGAGTACAAGTGCTCACGGTATTGATTATATATTGACGGCTTGTTTAATAACCACAGTAATAATTCATTTACTGCTTTAATAATTAGCAGAGTGTTCAGTGTCAGTTTTTCTGGTTTTTTATTACTAATAGCTGTCCTGTCATACTATCTATGTAGAGTGATTGTTAAACGTCATTGGGCGCAGGATCAATCCACGTACCACCAACCTGTCATTGAGTTGCACATACAGTGATTATATCTAACAGCTTAAATATTATACTTAGTAGCAGGACACTGATTTGGGCTATTTATCAATACAGGTTGGGTGCTCGGTACGCTACGCCACATGACGCACAATACTCACATACAGGGCAAGCATTTCTGAGCTTTTTCAGCTGAGTAACCCACTCCCTAATTAAAGCCAAATTGGTATCACTGCTTTTGCTAAGTACTATTAGGCACTAGCATACTTCACTATATACCCTGGCCATCTATCATCTCCTCACTCCCTCCCGCCACAGTACATTATATGTAGTTAATATTATCACTTTATGTTAAGAACTTATTTTATTCTATCTACCTATTAAATGTTAAGTTTTAATGCCTAGGAGTGCACTTCCAAAATGAGCTTCTAGTTGCTAAGTGGTGGCAATAAATATGTCTTCACTTCTCAGCTGTAGTTAATTGTACCTGGCAGATACCTGGAATGCGCCGCTCCTCACCTCTGACAAGCCCCGTTGCGTTTGCCTTCCCAGCCTGGGTTCATGCCTGGCTGACGGGCGGCTGATCTGTTAAATGATAATGATTAGGATTTAATAGGCTGCAATGCTTCGCGTGTCTACCAGATGGCATAAATTCATGAATTGTAATGCAGCATATATATATATACTGTGCAGTATTGCAGCCAGCGGGAATAAAATGCTTCAATCCCTGCCTGGAAAATACCTCAATGCACTCGGGCAGAAAACAGTCACAAACCTCAATACACCCGGGTATACCCGAATTCGTGGGACTAGCCGAGCTCGAATAAAGTGTGTCGCCAGTGTAAATGATAACATACACAGGGGTTAAAGACGTACAGTAGGAACTCTGCTCCGGTAAGGGAAAAATTGAAAACCTACTTACTGTACAACAAGCAGGATTTAAAAGGCATAGTTGGTAGTCACCCTCCCAAAAGTGGATGCCAACACTGGGAAACTTGTTGTTCCTTCCCCAGATAGCTGGTCTCACCGCCGCGTGTTCCGCCACTCTGGTCAGTCTATGTTGAATAGCATCGCCGAGGTCGAGCCTCACACATCTGCCTGCATACACCCGTCCCGTATACCGACCGCGAACGCTTCCTTAGTTGCACGCGCACATGAGGAAGTGTAGCTCACTTGCCGCTTAGCACCACACAGTTCGTCTGGCGCTCCACAGATTCTGCAGCTTCTGCAGATGTCCAAATTCGTCAGAAGTCTCCCACAAACATGCAAAAGAGAGTAACAGTATAAATAGATATTTGAGTAATTGTTTACAGGCTGCAAAGTCGTGATGTTTGCCATTTGTGTTAGAATGAGTGGTGCAAGGTGTGCTGGTTTTCAGAGCTCTCCACCAACATTCAGTAGATAATTAAAGGCTTTTGATTAGTCCATGGTGTATGATTACATTGGGTGTTGGCCAGGAGGGAGATGTTTCAATAGTGATATCAATAGTGGGGAACCTACTTGAAGGTTTAGTATGGGCAAAGAACCATCCCCAGGGGGAATAGAGAAGTCCATTAATCAGTGCACAACTACTAATTATAGGGGTAATGGGATAGTGGACAATAAACTTACATATGGACGTGAAATTGGCAGTATAGAATACCATATAGGTGATACCCTAGCTCTGAGGAAAAGTTGTGATGCTGATTGTACCAATGAGTGAAATAAAAATTAACCTTTGATCATTAAAGTGAATGGACCACAAAGGCAGTTATTTACTAAGCCGTGTTACTCAATAAGACACCTTCCATGCACAGCCTATTAACTTGAAGAGCCTGAGGGGCCATATGCACTAAGTCATGCTGGATGAAGTAGCACTGCTTAAAAATATGACCGTGCATGCTTAGTACACTAGAGTAGACTCTTCTGTCTCTGTGTTGCTCTGTTATTATTTCATGGTAGAAGCTCTTCCATTTGAAGAAATGACAGTATTAGAAACTACGCTACTGTACTACTCTTATAAAACCAGTAGTAGAGCGGATTTTGAGGATGGGTAGGAAGATGCAGACATAAGTCACTAAGGTGAACACAGATGTTAATGGGATTATAGGGATGGATAGGACCACACGTTCCATTTTCACTGTGGTGGTGTCAGAACAAGAGAGTTTTAGAAGAGGAGCAAGATCACAGAAGACGTGGTAAATTACATTGGGGCTACATACTAAAACCCACACCATTTTATTGTAGATAGTTTTATCTTAAGAAACCGACCGAAACAAATGTGGTACCAAATAAAAGCCCTGGGGCAAGTTAAAAAAAATGCAAAATCACCAAAAAATATAAACATCAACCAGATATTAGACAAAAACAAATATATTTTTGCCATTACCAGAACATTTGTCATTAGTAAATAGACATACTAAAGCCATATATTTGCCATACTCAGAATGTCTGTATTAATAGTGAATTGAGGAAGAAAATAGGTGTACAGCGCTACTACTACAAATGTGTACTGGAAGAAAACGTTATAAAAAATTAATGTAACAAATGTATGTGAAATTACAATCTAATAAACATAGGTAAAATAAACAACTGTGACTGACAGTGATTGGCAATAAAGTCCTGTGACAGACTAGGTCAGAAAAAATGCATTTGGAAAAAGGTGACTGGGGCGTTGCCGCCGAGGTAAAAAACACTAAATGGGTAGTGTAACAATGGAAATGATCAATTCAAACCGTGTGACGATGTGATTATTGTCAAAGTCCTGCATCCAGAGGACTCCGCATGGAAGATAGTCAGATGATATTCAGGGTTTTCGGAGAAAGATAAAGAAAAACTTACATAGTGTAATACTGATTGAGCAAATCGTTGTTACCAAAAAATTGCTATTTAATAGAGCTGCATGATGTAGAACTCAGAAAATAGGAAATGTCTCAGATAGTCTAAGAGACTGGGACTGGTAAGTGAAAAGAGTACAATTGGTTAAAAACAATGTACTGTATATAGGACAATGCATATAAAAAGAAGTGTTGTGCAGGTGGTCGTCCAAATTGGCAAAAATTGGAATCCTACTTACGACAAGTAGGTAATACGCGTGTAGCAAACAATAAGATTTGCGTGATGTCATCAACTCCTTTGGTGTTTCGTGGCTATGGGAACCACTTCAGATGACATGCTGCGCTCCAACTTGGCCCGTCTGTACAGACGTACATTGCTGTTGTTATCCTATTTGCTGTTGATTAACGGAGCTGGCGTCTCAATGATAAATAGAACTCCCAGCAAAAGTACAGCGAGACTGGAGTGGAGGAACGATACTGTATGCCCAGCGTCAATGCGATAGACTGAAGGTGGATATCCGGGCTTCTGCTGTGTGAAGACAACGTGACCTCTGAACCTATGTATTTCACGACCGACGTCGCTTTTTTAAGGGTGTATAATGGAGGAGGGGTTAATCTCTCATTATATATATAGCCATGGCTGGGTGTGACTACTATTTGTAACGATGCGCGGAACACGCCCCCTGCGGCGTGTTCCTTCTTACCTGTTTTCTTCTGATCACCGGTTTGTAGCTGCGAGTCAAGATTCTGAAGCTTACGACGCCATCTTGCTTTCTGGCAATTCCTGCCCTCTTCCTCCTGACAGGAAGTAAGCCTCTCTCTGACTTTCTCATTGCTATTAGTCATTTGCTGCCTGCCCTGGTTCCTGCTAGTACTACCATTGCATGCTGTTCCTGCCTGGACCTCCTTGGGCCATTTTATTTAATAGATATTTTTACATATATATTTAGGCACTGTACCGTATATGAATTTCACTGGTTGTGCACTGAGCTCTGTCTGTGTTTTATGTTTTGTCTCTGGTTTTAAGTGTTGGGATAAATCATGGGTTTTCCCCACTCAGATAGTACCTTTGAGTGACAGGGGAGGAGGTGGGATTAGGTCTGAGGTTGCCCAATTCTGGGTTCAGACCTGGTACCCTCCCCTTACTATACTCAAGGGGGTTGCATCTCCAAATTGTTAGTTGGTCTCTACAGGAGAGAGGATGTTACAACCAGGCTGCTGTGTACTTGCAGGCCCAGGTTCCCTTCCCTTCGGGGGAGTGGGTGATTACCCATACCTCTGATCTTGCTAGAGGACCAGGGAAGAGCTAGGACTGCTGCGAGGTCCCTTGACACATAGTGAAGGTCCAGGGACCATCTGAAGTTTGAGACCAGAGCTGTTACTGCATTGGGCAGAGTTATCAAATGACTGCACTGGGAGTAGAAGAGAATAAACCAGTTCCTGTTATTATACCTCCTGCCTGGTGTGTAATCTTTCCGGGGGAGAGGAGTCTGTGCTACTGGGAGAGATTACCTTCATACATCTGGAGACTACAGCAGATGGAGGCGCTGAGTACCATGAAGTAAATGTCTGCTATGTACCCCAGAAGTCTGTTCTGCAGTCCCTATAAACATCGGCGGACACCTCAGCCTCTTGTAAACCTACAGGTAGCATGCACCATACACCTGGTAACAGGGGAATCTCCCATGGGGTGGGGGAAACACCGTTACATATATACAGCTCAACCCCGTTATAACAGCCCCTAGACCGCGTTATATCTGGGATCGCGTTAAAATTTCCCCGGCAGTCATATATTTTTTAAAACCTCCATTTTGCCACGCGAGGACATTACCGGCATCTCTCAACTCACGTCATAGAAGCTTTCCTCTCTGCAGCCGTCCATTCAAATGGATCGCGCTATAACGGGGTTGAGTTGTAATTAGTCAAATTAGTCCTGTATGAGATCAATATGTGCCCCAATTGGAATGTGATGTCATAGACTACTGGGCATAGATATGGTACATGGATAACACAATGAATCAATTGTACAGCCATAGTCATAATCTGAGAATATCAAATAGATGATGCACATAATAAAAATGCATCTAGATACAAATAGGAACAAACAGCTAGTGGCACAAAAAAACAATAGCTAGCCGAAAATCCATAGCAATAGTAAAATATATATGTATGGTACATGGTGATGTTATATAAAGTTCTAAGGTATAGGGTGTATGGTGTATATAGTAATGTGAGTGGAGATATAGTGTTAATAATATTGATACCATTCAAAATGGCAAAAAGACTGGTGAAAACAACGCTAATGATAGTAGTAGCATTAAATAAACTTGCTTGTGAATTGACCTACAGTGCAAAGGCCATCTATTTTCTGCTGTCAGTCATAGAGTACATTCACACTGCAAAATGGTGCCGGAGGGGGGTACTTATCTGCCGGTGCACAGGATCCAGGGAGGTCCAGACGTCCCAGTGGAGAACAGGGTAGAGAATGGAAGCAGGCACACGGTCTTATGCAAAAAGGGCTCTCCTTGATAAAGGCAGTTCCCTGCCGAAACGTTGGACCTTTTGGTGTCACATTAAATACTCTATTTGCATAAGACCATGTGCCTGCTTCCATTCTCTACCTTATTAGCATAACAACCTAATAAAGACATGAATTTGCCATTGACAGAAGGTCTTTATTCATTTGTTAACTAGCTTGCAAAGCAAGAGGTACTTCTACTGCAACTGACATTTTAACTTGCACTACATTATGGACTAATCGTTATTTCTAATTAGGTGCTTTACCAAGGACCTGTTGCATTATCACATGTTCGGTCATCTGACAGTGTTAGGGTTTATGTAGAAGATGGAAAATGGGACGAAAAATGGAACATAATACTAAATATGTTGTATTTTCTAAAATGTTAGGATTTATTTACACAATACAATCAATAAATGTCCCCTGGTAATGTTTCATGTATTCCACTTGTAATATTTTGTTGTCCTTCTGTTAACAGACAATGTATGCAGATAATGAGACAGAAGTGACAGCCTTCCTGCTTCTGGGATTCAACAGTCTTCAAAATATCAAGTTTTTACTCTTCTGTCTGTCTCTTACGATTTACATTGTTACAATATCTGGAAACGTCCTGATCATTTCATTGGTATCAACCAGCCACCACCTCCATTCACCCATGTACTTCTTCCTGAGTCATCTGTCTTTATCTGACTTACTGCTCACTACAAATGTTGTCCCTAACATGCTACACGTTATAATAGTTAATGGGAGCACCATATCTGTTAATGGATGCATTAGTCAATTATACTTTTTTGGTGTCTCAACAGTTATTGAATGCTTTCTTCTTACGGTGATGTCTTATGATAGATATCTGGCTATCTGTAACCCATTACGTTACACCTCCATTATGGACCTGAAGCTTCAACTCCACCTTGTTATCTGGCCTTGGTTGTTAGGTTTTCTGATATCCCTTATCACTGTTATCACAGTACGCAGCTTAAAGTTTTGTGGCCCCAATGTCATTAATCACTTCTTCTGTGATCTTGCTCCTCTTCTAAAACTCTCTTGCTCTGACACCACAACAGTGGAAATAGAACTTCTTGTCCTATCCATCCCTATAATCCCATTACCATTCGTGTTCATCTTGGGGAGTTATGTGTGCATCTTCCTCACCATCATCAAAATCCCCTCCTCCATTGGGAGACAGAAAGCTTTCTCTACCTGCAGCTCCCATTTGATTGTTGTAGGCACATATTATGGAACACTGATTACCCTGTATGTGGTCCCATCTGATGGACACTTATCAAACATAAATAAGATGTTATCACTGTTGTACACTGTTGTAACTCCACTTTGCAACCCAATCATTTATAGTCTGAGGAACCAGGAGCTTAGGTTTGCCCTGGTGAAATTTATCTCTACCAGGAAAACTATGGCTATTATTTAACCATTTTAATCCCCTACTGACATTCACTAAATATTAATAGGACTGGCACTCTGAAGGTTCTTGTAACTTTCAGTGAATATTAGAGTTTTTTGCTCATATTCTAAGGAAGATCGCTTCCTAGAAGTGGTGAACTGAAACTAAGCAGTAAAGGAAAACCTGCCTCTTTTGTTCACACCACCATGGTTATGTGACCGTGTGACCACAGGAGGCAACTATCTTTTATCAGTGGAAGAATGTGGAATGTCAGTAGGGCATATAAATGTGGAACACATTAAATGTCATTGCTGATACCACAGTCCTCAACTTTAGATTCTTCTGTGACAGTGAGTGTAAACTGTTTTCTTTCCAGCTGCTTCTAAAATTAGAGAGTCGTATTATCATCGGGAAATATGGCATTTTACTCATATCTATTTTATCTCATTAACTGCCCCTCATATCTATTTTACCTTTGTAACTGCTCCTCAATGTCAGGAGCCAATTGCCTGATGTGCAGAGGGAGCAGAGTGAGGAGACCCTGTGGGTGAGAAGCACAGAATGTGCAGTGCGGATGGATCCATTGGACATCAGGTCTAGGTGGGATCTGTAGTCTGAGCCTGCTCCATGAAGATAGAGATGTGAGTGAGAAGCCTTCAGATTCCCCCACATGTCTGCAGTTGATGGTGTGGCCCAGGACATTTTTTTCATCTTTACACCTTACATTTCTCCAAAACACCTTATCCTTTTAAAACCAACCACTCGAAGGCACTTCTACCCCAAAGCCACTAACTCCATGCTAAATTTCACATACATTTATTATTTCTTCTTTGAGTTACAGGGGCCTAAAACTTCCTATGTTAAACTATAGACTACACACTTTTAACACACCTCATTTTGTCACTCAAAAACAACTGCTTATTGTGCTCAAACTTTCCACAAACATTCCCTTTACCAATCTGACCTGAAACCCATAATGCTGAATTTTTGAGAGAGCTATGAGCATCTGAAAAAGGGGTTTAGAGTTGAAGTGTTGATCAAACCTTAACTATGGATGCGCTACTGTGCGCCCATTGTACCGTATATATAAAACAAAATTGAGACACTCGTGCTCCATAGTCTAAAATACATTTAATATAAGCTCTTAAAGAGACAGGCATAATATCACTGTGATGGTGGGGGTAGCAAGTCTTTATAATAAAGGTGAAGCCCTACTGGTTACCCCTGAAACCCGTGGGTCCCTGGCAGCTTAGCAGCACTATAAACCAGAGACACTGTATGTATATTCTTGTGACTTCCCCCGTCCCGGTATGTAATAAACATGGGATTTTGGGAGTGTAAGTTTCAATGGGGATATTTGGGTGAAAATGCATTCACAACTTATGTAGGGGTTTGGGGAACAAAGTTACCGGTAGCCCCGTAATTCTACCTGACGTGCAGACAGGCTCTGTGGGTACGCGAGTAGAATTACACTGGGGCTGCACAGTGTCCCCCAGAATCCTGTTTTTCAGCCCCAAATATCCCCATCCCATTTCCCCCACAGATACGATGCTCCCCTAAAGTTGGTGAGTTTAATAACAGTTTATTATGTTCTCTGAAGCTGTATTAATGTCTATACTGATAGTCCCGGCAATCTAAATATTAGCCGGGATGTCTTCATAGACATCGGAGATCAAAGGGGAGAACGAATGTTGAGAGGTGTGAGAACCGGTTGGTGAGTGGGGAAGGGTGGATTACTAGGTCCGGAGAACAAGGACATCCCGCGGGAACACCTCTTGGACTGCCAGAGCTGGTGGAGCCTGCCCAGTGGGTTGCAATGGGTTGACTTGGGGAAACTGCTGCTCGGAGGCGCAATTCCCATTGGCCAATTAATATTTCCCGATCACCCGGATTTTCGAGCCGCCTTGGCACGCCCCCTCCTCTGACGTAGACTGGCAGATGAACCCCATTCTGATTTGCTGTTCATGTCAGGATCTGTGCTCTGATTGGTCGCCAGCCCCTTCTCCATGTTAGACATAAAACACTGAGGTGTATGTATGTGGACTGGCTGATCAGAGAAGCAGATGATTTCAGGTTTGGGTCGGTGAGGCGCTGGCGAGCCTTTAGAAGTTGCTCTGTTGCAAATAGCAGAGCAACCGGCTTCATTTTTAGCCGGAGAACCCTGCCTAGCTGAGACTAACTCCTGCATTTTGCTCCAAAGTTCAAAGATTTGCTTAGCTCGCGATTAGGGGCGATTAGGGGCTCGCGGGGGAAGGTACCGTGAAAGTTCTGGATCAGGAGCAGACATATTAAGCATTCTGAAGCAGGTGCCCTGCACCTAGTGAGTCTAGAGTGTCCCCCAGACCCCAGTAGTGTGTATTCTCTTGTATTTGAATTTCATTTGTGTGTCTGCAAGTCTCACCGAATAAACCTAATTTAATTCCACTACCTTGTTCTGCCTAGTGTATTGATCCCTGAAGGTAAAGGTGTTAAGAGTACTGGTCTCCTGTGAAACTCACTCACAAGGTTAAAATAATACATTCACAGTAAAAGCACGTCAGGGCTTGTTACCAGTCATCTGTAGAATGAAGAGAGATGAATCCAGGTATGAGCAATCGTTTCATAGAAGTTTTTCAGTCAAATCCAATTTTTCTAAGTCGCTGGTAAGTTTGCAACAGTGGATAGGATATAAGCAGTGTCCTCGTGGGTGTAGATCTCTGGAAGCTCTCATTAACATCACAAAATATGTGATACGGATTGATCACTTTGTAACTTTTTTCTTTGGTCGTGATTGACAAACTAGCTACTACTCTGTGAATTATTCACACAAGCAGTCAGACACTACAGAACTACTTTGTTGCAATTGATCCTACATTATAAAACCTATAACAATTTGGAAGATACCCACTGTGTAGTCATATGATAATAAAATACCGATTACTCAATACACAGATAATGTGGTACTGTACAGTACTAGTGTAACATTTCTGAAGACACAAACTGCGTACTTTCATGACAACCAAATACTGATTATTCCCAGCATAGCATGTGGTATTCACCTCACTGATAGACCTAGAACATTGTTTGAAATTTGACAATTCATTTTCATATCTTGTATATATTGTATATTTTATTTTCATGTATTTATTTTATACTTTAATGATTAAAGGTTCATTTTTATTTCGCTCATTGGTGCAATCAGCCTCACAATGTTTCCTCAGAGCTTGCATTATCTCTTACAGTGTCGAGAAAAAGTTTGTGAATCCCTTAGGATTTTTGCATATTTCACATACAGTATTTCAAAACTAAAATGTTACAGCCGCGGCCCCTTTTATTCTCCAACATCACCGAATTTTTCCGAGATTTTTTTTCGAATGCCACGCACTTTACAGCACTTCACCACGTTCATACCGCATTCTGACCACATTCTGACCGCCTTCATGTTGCATTCATGCTGGCGTCACCCGCGGTTGATGTGTTTATTGATGTGTTTATTGATAATGGTTCAGATTTAATTGGTTGCAATTCTTCGCGTATCCGCCAGGTGGCAGATATTCATGAATTGTAATGCGCATGCGCTTCAGTAATGTGTCGACTTGCAGGTCTTTAAAAAAATACCACAGTTGTCCATTGTAAATTGACCTTAGTACTGAAGAAGTTACAATAATGTATCAATTTAGGCTTTTCATATTAAAAACTAAATGCGCAGTGTCTGGTGTTCTATTGTCCTGAGAGTTCCGAAATGAGTGCACCACTGCAGTCCGTGTTCCAAAAACCCGACAGAACGTACGCTTATTTAATATGGGCCGCGATTAATGCAACAGATGATGAGATGGCAACAGTTGGTCAAATTTATCAGTATTTTATCGAAAACTATGACTTTTACAAATTTTCGCCAGAAGATCATGTGTGGAAGCGTGCAATAAGGAAAAAGTTATGTAGCGATCCATGTTTTTTTCATGTTGATCCCGATGTTATTGGAGGGTATTGGTGTGTATCACCGGGTTTTTCCCGTATCTATGATCATGGAGACTGCAAAAGGCGAAAGGTCATCTTTAAACCAACTAAGAAACGTCAGTTGCTGGCAAGCAACGCGATAGCGACAGCTTCTATTAACGGAAGTGAAAACCTGGTGACCTGCAACCTTTGCTGTCTGTCCCCGCCCGGATACCTGCAGCCTGAGACGGATTTCGTGTACAGATTCGAGCAAGCTTGCATGTACCTAATCGATTTCCAGCCTCATCAGCTGACTACAGGTGTAGTATTCCCGCTGTCACCTGTCAACGACATGTATGATCAAGAATACGGGACTGACAGTGGCTTGGCGCCAGCTGATTGGCAAAGTCTATGGTGAGTAATGTTGACGTATTTTATTCTGTTTTTGAAATATCAATATCAATGCGATTCAAAAGTCAAGCGATTCTCCTGCAAGCAATATCATTGGCTGAGCAGCTTCTACAGTAGATACTGAACAATTGGTGGAAAGCTAGGCGCATGCGCAATGGAACCTTCTTGAAACACATGCGTGTCATCACATCAACTTTAGGCGCATGCGCATGTGAACAGGAGACGCCCCCCGAGAAAATTATTGGTGGGACTGACTGTGGGAACTTCTTTGGGGGACTGACCATTACAGTAAAACTTTTACTTTTTTTGTTCCTCAGAAAAGAAAACTTTGTCATCTCATGCGGAAAACGGCAAATGGAGAGATTTCGATGGATAATATCGCTTTGTGTAACAATGCTGCACCTTGCTGAATCTGATTTAAAAAAAACACGTACGCAAGTCTACAGTTAGTGGTTTAGTGGCCGTTGTTATTGATTAGGATAGATACTGTCACTGAGAGCTTCATAGAAAACCTGAAACAGTATGCTGTTGTTTTCACCAGTTATACAATACTTTTTTATATATACTTTATAATAAACCCGAAAAATAAAAATATGCATTATTCTACATGTATCCAGTACATATGTATAGTCAATACCCGTACAGCATTATTGTTTAATACTCTTGTGATGTACAGTACTGAGCATGCTACAGTATACAGTACGTACTGTATAGTATGCCTGTATTTTGTTACAGTATTAAGGGAGACAATGGAACAATTTAAAACAAATCAACATTTTTCTTTATTGGTGAGTAAGTACAAAAACATTTATTTAAAAATACATGTAAAAACATTTTAATGTTCAGCAATTCAAACATCAACAGGTGTATGGTTTATTGCTAGTGAAAACATTTTGTACAAGAAAGTGAAAACATTTACAGTAGGATGGTGTACAGTACAGTCAGTCAGGCCGCCTGCACAACTCCAGTCCTCGAGGACCGCAAACAGGCCCAGTTTTCAGGATAACCTTGAAAACCGGGCCTGTTTGCGGCTCCTCGGGGACTGGAATTGTGCAGGTCCTGTGTAACGTAGTAAAAACATTTTTATTAATACAAGTTAAAACACGCAACATTCCTTTATTAAGTACAGAAAGTCAAAACATTTACAAAAACCATTTACAAAATAAACAACAGTTGAACAGATCACGTCAAATGCGATCCCCACACAGCTTGTCCTTCCCAGGGCCGATGCCTTGTATTGCGCAAATGCCTTATGGAGTCTCGAACGGATTTTCATTAAAGGATCTGAAATTGAAAATAGCGCCGCAATTCCTCCAATAGTCCTCTTAAATTTTCAGGAAGCGACCTTTTTTCGCGATTTCCTTCGTAGTTCACTTGTTTGTAGACCCCCCGCAGTACACCAAGTAGGACAGCGTGGTCTTAAAAATTAACATGGCATACTTGAGGGGTTAACCAGCACTCATCAACCCTATACTTCTCTCCCTGAGTGCACGTGGCAGCTCGCGCAGGATGTGTCGGGCACCGTATCGATGCAAGCGTATGTAGGTTGGGTTCTGGGAGCGGGTGTTTCTCTCTGTGAGCGGGTGTGCTTGTGGTGGCGGGCGAGGGTAGGTAGTCTGGGAAGAAGCTTTCCTCTCCTGTCTGGTCGCCGTGTTGTCTCCTGGCGTGGTCTTGAGGGTTTGTCATGTTATCCTCCTCCTCAATGGCACACATTTCACCAAATTCTTCTGGTGGAGGGGTGCGCTTGGTGTTGGAAGGGGTCGAAGGTCCCATTCATCACATCCATGCCACCCTCTGCTCCGGTGTCGGGATACAGGGGCATGAACTCCGAGCAAACTAGTGTACCCCGCTATGTCAGTCTCTATCTTCTCCATCCGTCATCCATCTTCTCTCCGTTTGATCCATTTTTAGCAATGGTCTCTAAAAGCAGATCTATCTTACCAGCACAGTAGAGTTCCGGGATATCCACACTTAACCCATTCAGCATGCGGTCTAACGAGCTGTTCTTGTGCATGACAGGCTGTGGACAGTCTGGTGGTGGGTGCTACGGAGGATGATATGGGGGTTCCATGAGAGAAGCGGCAGAGTCGTACGAAGAAGGATGGAGAGAGGTGACCTGTGGATTCCGGAGGGAGAAGCCGGCAGCGTTGTCGAAGAGGGATGGGAAAGTGACCTGTGGATTTCGGCGGAAGCGGCAGAGTCGTCTAAGCGTAATGAAGAAGTGACCCTGGATTTAAGGGCACCAGCGGCAGCGTCGGCGAAGAGCAGTGGCGAAGTGG
Source organism: Ascaphus truei (assembly GCA_036426205.1). Classification (NCBI taxonomy): domain Eukaryota; kingdom Metazoa; phylum Chordata; class Amphibia; order Anura; family Ascaphidae; genus Ascaphus; species Ascaphus truei. The sequence goes on from CM071586.1 coordinate 8,455,209, forward strand.
TCGGGGTTTCTGGGACCGCGGCGGAGCGTCGTGGACGAGTAGTGGAGAAGATGGCTGTAGATTTTCGGGAGAGAGTGGCAGAGTCATGGGAGGAAGTGGTCTGCGGGTTCGATGGGTTGGTTCCATTTGTTTTGCGTTGAGTGTACATCAACGAATTTCTTCTTGACATAATAGGCTTACGTGTATTATAAAACCCTTATCCTTTTGGGGTCACAGAAGGTTTCTTATTAGCCTTAGCCTGTCGCTTTGGCCTTGGCTTGGAAACGGCTGGGGGGTGTGGAAGTCAGGGGGGGTGTGAAAGGCAGGGGGGTGGAAGAGGGGGGGCATGAAACGCAGGGGGGGCTGGCGTGAAGGCAGGGGGGTGGGGCCAGAAGGCAGGGGGGCGGGGGCGTGAAAGGCAGAGGAGGGGTGTAAAAGGAGGGGGGGGCGGGGCGTGAAAGGCAGGGGGTGGGCGTGAAGGCAGGGGGGAGCGTGAAGCAGGGGGCAGGGGGGGGGGTGTGGGGAGAAGCGGGGTGTGATAAAGGCAGGGGGGGGCGGTAAAAGGCAGGAGTGGGGGCGTGAAAGGCAGGGGGGGCATGAAAGGCAGGGGGGGGGTGGGGCGTGAAGGCAGGTGGGGCGTGAAAGGCAGAGGGGGGGTGACACACCACACACAGACAACACACACAGTGCACACACACACACACACACACACCACACACACATCACACACACCACAACCACACACCACACACACACACACACACACACACACACACACACACACACACACACACACACACACAACACACACAGATTCACCACACCTCACCACACACACAAACACCCACACACACCACACACACACACACACACACACACCACACACACCACACATCACAAACAACACACACCACACACACACACACCACACACACACCAACACACCCCCTCCATCATGCCATCTCTCCCTCCCTCATCTTCTCTCATCCTCCGCCTCCATCTATCTCCTCCTCATCCGTCCCCTCCCTCGCTTCATCTCTCCCCTCCTCGCTCTATCTCTCCCCTTCCCCTCCTTCGCTCTCTCGTCCCTCCCTCCGCTCATCTCTCCCCTCCCTTCCTCCTCACCTCCCTCCTCCGTCACCTCCCCTCCGCTCACTCATCTCCCTCCGCTCACCTCTCCTCCGCTCCCCTCTCCTCCCGGCGCTCCCTCATCTCCATCCCCGGCGGGGGAACAGCAGCGCCAGGCAGGCTGCATCTCCTCGCGGCGTCTACCTCCGCTCATCTCTCCCTCCTTCCGCTATCTCTCCCTCCCTCCGCTACTCTCTCCTCCCCCACTCACCTCTCCCTCCGCGCCGCGAGGGAGAAGGGGGTCCTTCCGGGCGCTGCCATCTAGGCGCCGCAGGGAGGGGGGTTCCTTCCGGACGCCACCATCTTGACGCCGCGAGGCAGCTGCGCCTGCCTGGCCGCTGCCTGTTCCCCTGCCGGGGGGTGGAGATGAGCGAGACGCGGGAGTGAGGAGTGAGCAGGAGGAGGGTGAGGAGGAAGTGAGCGAGGGAGAGGTGGCGGAGGGAGAGGTGAGCGAGAGGGAGAGGTGAGTGGAGGGAGGGGAGAGTGGCGGAGGGAGGGGGAGGATGAGCGGAAGGAGGGAGAGATGATGGGTAGACGCCGCGAGGCAGCTGCACCTGCCCTGGCCGCTGCCTGTTCCCCCGCCGGGGATGGGAGATGAGCGGGAGCGCCGGGAGGGAGAGTGTGAGCGGAGGAAGATGAGCGTAGGGAGAGGTGAGCGGAGGGAGAGGGACGGGTGAGGGATGGAGATAGATAGAGCGGAGGAGGGGGAGAGAGAGCGGAGGAGGGGAGAGATGAGCGAGGGATGGGAGATAGGGAAGGAGGGGAGAGATGATGCCGGAAGACGGGGAGGGAGAGATGAGGCCGTAGGAGGAGAGTGTGTGATAGAGGTGTGTGTGTGTGTGTGTGTTGTGTGTGTGTGTGTGTGTGTGTGTGTGTGTGTGTGTGTGTGTGTGTGTGTGTGTGTGTGTGTGTGTGTGTGTGTGGCACGAGCCGAGGGGAAAGAGTGGCAGTTGGGTGACGTCACACCACCAATCTGATTGGCTGAGGACCAATCAGATTCACACCGCAGATAGCACTAACCATTCGATTTTATATATTAAGATACATACAGTATATCTATTTGGTTATATTGCTGCATATTAATAGAACTATATATTGTGTAGATCTATCTAATTTATAGTTATTTCGGTATATTTATATACTACAGTACAGTATATACATTGTTTATATTGCTGCATATTAATAGAACAATACATTGTGTAGATCATCTAATTTATGTTTTTATTTTTCGGATATTTATATAACAACAGTATATATATATTGTTTATATTGCTGCATATTAATAGAACAATATATTGTGTAGATCAGGGCCGCACAACATACGGCCCGCGATGGCCCTCTTCAACACCCCTCCTTCCCCCCTTCCCTCCTTCCCTGGTAAACTCTCGCGGCCGCATGCTGTGCCTGTGCCCTCTAGGAGCGTGCACCAGCAAACGCGCGCTTCCCCTAATCCCCCTAACCCCCCTTCCCGGCTCCAGCAGGGGGACGCGCTCCAGCAGTAGCGCGACCCGGAACTTCGGGGTCTGTTACTAGAGCGCGCTTCCCCCTGCTTCACCTTGCCGCCAATTTTAAATGAGTTTTAGTTGCTGCCATCCACCACCACCTCCTCCTCCTCTTCTTCTGTTGCCACCGCCAATAACGACTCTGTTGCCGCCGACGCCACCTCTGCTACCGCCGCCAACATCATCAGGTAGGCTGGTGTGGGGGTCATTCATTCATGGCGGGGGCTGCGGGATGCTGACTTGGGGGGGATGCTGACTTGGGGGGGGGGGTGCTGGATGTGACTTGGGGGGTGCATTGTGAAATATAATTATTATCATCATCATGACTTTCCTATTTCCAACAACTACAGCTGCAACGAGTGACAGAAAAAAAGAAAGTTGGAATCGAGAGTAGATCTTTTAAACCATGAATGGACAAATAAATATTTTTTTTACAATCTTCTGAGACAAATTTCTGTGCCTTGTTGAGTCACGAAAAGGTAGCCGTTCCCAAGGAATACAATATTCGGCGCCACTTTGAGACTAAACATCCCGAAGTGCCAATTGGACGCACAGTGAAAGAAAATTAAAGCACATTTTGTGAAACGTCTTGATGCAAAACAACAGATTTTCAGAAAGTGACACCGAGAGCAAGACGACCCCAAGGTCAGCTTTGAAATTCGATGGAAATGCTGCTGCTGGAAAAGTTATTGAGGGTGACTTTAAAGAATGCATGCTGATTGCTGTTTCTCTCTGGGTTATGTCCAAAGAAGGACATTTGAGAAGTCAGTCTATCACGCATGACTGTACAGAGAGGGTGCAGACATTCCACAAATCTTTACTGATCAGTTGACGCAAAAGCAGTGAGTTCCGCTTTTACTCTCTCCAATGGACGAAAGTCAGATTTGAAGGACATGGCTCACTTCTTATTTTTATTATCGAGGTATATAGAAACTTTGAAATTACTGAAGTGCTTGTTGGTATGTGCTCCATACAGCCGGACAACCGGAAAAGAAATTCCCTGAAGTTATAAAGTGCATGATGATAAGTTGGAATAGGTTATGAAAACTTGGTTGCCATATTGTTACTGATGGGTGCACCGGCAATGTGTGGAAAACATGTTGGAGCGGTTACTCTTATTGAACAATTTATCGGTAGACAAATAACCAACCATCACTGTATAATAATCTTCAGGTTCTGTGTAGCAAAGTTTTTGAAGTTTGATTATGTAATGTCAGTGGTAGTTTCTATTGTTAACTAACCTCCGTTCTAGAGGACTGAAACATGGACATTCCGACCTTTTCCTGGAAGAGGTAGACGCGAGTGCAGCGACCTACTTTACCATATGGATGTGGGTGGTTGAGTCCGAGGACGAGTGCTCCAGCGTTTCGTTGCTTTGAAAGAGGAAGTAGCCCAATTCTTAGAACAAGAATCAAGAACATTTCCTGAGCTTGAAGATGAGTCCTGGAATCATGATCTTTTCTTCTTTTGTGACATTACAACACATCTAAATAACCTCAAAATTGAACTTCAGGGAAAAAATAAGCTTATATTTCAACTTTATGCAGCAGTAAAGGCTTTCCAAGTGAAATTGAAGCTTTTCAGAAGTCAGCTGTTGAAAGGTGCAATGTGTCACTTTCCCACTTGTGCACAGCATATCCCTCAGCACAAGCACACCGAGCTAGGAGGAAAATATGCTATGCAAATTGGTGGTCTGATTGAAGAATTTGACAGAAGACTCACATTGTCTAACTAAGAAGACATTCAATTGAGGATGATTGAAGATCCCTTTTCAGTGGATCCAGCAGAATTGCCATTCCAATTGCAGTTGAACATTATTGATCTTCAGTGTTCGACGGAGTACAGAAATAAGCACAGAGAAAGCAGTCTGCAGGAATTCTACAGGAGTATAGACCGTGAAAAGTATCCAAATCTTATTGACTCTGCAATGAAAACGTTCAGCATTTTTGGCAGTCCCTACTGCTGCGGCCGAGTTTATTCGAGCATTTGCCCGTTCTCGGCCGCAGCAGTAAACTGGCGCGCGCCGGAGGGTGCCGGGCGCGCGCCCAAGCAGCGGAAGAGCGCCCTCCGATCGGGGCGCTCTCCCTCCCGCTGCCGGGTCCGCCGGGTCCCCCGGAACCCCCTGCCGCCGTCCCCCACATCGCGGGACACCAGGGCTCCCTCGGGGAGCCCTGGACGCGCGTGCAGGGGGCGCAGGCTCCCGATGACGCGTGACCACGCGTCGGTGACGCGCGGCACGCTGAGGGGCGGTCACTAGCAAGCCGGGAAATCTCCCGGCTTGCGGAACCGGCCACACTTTAATAAAGTGTGTCGGTAGTGTACATTTGTGAACAAACGTTCTCAATCATGAATTTGAACAAAAACAAACAACGTTCTTGTCTGACAAATGACAATTTGGAAGACATTTTGAAGACGTCTACTACAAATATGACCCCGGAATACAACAAGCTTGTTGCTATAAAGAGGTGTAATACCTCTCATTACGTTTCAGATGTTTAGGAAATTAGTTAATTTGAATTAAAGTATTTTCAAAGTAATTTTGTTTTAAGTAAACATTGTAAATAAATGTGTTATTTTGAATAATAAATGCTGTTTTACCCGTGCGGCTGACTCTGTTTTCCTTGTGAGGTGCAGGGGGGAGAGTGATGGGAGGGGCGGGGGGGGGGGGAATGATGGGAGGTGCAGGGGGGAGAGTGATGGGAGGTGCAGGATGACGATGAGAGGTGCTGGAGGAGAGATGATGATGACGATGATGTTGATGATGACGATGATGATGATGACGATGATGATGATTTTACCCGTGCGGCCCAATTTTTTTTTCCTTGGAGCAGTTCGGCCCTTCACACTTTACGAGTTGTGCAGGCCTGGTGTAGATCTATCTCATTGTATACTATTTTTACTGCAAATGATGTGCTGTGCTTGTGGCCTACTGCACTGTAACTTACCGGATTGTTGTTTTTCTGTACATTGTAGGGAGACAACTCTTCTGGTCGACAAAATAAGTGAAGAGAATGATGAGAAGAGTGCATTAAGGGTCAAATTACCCTCTGCAGCAAAATCACAATCTCACTGTATCCGAGACCAGCATAAAGAAGATGAGACGCAGAATTGAATGGAAATATGGACGTGTGAGGTTAGTACTGGACAGTACAGGAGGTAAAAGTGTTGTTTAAGAAACTGTACTGTACCTCTAAAATTATTTATTCCTTGTCATTACAGAGCGTACCCTATGATAAGGGACGTTAACAAAATCAAGAGAGTGGTCCAGGCCCAGGCATGGATCGACAGTGGAGAAACTTTCCAGGATTGCATCTTCACTGACGAGTCTACTGTTTCGCTGGAGAGATTTGCCACCTTTGCATTCCACAAAAAAGGTCGCATATCTATGAAGCCACGTCCAAAACACACAGTGAAGATGCATGTGTGGGGTGCCAGCTCTAGGCGTGGACCAGGATGCATCGTCATCTTTGAAGGTAAAATAAGTCACACGCTTTTGCCTTATGCACTGTACTGTACAAGTGTGCAGTTTTTGGAGCACTTTTCTTTTCTTGTTATAGGAATCATGAATAAAGCTTTTTTCCAACAGCAAATCGTGCCTGAGATTGTGGAATACATCACACGTGAATTCCCAGATGGTCACCGTTTCTACCAAGAACACAATCCGAAGCACACCGCGTCAACAGCGCATATTCTTGAGCGTGGTATCAACTGGGTGAAGACACCAGTGTATCTCTTTAACTAATTGTCCTTTTTTTCCCCCTCCAATGACAGAACGCCAGACTTCAATCCTATCGAAATGGTCTGGCATCAGCTGAAGGATCATATCCAAAAAGTCGTGAAACCCTCCAAAAAGGATGAGTTGGCGCAAGGCATAATGAGTTTTTGGAACGATGTACTCACCGTTGAATGATGCAATATTGACCATATTGCGACTGTGTTGCCCATTGTGATCGAGCGTAATGGGCAAGCATCAGGAAGGTAGTATGGTAAAGTACTCTACTGTAGTATGGTAAGTACAGGCACACCAAGTACAGTATGATACAGGTAAGTATGGCACAGATTTTTTCTTTCCTGAGAGCAGCACTAGCCATCTGGTTACAAAGCATTCAACAGTAGTTACAGTATACAGTAGTTCCAGTATAGACTAGCTTGACAGTGCTATCTGCATACTGTAGTCCAATATGGAGTAGCTATACAGTACACAATGCCATAATACAGTATGCACATAACTGCACTAATTTTTTCTTTTCTTGTCTTTTCAGAGAAAAAAGGATAGACAGGGGGAGGGGGGTATCATGTGCAAATTTTGTGAACTGTGTGTACAGTTAAGTGTATCTAAACTGCAGTCATGATTTACACAAAGCCTTCCCTCGCTCAATGAACTACACAGAATGAGGAAGAAGATAGAGACGGAAAATTTGTATTACTGTTTTTATTATTATCAATTGATCAATTATCAATTTATCAATTATCATTTTCAACTGTGCTGTACTATTTTGTTATTTCTCTTCTGCATACTTCAATAGTGTATCTACAGTCATGATTCACACAAATGATTATTTGTATTTTTCTTTCCTGATAAAATAAAATACATATTTAATTACATTAAGATTTTATTTCTTTGAACTTTAAATTCACTGTGAATGTGTGTGTGGGGGATTCTTCAAGAAGACATACAGTTTTAATAATTGGTTACCTTTTTAATAATTGGTTACATAATCAGATTAACATAAGGGAAAGCCAACAATAGGAAAATTAACGAATGGTCTGAAAGAGGTTGAAAAGCACAAAGACAAGCTTTTGAAAATGTATGGTTTTGAAGAGGTGTCGATAAGAGGTTGAAATCTTTGAGCGAGCCTTGTGTGTGTCTGTGGCGGGGAGGGGGCTAAAGCTGCATGAAGGATTAGCTGTACTGTAGTTCAAAGACATGACATATTTTCAACAGGCAGGTCATCATAATAATTTGATCCCCTCACCCCCAAATACATAAAAATCACACAAATGAATCATTTGCAGTCAAACACACAATGTCGCAGTCAAAAGCTACAGCACAGATTGAATATCGTAATATCAAGATGGTTGAGGCAGGCACATGTTCATGTTGAGAAAATAAAAAATTACGAGAAAAAGGTCACTCACTCTTGAATTTTTTTTCCCCAATGAGCATTAATAATCAATACAGAATAAATCAAACCAGGCTCTGCACTGCACTGGACTGTACATTACACACACAGGATTGTGATGACAGGAATGTGATTGAAACCCGAAAGACACCCATTCAAAGGAATGGTGTGGGAGAGATACTGTAAGATAAGAAGTTGAAATACTGCAGTGTAGTAAATTAGCATGTGTGTGTGCGGGCGAGCGAGGGGAGAGCGCTGTACTGTATATGCCGAAATGTGATACTGTTACAGTACACGCCTATGCGTTTCAACAATGTTCAAATAAGACATACAGCACTGTACTGTACATGCAAATATAAATATGCAAATTTACAATTACTGCGCGCGCACACGCAGACTGTGTACTGACGTAGGTTGAACTGCTACAGTATTAGACTTTGAAGACAACAGCTCGCGAACGCCCACCTGAGTTTTTAGATGGTATTGCAGTATTGCAAACAGCGCTAATAATATGCTAATATTACGAGCGCTAAAATACCGGAGCATATTCCGGAAAAAAAAAATATACTGCATCTGCCCGCGGTTATCAGAGTTACGCCGCTACGGCCGCATTAGGATTAAGGCGGCCGCAGCTGTATCACAGAGCTTCCTTAGGATTCAATGGCAGTGTTTGCATAGAATATCACAACATATTCCACCAAATTGCCACATATCTAACCAGAGGGTAAAATGAAGTCCTGCAACTGTGGCGGTCTCTTGACATCAAAGGATTAATGCTGTGGTGGGTCATATGAAGAAGCATGGGCCCCTCCAAAACACTACCGCAGCAGAAAATATCTATGGAGTCACAAATTTGTGCTTTTTGGACGCAGCTCCAGAGACACTCATGGGTAGAGCCACAAAGCTTTGTTAGTTAGTACGAGATGTTAACTTCCCATTTAGTACTAACGGGGATATTAATAGTTAACAAAGATGTGTTATGTGTTATCATAATGCTAAGATAGCCTGCTGTTAACTTTAACGGATGTTAGTGCTAATGATATGCACAAGAGGTGTGTTCCTCCTTAAAAAAGTGCCACTTAGGCGTGAAACGCGTTGGAGGTTTTTTCTACTGAAATTACTCTCTGCTGTATGTCCCAATAAAGCCGTTTTGTACCTGCAAGCTTCTGGGTGCTCTTCAATTTCAAACTGTTGCTTTTTTTGTTGCTCTGGACTTCTTTATTCACTCTGCATCTCCACAACAGGCCTTTAAAATTAATATGGGTCTTAATGCGATGTTATTTTAGGTTATGGTTATACTTGCGTTAGGTGATTCAAGCACCTAATGCTGGGTAGCAGAATGTTTTTGACCTTGTCCAGGGTTCTGACGTGGCCCACTTTGGCTTCCTAAATTGCCTTAGCAATATACAAAGCCAAAGTGAATACCCGGGACAAGGCCAAAACATGTAGCCAAGACCTGTGTATTAATCAGCTGGAAGCCATAGTGGCAAAGTAGGGATGCATTATGCATGCCTTTATGGTCACTAAGGTAGGCAAGGGGTAAATAGAAATATCCTAACTACCATACTACCCCCTATATATCATAGCAGTACAACATTACCACCCCCTTTAATGCTCCCCAGGCAGCTTTACCTCCTACCCCAGGATTGGTACTGTACCATGTAATTTCCACCTTTAATGATGACATCATCGATTATACCAAACATATCTGTACCATGTGATGCTATTACCAGTCTTTTGTGACAGCCCTTGTCCATCTATAAAAGGCCAGGGCTCTCACAAAAGACCAGAAGTTACAACAGAGGCCACATCCGGTGGCTGAAGAAAGATGATAGAAAATAAGATTGTCAAAGAAATTCTTACAAATGAAGAAGCTTCAAGCAACAGAGGATTGAGGGCATTGGGCAAGCTCAGGATCCCTCATCGCCAGGCCACAGATGACTGCGGATTACAAATAGACCATCAGACTTGGATTGATTTGTCTTTTAGCTTTTACTTGTTTTTTTTTTAAATGTCATCGGGCACATTAATTAATTTGATTTGTGATGGTTTTGTGATTTATACTGCTGCGGCCAAGTTTATTCGAGCATTTGCCCGTTCTTGGCCGCAGCAGTATCCTGGCGCGCGCCGCAGGGTGACGGGCGCGCGCCGAAGCAGCGGAAGAGCGCCCTCCGATCGGGGCGCTCTCCCTACCGCTGCCGGGTCCGCCGGGTCCCCCGGAACCCCCTGCCGCCTCGGGGAGCCCTGGACGCGCGTGCAGGGGGCGCTGGCACCCGATGATGCGTGACCGCGCATCGGTGATGCGCGGCACGCTGAGGGAGTGCGGCTCGCAAGCCGGGACATTTCCCGGCTTGCGGAATGAGCCGCACTCGGATAAACTGTGTCGGCAGTGTATGGTTTTTGGCTATCAGGCCTTTGGATTTTTTTAATGGTTGGCATCTCCCCTTTTGTTTGAGTTTATTGCAGATAGTTTATTGCACTGAAGATGGAGGCAGTCAAGTTGGATGGGGTAAGTCAAAGATTTATTTTAGCTAATAGGGTAGTTAGGATATTTGTATTAAACCCTTGGCCAACTTAGTCACCCTGAATGCAGGCATAATGCAAAGCCATTATTTATTTATTTATAAAATGTTTTATAACCCTACCTCTCGTTTATCTCCCATTTTCAAGTATGTCCTGGGCACAGAGTTATGATAAAAGATACATGGTTACATTAGGTGAACAAGGTTATACATTATACACAAGACATTGCATGCACAGTTATAGATAATATATGTTATAGGCGTATGTAACAGTTACAGACCAGATTAAAATGTGAGACATCTTTAGTTTTGAAAGAACTTAGACTGATGGCAGCTGTGAGAGTCTCCGGTAGATTGTTCCAGTTGTGAAGTGCACATTAAGATAAGGAGGAGCGGACCGATACTTTGTTGAACCTTGGGACCATGAACAGTCTTTTGGAGTCAGATCGCAGATGGTAAGTTCTGCATGTGGTAGGGGTGAGAAGCTTGTTCAGATAGGCAGGTAGCTTGCCCAGAAAGTATTTGAAGGCAAGACAGGAAAGTTGAACTTTGCACCTAGACTCAAGTGATGGCCAATCTAGTTCTTTGTGCATTTCACAGTGATGTGTTTTGTAGTTGCATTGGTGGACAAAGCAACATATTGAATTGTGGAGGGTATCAAGTTTGCTAAGGTGAGTTTGGGGTGCCGTGCCATATACTATGTCCCCATAATCTATAATTGGCATTAGCATATGCTGTGCGATACGCTTTCTGACCAGCAGACTTAGGGAGGTTTTGTTCCTATAAAGTACACCTAGTTTGGCATAGGTTTTGGATGTCAGGGTATCAATGTGCAATCATAATGTTAAATGGGAGTCAAATCATATGCCCCAATATTTAAAAACTAGTAACAGGGGCTAGGATAGTATTAGAGTTGGTTCTGATCTGAAGCTCATTCTTTGGAAGCTTTAGAAATTTAGCCTTGGTCCCAAATACCATTGTTACAGTCTTGTAACTGTTTAAAAACTGTTTGTTTTGGGAAATCCAATTTTGAAGTCTCAAAAAGTCAGATTGAAGTATGTGTCCAAGGTCAGAGAGGCTAGGGCTGTGTGCATATACGACTTTATCATCCGCATACAGTACATATGTATTGAAGCTCCTTTACAAACTGTAGGAAGATCATCGATGAACACTGAGAAGAGTAGGGACCCCAGAACAGAGCCTTGCGGGACACCACAGGTGATATCCAAGGGGTTGGAGTTAGAGCCTGAGCTAGATACATGTTGGGATCTACCTTATAGGTAGGAATGAAACCAGTTTAAAGCATGCTTCCCTATTCCAGAGCACTGGGTTTTTTTTCTAGCAAAAGCCTTTGCAAAATCTACTCAATGATTGAATGGATTTTTACATTTGCATTTCCTCTGAAAATATCTCAATTAAAAGATCGTTTTTTCCCCCAGAATTTTTGTGCTCTTCAGTCCAAGAGAAGTTTGATTATAATTGTGGGTGCTGAGTAACACTAGTCTGTTAATTGTAAACCCACACTGTCAAAAATGAGTCGATCAGTCATTTCTTAGCTATGAATGTGCAACGTGAAAGAATCTCATGCAATGGTAATTCAAATGGCTGGTGTAAAATGCAGTGCTTCACATCTGCCTTTTATACCTCATAATAAGACAGGAGATGCATCTATGTGGAATTCTACTGTCGTTGTATAGAGAATTACATGATTTCCCTTGAGTGTAATTAAAGGAGAGATAAGGCTAATGAAACACAACAGACTACAGTTGCTCTCATTGTGACAATTCCACATACATTGATCTAATTACAGTGATGTTTTGTATGGGTTAAACCAGTGTTTACAAACACAGGGGCCCAGAAGACTTAAAGGTGAGCTCATGGTAAAAGGAGAGACACACACACTGGCAGATATAGAATGTGCCAACGATAAAGGAGGTGATGGAGAGAGAGAGAGTGAGAGAGTGAGAGAGTGAGAGAGTGAGAAAGAGAGTGGCCGACAGACGGTCAGACAGACAGAGAGCAACAGAGGGATATATGGTCTATAGCAGGGATGCACAAACTTCTTGTGCTGTGCCCTCCTGCCCGGGAGCAAAAGCATTTGCGCCCCCTCTCCCAATGACTCTGCGTCATTTGACGCCCCGTTGCCATGGCGATGCATTGCAGAAGACCCGCAGAGAGTAGGTAAGTGAGTTACAGAGGCCTCATGCCTCCCCAGCATGGCGAGCATGCGCGGCTCAAGCACGTGCAAGCCCGCCCAGCAATGCGCGCATGTGCAGGACCACAGAATCAGCCGCCAGCACCCCTTCCAATCTCTCTGCTGCACAGGTGGGCACCCTCTATACACAGTCACCCACACACCCAGTCACCCAAACACCCAGTCACCCGCCCACACAACCAGTAAAGTCAGTCACTCACCCACCAAGTCAGTCACCCATACAGTCAGTCACCCACACAGTCACCCACACAGTCACCCATAACACCCAGTCACCCGCCCACACAACCAGTAAAGTCAGTCACTCACCCACCAAGTCAGTCACCCATACAGTCAGTCACCCACACAGTCACCCACACAGTCACCCACCTAACCAGTCATCCATCTGGTCAGTCAGTCCCCTACCCCTAATCACCCACCCTGGTCAGTCAGTCCCCTACCCAGGTTGGTTAGTCATCCACAGAGTCATCCATACAGTCACACAGTCACAGTCACTCACACACACATGCACACACACTGTCACGCACACACCCACAGTCACGCATACACACAGTCACGCACACAAACACAGTCACGCACACACAGTCACAGAATCACACACACTCACAGATTTACACACACACAGTCACAGAATTACACACACACACACACACACACACACACACACACACACACACACACACACAACCCACACACACACACACACACACACACACACACACACACACACACACAATCACAAAATATCACACACAAAGATTCACACCCACACACATTCACACAGTGTCACACATTCACACACAGTCACACATTCACACACACAGTCACACACACCAACAGTCACACTCACACACACTTACAAGTAATTTGCAGTTAGTATAAATATAGAAGTGCAAATAGCTAAGACAGGGTGTGTGTGTGCAAAGCACGTGTGTTCTAAGTGAAACTTCTTTGTGTTTTGTCACTGAAATTGTGTTTTGATTTTTAATAAAAAACAGCACCATCACAAATACAATTTCTGTGACAAAACAGGGACAAAAGACAAAGAAGTTTCACGTAAAATGCACGTGCTCGGCACACACACACACACATTTTTTTAAGTAGCAGTTTTTTTCATGTTCCTGTATGGACAGACCCACTGCGGCCATTCTCCCTCCAGCAGAGGTAAATGAGACTTTTCACAGTTAGTGTTAGGACCTGCTTACTGGTCATGCCGTGACATGGCTTGCAGGCTTATAACGTTTTGGCCAAAGGGTTGAACTAAATGACCCTTACTCATGAGAATGTTGAAGTATTTTACTATATATTGTGTCACATTGGATGTAGCATTGGGCATTTCTGTCTTTTGTTGTGTACCTAGAAGATATTGTACAAGAATAACAAAGGGATAGGCACACCATACATTTGCAAAAAAAAAAATCTTTATTGGCCCAATACTGTATGTAAGGTACTTTTGTATAGTGAATGAGATAGCACCATCTGACTGGTTTATTATTGTTATTGTTGACTTAAAGAGCCAACATATTCCGCAGTGCGGTACATTGGGGGTACTGAGTAATGTATATTACAAAAAACAGTTACATTCAAGCGAGGACGAACATGCACTAACAGATACAAAGACTCAATGAGGGCCCTGCTTGCTAGAAGTTATAATCTAGAGGGAACGAGGAACCATGTGGAAACAAGAAGGTAAAATGGCCTCTCATTAAAGGATGGAGCGTATTTCAGTTTGGAATACGGCCCAGCCCAACTGCTATTTCCATTAAAAAAAATTGGGGGGGGTTGTTATATTGGATAGAGATTGGTCAAGCCACACAATGTCCCAATGGGGTTGGAGGGGGTTGAATGTTAGAGGTTTGGCAGAAAGGCTTCCTTGAAAGGGTGTTTTCAGAGAGTCTTTAAATGTCTGAAAGCTGGGGGAGAATCTGATGGAACATGATACGGAGTGAAGTGGCAGCACAGGAGAAGTCTTGCAAGTGGGAGTGAGAGGAGGTAATAGTGTAGGATGTAAGGCAGATGTCATGGGCAGAAAGTAGTTGGCACAGGTGAACAAGGGGAATACCAACTTAGAGACGGTTGCAGTAGTTAAGGCGGGACATGATGAGTGAGTGGATTAGGATTTTAGTTGCATCATGAGTGAGAAAAGGGTGATATTTAGAAGGTGGAGAATGTCTTGATCGATTGAAGTTGAGGAATGAAGGAGAGATTAGTGTCAAAGATGATCCCTAGACAGTGGGCTTGAGGTGTTGTTCATATTGTGGTATTATTGACAGTGATGCAGAGTGTGGGTATAATGCTGGCAGTAGAAGGGGGAAAGAATATTAGTTCTGTTTTGAAAATGTTAAGCTTTAAGCTTCAGATAACAGTTAGATATCCAGGAGGAAATTTCAGAGAGACAATTGGAGACACTGGGCATGAGAGAAGGGACGTGGTCAGGGGAGGAGAGAAATGTGAGTGTCATCGGCATATAGTTGATACTGAAAGCCAAATGATTTTATTAGTTTACCAATAGAAGAGGTTTAGAGTGAGAAGAATAGAGGGCCAAGAAGACACCAGAGAAGTAAACACTGAAGGAGCAGTTGGAAAGATAGGACTTGAGCAAGGAGAAGGCTTCCTCACGTTGGCCAATGGAGTGGAGAATGTTCAGGAGATGGGATGATCAACAGTGTCGGAGACATCAGAGATATCCAGGAGAATAAGTAGGGAGAAGTGACCCTTAGATTTAGCTGTGAGTAGGTCATTGGCTACTTTTGGGCTGTCTCAGTGGAGTATAGAGGACAGAAATCAGAATGCAATGAGTCAAGCAGCGAGCTATTGGAGAGAAGGTGAGTTAGGCGGTTGGATCCAAGTTTCTCAAGTAGCTTGGAGGCAATGGGAAGAAGAGAGGGGGAGGTAGTTAGAGGGTGAGGCAGAGTCAAGTGAGGTTTTCTTTAGAATGGGCATGTTGACTGCATGTTTGAAAGAAGACAGGAATGTGCCAGAAGTGAGAGAGAGGTTAAACAGGTGAGTTAGGGTGTTGCTTATTTTTTTCCAGGGAGGGTGATGTCACGGGAGACCAAGACTTATGCACACATTAATATACTGAGCACACAAGTTGAGTAAAAAAAATTGTAATTTATTTATTTTCAGACAAACACACAGAATCTTCATAATATACACTTAATGAAATACTTACTGAGATGGGGGAACGAAATCAATTGTCATTGGAACGAAACAAAGTCTCTGGGCACCCCTGCACGCATGCAAGTGGGTGCTTTAAAGGATCTGTGTAGCAATTCCTAGCTAGGGGCACAAGTTGCCACCCTTATATTTCCGCCAACAGGTAAAAGTTTGTTCCATCCTTACAGGGTTCGTTCGAGAACTCTAAGTTCTAACGAATTCCAGAAGAGGGTGTAAATCTTCGTTGCGATGTAAATTAACCCTTCACACTCTGATGCTGGAACTTAGTCAAATCAGGTGAATGTGACTGAGACTGGGCTGCAGGCATTTGCATTTTTATAGAATTGAAGGCCCTATACCCAACATGTACAACCAATCCCTTCCGTGGGAACATTTTTCCCACCTATCCCCAGCTTGGCAGTAGTCTGCATGAAGGGCAGAAGTTGCTTCCCAGTTTGCATGGTAGCAGGCGCTAACTTCACACCTAGGCTCCTTAGCATACAGGGACCCTCCCCTTACCTGGCGACACTGAGTCTGGGGTTTGGCCACCAAGTGTGAAGTACGCATACTTTACACGGGTATCTGGCACTTACACTATCCCGGCCATCCTAACACCTAGGATTGCTGAGGCTTTTCAACTCCGGTCTTCTCATAGACATTGAGACACCCTCTCTGCAGGGGGCCTTTAAGGTCCAGAGTTGAGAAATCCCGCAGTTCATTCATCCTTGACATACTTGCATGTCAAAGGATTTATTCCCGGGCTAACAGAAAAAAACCTCCCGGCTTTTACATTTAAAATCATCAGTATAACACAGTTTATTAATAAAGTATGTTCTACTTGTGCCACTACTATAAACTTTATGTGTGTGTGTATGGTTTCATTATTCTAACCTGCACCCAAAAAATTAGAGTGCTAGCTCACTCGTATCCCAAGTTAGCTTATTTAATTGAACGGGCAATGATGTGGTTTTGCGTCCGGTGGTTGGGCTGGCCGGAAAGCTCTTGAGGTTGTTAGTTCATGAGGACTGTCATGTCGGGAAAGGCCATCTGCATTGCCAAGCTCACTGCCCTTCTTGTGCTGAATCGTGCAATTGAATTCCTGCAGAGCAAGGCTCCAGCGCAATAGCTTGGCATTTTCCCCTGACACACTCTGCAACCAACTTAACCAACTTAACAGGTTGTGGTCCGTTATCACGGTGAATTGCCTGCCTTGGAGATAGGGCTGAAGTTTCCTAAGAGACCATAAAATGGCCAGGCATTCCTTTTCAATGGTGACATAAGCCACCTCTCTGGGCAGCAGCTTGCGGATCAGGTACACCATGGGGTGTTCACTGCCCTCCTCCCCCACTTGGCTGAGTACAGCGCTGATGCCATAGTCCGAGGCATCTGTCTGCACCAAAAACTTTTTTGAGTAGTCTGGTGAAGCTAAGATAGGGGCCCTGCCCAGTGCAGTCTTCAGTACCTGAAAGGAAGCTTCACAGGCTGGAGGCCAGACAACTAGCAAAGACAGTCGCTTTTGGGTCGTCAGTCAGAGGTTTTGCAATGGCGCTATACTAAGGGACAAACTTTCTGTAGTAGCCTGTGGTGCCTAAGAAAGCCATAACCTGCTTCTTGGTCTTGGGAACGGGCAACTGCACTATGGCTTCCACCTTGGCTGGCTCTGGCTTGAGGTGCCCACCACAACCCTATGCCCTAGGTACAGTACTTCTGCCACCCCTACTAAGCACATGGTGGGTTTCAAGGTGAGTCCCGCTTCCCTAATTCTGGCTAGCACCGCAGCTACATGCACTAAATGTGAGTCCCACAAATTGCTAAATACAGCAATGTTGTCCAGGTATGCCCTTGCAAACCTCTGCATGCCCTCCAGTAACCGATTGACCAGGCGTTGGAAGGTAGCCGGTGCATTTTTCATCCCGAATGGCATCACTGAGAATTTATAGAGGCCACTCAGGGTAATAAATGCCAACTTCTCCCTTGCCTCCTGGGTCAAGGGGATCTGCCAGTAACCATTACTGAGATCCATAGTGGTCAGATACCTTGCCCCCGCGTATTCATCTAACTCGTCCATGCGGGGCATGGGGTAGGCATATGATTTTGGGGTTTCTTAGCAGAGTTAATTACACATGCAAGCATACTGTATAAGGTTTTCTATAAAGCTCACAATTATTCTATCCTAATCAATAAAAATTGCACTATCACTCTAAATGTTTTGCTTAATTGGATTTTAAAATCAAATTCACAATGCGCAAGGAACGTTTAAAAAAAGCAATGTTAGAGGTCCATCGAAATCCCTCCTTTTGCCTTTTCAGCTTGATGTCAAAGTTAATTTTCTGGGGGAAAAAAGATGCTATTATTTCTGGTATTGCGCATGCGTCAAGTCACATCATTGGGAATTAAAGCAGCAGTTCAAGAAATATCCTACAGTACATATGCATCTATACGATACAAACAAACTTCTCCCTCCTCGCCCTCTCCCTAGCTGTCCACCAATTGTATCTACTGTAGTAACTGCTCTGCCAATCATATTGCAGGACTACATTTTCAATAATTGTGCAAGAATTGAATTAAATTAAATAACTCTGAGCAAAGAGATTGATTACAGTAGAACGGACCGATCGGCAGCTTACTGAAGCTAATCACTTGTCTGTGTGCATATTGTATTGATGCACATACTGTAAGGTATTGTTTTTAAAAAAAAAGAATATATTTTTTTAAACGGCAGCTTGAACTGCAGCTTTAAACTTAATACTGTACTGTACATTGTATTTACCTTCATTATAAACTTTGCCAAACAGGTGGAGATGAGCCATTGGCACTCCCGCAACCTACATTATAGTTGACAGCTGATAGCTGGCCTGCTACACCTGTAATAAACCAAAAGAGAAAGAACTCAGTTGAAGTAGCACTCAATTATCAATGATGATTAGTGTATTGATTAAAAATAATCTTTATTATTCAATTTAAATGTTAAAATAAATGGTGTACAAAGAAAAAAGAAAAAATAATCTTGACATGAATATGTCAGGTATCTGCGACTGTGCCAGTAGTAGCGGATCACTACATAAGGATAGACCCCTATTGTCGGTCTAAGAGTAGCAGTGTCTAGTTGCTTAAGTTGGTAAAAGTAAATAATTACACTCCCCCTTGGCCAAGGTGAGGAGTATAGTGATGTGAAACTACAGATGATAACTCTCGTCAGCTGCTTGTATGATATAATATAGTTTAACACAGCAATTTGTGCTGTAGTGATATGGTATGTTGTAGTTTAATGCCACGTTGCTATGCAGATGGAGGAGCAATAGAGTGCAGCCTGGCTGCTTGTCCTCAGTATATAGATGTATATCTAAAGTTTAGCCAAATATACAGCCCCTTGCTCTGAGCCCACGTTGCTATGCAGATGGAGGGGCAACAGAGTGCAGCCTTGCTGCTTGTCCTCAGTATATAGATGTATAGCTAAAGTTTAGCCATATATACAGCCCCTTGCTCTGAGCCCCCTGTGGTCGCAGTTAGATAGCAGTGAAATGTTATCAGGGCAGTAGGAATTGCGGATGTAGGATACTACCTGTGTATCAACTGTTTGGCTCTGTTTGGACAAAGTTGCACACAGGTGTGTTCCGCTCCTAATCACTACAATAGGTGTTGCAGTGGAATGTTAGGTTAGCTGTATTGTCTATAATGATGGCGTTCCAAAGCATTCACCTCAATATCGCAGCCATAGTAATAATAAAGTCCACCACTACTGAAGTAAGGTAAAGCTGACACTGCTACAATTTAAAAAGCCCCGTCGACGATTGTTTCACGTCTGCTGCTTTATCAAGACTCCTGGGCTAAAGGTAAGTGTGACCCTATTGGTTCCCTTTATACACTGTACATGACGCCGATAGGCTGTTGCAATTGGAAAGAGGGCGTCTGTGATTGGTTGATACGGTATGTATGTAAATGAAGCATGACATCACAGTGTTCGTGTTACATTCAACCAGAATTAGACACTAGGTGGCGCTGCTGTATAGTGGCTACTTGAAGTATATACTGCAAGAAGCTATTGCAACTGTGTAAGTATGAGTTGTCTTGCTGGTAGAATATGTGCATATGTGGCTGATGGTAGAATGTGCTGAATAGTTACCACATAAGTTTGGATATAGTAACAATACCATTGATGTTTGACTAGAGCGCATACATTGTTACTATGTCAGTATACAATACATGGTAGTGAAGAGATAGATGGGATTAAATAAAGGAATTGAAGAGTAAACCTTCATTCAGCCATTGTGGAGATGAAGTTCCCAAATTGTAAATCCATCTAGCCTCCCGTCGCAAAAGTGCGACCACAGGGGGCTCAGAGCAAGGGGCTGTATATATGGCTAAACTTTAGCTATACATCTATATACTGAGGACAAGCAGCAAGGCTGCACTCTGTTGCCCCTCCATCTGCATAGCAACGTGGGCTCAGAGCAAGGGGCTGTATATACTGTATGGCTAAACTTTAGATATACATCTATATACTGAGGACAAGCAGCAAGGCTGCACTCTATTGCTCCTCCATCTGCATAGCAACGTGGCATTAAACTACAACATACCATATCACTACAGCACAAATTGCTGTGTTAAACTATATCATACAAGCAGCTGACGAGATTTATCATCTGTAGTTCCACATCACTATACTCCTCACCTTGGCCAAGGGGGAGTGTAATTACTTACTTTTACCAACTTAAGCAACTAGACACTGCTACTCTTAGACCGACAATACGGGTCTATCCTTATGTAGTGATCCGCTACTACTGGCACAGTCCCAGATATCTGACATATTCATGTCAAGATTATTTTTTCTTTTTTCTTTGTACACCATTTATTTTAACATTTAAATTGAATAATAAAGATTATTTTTAATCAATACACTAATCATCATTGATAATTGAGTGCTACTTCAACTGAGTTCTTTCTCTTTCGGTTTATTGCAAATACAATTCTCAGACAAGCACCTTATCTACACCATTAAAAACTTACCTGTTAGCTGAGCAGAGGTTTACTTTCCTTTCCCACCCCTCCCATTCTTTTCCCATGGTATATCTGCTACACCTGTAGTTGACAGCTGATGAAGCTACAAATCTTTTTGGTACATGCAAGCTTGCTGGTACCTGTACGTGAAATCAGGCTCAGGCTGTAAATTTTGCCGGTATTCCGGCAGGGAAAGGTAGCAAGGATTGCCGTTCATCATGTTTCACTGATGGTTGGACCGTTATTGTAAGCCGGTGCTGGCGCTGTTGCCGGCACTGTTACATTGCTGGATTGGGATTGACGAATCTTATATGGATTAAACTCGACCTTTCTCCTTTTGAAGTTGCCATGATCAAACATACTGTAAAAATCAGGGACCACACCCCAATACCCACTTGTATCTCCGGCAGGAGGGGCAATGTGAAAAAAGACTGATCACTACTTAAGGTTTTTCTTATCTAATGCTTCCAACCATGAACGTCAGGTGAAAATTTGTAAAAAGGGCGACATGAACACGGAAATGCGGCATGAATACCACGTGGAGTGCAGCAGCGCACATGAAAACGGCGCCGTGATTTCTTAAAATAATGGCCGCTGCATCTGTATATAGTGGTGTGGTTAGGTGTACAAATGTAAGAGGGTGTTGCATTACTATAAGTGTGTGTAGATACTATGTGGTCCCTACTGGTCTATAGGGATGGAATTACATAGTGTATTTGTATGTGCTAGAGACAGCTGTGTGTGTATTCATATAGTGCAGTATGTATAGACATGGACTTTAGCACTCATGAGAAGAGAGTTCACTTGTGTCAGTAATGACTCATGAAACTTCGGTCTCTGTTTAGGCCACCGCTAAGTGTCCTGAACAATTGCATACATTTGTATTCATGTAACCGTCTAACTTTCGGTGTTATAAGATTACCTTTGAGTATGGCCACCTTCAGATCGTTCTCGTTCATTTTATGGCCAGAGTCAATGATGGTGAGAAGTAAGGTAACCAACAATACAACTGAATGCAGGACAAGACCATGCCAGGACGCAAGATGCAAAACTTGCACAATGCTCCACACAGCGGACACAATACACATACCACACAGGAATCTGGAGTACAAAATCAGAGGAATATATATACTCTTATTCTATTACTTTTGCTATGGATGTTGTGATATTTATCATGTTAGATCATAGTGATGACATTACAATCAACATGGTTTCCAATTTATGTATATTCTTGTTTTTGGATATGTATATATGATTCCCTCCTTTCATCAATTTCAATAGGTTCTTTTGAACCCTGTGTTTATATTTAAGATATTTATTCTCTAGAATAGCACCATAGATAATATATATAAAGTAAAGCGCTGTATATACTGTGGGCTCTTCATTTATATTTACATACACACACACACACACACACACACACACACTATCTTACATCACTAACATTCAGGGACTATTTAACACCCAGTCATAAATCGCATCTACACACCGGGGAGGGATAAGCACAGATAACATTGCAAGAGACACTGTTTTTAAGTAAAACCATTGCTTGCTTTATTCATTGTAACACCGCCGGAAGAAGTGTATCTCAAAAGCTTGCACAAATAAAAGCATTTCGTTAGCCACAAAACGGTATCGTCTATTCATTTTTGATTATTAAGCTTGGCTAACACGGTACAGATACCTCTACATATATATATAGATATTAATTGCATTCTGACTGTGATTTTTATTCTCAGCTGTGTCTGATTGTTTTGATATTTATGTGGTTATATATTTGCTTTTTCCATTGACCTTGAGAAAGCACCCCTTAGATGCGAAACGCATGGGTGTTTTTCTCTTTTAGACCACTTTGTGTATGTCCGAATAAAGCTATTTATACTTTTTCACTTACCTGGGTCCCTGTGCTATTTGTGGCGTGAATCCCACCAATGTTGCTCCGGTTTTTTTTGCTTGTTTATTCATGTCATCATCCTTTTCAGGAGGCACGCCAGGCATGTAAATAGCGGACATGGGGGCGATGTTCATGTTCTTAGCTTTATAGGTATAGAGCATGTCCCATGGGGCCCCCGACGAGGCATTTGGGACCGCAAGTTATTACAGAGGGAATGCAGGTGGATCCACACTTTAGGAACACTTGCACCCAATGGCATGAATGAGGGTTTTATTTACTCTTCCTTCATTTGAATCCACCATAGGCGCTCTTTATGCCATCGATTTACATTGGCTGCCTTATGGTACATGTTTTTTGTCTGGCTAGTAGGATCCAGAAATATAGCTTAATCTTAGGGACCCGTTTTGTCCTTCGGGGCCTAGGGTAGCACATTCCTACACCCCAGGGGATCCAGGGATATATAGCCTAACTCTAGAGACCCGTTTTGTCCTTCGGGGCGGGCCACCTAGCGTAGTATAATCCTACATTACCCAATATTCATCATAGTATGGTACTATCTTTGCAGCCAATGTATTGTAATATACAGTAGCGGCATCCTTTATTCTTACAAATGCCGGCGGCATGCCGGGATCTACTCCGGCTGGCGCCAGTCTAGACCGCGCGCCGCCACGTTTCCTCCACGCACCCCCCCTCCACTTCGGGCGCATTTTAGCCCCCCTTCCCGACCCCGAACCCGGCTCCTGCTCTGCCCCTCTGCTTCCCCGCACCCTCGCTTACCTCACTTTAAACTCCAGGGGTGTCGGGGAAACCGGGGAAGCCAGGGAAGCCGGGCACGCACGTTACTGTGACGTCACAGTGCGCCGCAACAAGCCGCGTCACCACGCTTCCCGCACGCATCCTGCCGTGCGGGAAGTGTAAGAATAAAAGCTGCCGGTACTGTATTGCACCTGCGGTGAATTTCACACATATATATTTTCTTGCCCTCTTTTACACACTATGACTTTGCTTTGTCCCCATACATCCATGATGTATGTATCTTAGTGTCAGTTTTTCCCTGAGCCTCATGTATCTGTATGCTGCGTTTTGCGTATATACAGAGCTGTACACACATTTTTATGCACCTCTTATAATTTTATTACATGCATTATTTACTTTCATCACGTTAGCTGGGGGGTTATCCTATCCCAGCAGCATATACACTGATTGGGCATTGTTGTCCCGCCCTTCCTCCGGCCCTTCCTCTGGCCACGGGTATAATCGGGATACAGACATCCACTCCACTAGCTCCTCCCCCTGAAGAAGTGTGAGCATCACCCGAAACGCGCGTTGGGGTAATATGACGTCACTCTGATGGCGCCTGTGAGCGGGTCTCATTGCGGAGCTCAGCAGCTGTCTTGGAAGCAGTAGCAGTCTGGTTCAAGCATAGAAGCACGGTTGTATATGTGGGGTTATCTGTGATTAATTTATTCCTGATAATATGTATACAGTATGACATTGCCATTTCCCTTTTGGCACATTATGGGATGTCAGTTGCGGTCTGTGGCTATTCATGCATTTTAGTGTTTGGTCTTAATACCTTAACTATTCACTTACCTGATATTATCTGACTATTCCCTATTACCATTAGACATATACCCACTTACCTGTGCTTTTCTACCTTTGATATGCTTACCATTTGACTGATACCAATAGGGCTACCACGCTGCCTGGTAGCTACACTTAGCTGTACAACTGTACATTGTGCTACTACCATTATACTTTGCATTAGCATTCAGTACACTTTGTTGTCTCTACCTACCTCCCACCCGCTCCCCCTAAAGGGGCTTATTATTTACATTTTATTTTTTCACACATATACTTTTGTCACTTGTCTTTCGGAGCATGTATTGGTTATTATTAAAGTTTTGTTATTTTAGCATTTTATCAGTTAATGTCTTTGCCACATTGTGGGCTATTAGATATTTATCCGTGGAGGTATATGGTCTTCTCAATTGGACTATACCTTATCATTTTGGACATACTAGCCTTCTAGTGGATATTATATCCTTATGTATTAATTTATACACCTATTGGGACTTATAAAGTTCCTCCTGTGGATATTATATCTTTATGTAATTAATTACGATCATTTCCTTGAGTGCAATGAATAGGGGACTGCTGTGACCTTGTCAATTTTTCTGTGGTTTCTTAGCCCGAAATCTCCTGGAAACCAAATCGGCATAAAGTTCCATACGCCACCGCTCTACCTTCTCTTCTGAGAACATGGACTTTCTTGACCGCGAGTTACTCCAAATCTCCTGGAACTCAAATTGGCATAAAATCCCTGCCGCGACCGCTACGTTCGATTTTGAGAACTTGGGCGCAAAAGTCGGAACTTAGTTTCTGGCAGGCAGCCTTTTCAGGCTTGAAATCGAAGTCGGTTGCTTTGATATTCACGCAAAAGCAACTTTGAAAAGCCCACCCGCGCTCTTACTCCTGGAAGACTTGAATCTGATTGGCTCACAAGTTCTTTATAATATTCTGCGTTTCATTCACAAAAATCAGCAGCCAATCATCACGTGGGAAAATTCCCAGCAACCAATCAGAGCCAAGCCGGCTAGAAAAGCCAGGTCAGCGGGAAAAATGAAATAGCCAGGAGTCATGCGCAAGCCTGGCACCTCTCTCCCTGGCTATCTCAATGCCACCCGCTGGGACATGCTCCACCAGGTCTGGCAAAGCAAGTAGCATCCCGGAGTACTGCCTTTGTTCTCCGGACCTGGTACTCAGCCCTTCCCCGCAAACCAAATGCTATTCACACCTCTGGGCAGCCTCTGGTTTCTTTGAACACCGATGTCCAGCAGACTTACCGGCGCCTATCGGTTAGCTCGGGCAGCTTGTTTAGACATCGGCTCCAAATGTAAAAGCACATTACATTACATTAGCGTATATTTTAATACATTAGGGTATGTTTTAATATACTTCTGAGTCTCTGGGTATGAGGCACAGAAGAGGAAAAATGTGGTAGTTGTATTCCTATCTGCCTTATTCCCCGCACACTTTCCCTTGGACTCAATCTGGACTCTGAGTCCCTCCTCAACCTTATATACGGTTGGGGCACCCACAAACCCTACACTGGTTCTAGATCACTTTTGCACTAGCTGGGGTACCCCCAGTGGTGGGATTCAAAATTATTAGCAACAGGTTCTCTCTCACGGAGGGGGGGTGGGAAAGAAGAGGTGGTGGGGGAAGAGGTGGTGGGGGGGGAAGAAGAGGTGGGGGGGGGAGAGAGATGGGGGAGAGAGGGAGGGGGGGGGGGGGGGGGGGGGGAGAGACGGGGGGGAGAGAGAGAGAGACGTGGGGGAGAGAAAAAGAGGAAGTGAAAACGTTCCAGAATGTACAAAATAAGGAGTTTGCTAAAAATAAAATAAAAACTATACTATATCTAGAAGGCCAGGGGTGATAATAGCCACAGCCAGAGCTGAGGATAGAAACTGCTACAGCACAGATCAAGAGGGTACAACAGGAACCCTCCCAGGAAGTAGGAAGAGAATTTAGGCAAACAAGACCACAGAGGGGGGAGAATAGTTGTTAATGGGAACAGGCTGGTTCTGTTACAAAGAGACTGTACATAGAAGTAGAGGGGAAAGGGAACGGGAGGAACTGGAGCAAAGGTTACTAAGCAACAGCAGGAACAAAACAACACAGAGCTAGAGACAGAACAAAAACCTTTAC
Organism: Ascaphus truei; assembly: GCA_036426205.1. NCBI lineage: Eukaryota > Metazoa > Chordata > Amphibia > Anura > Ascaphidae > Ascaphus > Ascaphus truei. The sequence goes on from CM071586.1 coordinate 8,481,437, forward strand.
TATGTAACTATGTAACTTAAATAAAATAACGACCAATAGTAAACGGTTCTGAGCAGATTCTCTAGTTGCAAAGTACAAATTACCTTATAAGACATACAAGCATACCTAATAATAATAAAACAAATAATCATAAATCCATCCAATCAGCAGTATTTTAAATGAGTAAGGTTTATGATCCAACATCAACATATCCCAAAACAACATTTAACATGCAATGGCAGTGTAACAAAAAGATCCAATGAGTAACATAAAAATAAATTGATAATTAATCCAAATTTCTCACCAGATACCATCATGCCGATATAGCCAGATCTAAAGTTTAAGTTTATGCTATCGTAGGGAACCACCGAATCATGACTGCAAAATCTCCGGCAGCAGGAAAGCTCTCCATGGTGGGTTCCATTTGGAAAATTCATGCAAAACAAAAACAGCTAATAATGCAGCTACTGTGTTATTCAATCTAATGTTTAACTTTATCTTTTTGCTGTGGTTATGTATTTATTGATCTGTAAGTCCTATTACTCTAATCGCTGTGCAATGTTTTATTGCTTTTGCTTTACAACTCCTCAACAATGAATAGTTGCAATAGTGCAACTTTAGAAATGTTGGTGAATGATTTCCTTACATAGATATTGGTCCATATAAGAATTAGTATGTGCTAGAATCATTTGTTGCTATATATGCACACTATAGGGGCCGATTCACTAAGCAGTGAGCTTTTGAAAAAAGTGTCGCTAAGCCATGCACAATTATAAACCTGACAATTTAACCTTCTTTGGCATTGAATTGGTGAAACTCAATTGGAGAGGGGGATTTTATTAAAAGAATTTCCCAACATGAATCCTATTGGATTTACACACTTAAATCCTTGACCCCTCTAGGACATAATATTGAGTTTGATCTGGTGTCATTTCTGTAAATCTATTTTGAGTCATTTCATTTCCCTATGATTTTGTTGTTAGCTATGTAGTTAATATTTCTACCCTTCACCATGTAATATACTTTGCCTATGGAGATATAATTTTGTGTATAAAGAAAAGTTACATCTAAATGTAATTAGTCTGCCTGTGTACCTGAATGGCTAAATAGTATAAAATAATTGGTATATATTGATGCTTAGCTTGAATACCCAGGTATCTCTACTAAATACTATGGTGACTCCATTGTTTAACCCCATTATATACAGCTTAAGGAACCAGGAGATCAGATACAGTCATGAGTAAACTGAACTTGAGACATTTTTTTTAAATAAAAAAAAAATATGTGAGATAAATACAGTAGGTATAGATGCTTTCACATCACATATATTAGTGTCAACCCTACTGTGGTTCCTGGACCTCTGGTAATCAATATTTATTGAAGAGAGTATGTATGGTGGTCCGCTAATTGATTATCAACACTGAAGTAGTCAGTGGAAATGTTTAATGAGAAAACAGAAACATGTTTTTAAAATTTTTTGATTTCTTGCTATAGTGTACCTGTACAAATGAATGGGTGAAGGGTGAGGGTAGTTGCCTGGAGAGGATGGTTAGGCCTCCTGGGTGGGTAGTGGGAGAGGGTGGGTTAACCCCTTAATTACTATAGTGGTTACTAACCGCTAAATTGATTAAGGGGTTAGGGGACATTAGATTGTATTTTTGATTGTACTGAATTGTTTGTGGCAACGGAGGACATGGACAGTGATGAGGATGGGCTTCATCGTGGCAGCCTGGCAGGGGTGAGTGCAAGTTTTATTTATTTTATTTCGCCAGCTTAATGTTTTATTTGTAATGGACAAAAGCACTATTATCCATACCTAGATAATAGTAATTTTGGCCATTAATTGTACTGTATGTGTTAGGGGGCAGGGGAGGGGGTGTATTTATTTAAAAGTATTGCCTGTTATGTTCTTTTGGCCACACTTTTGGTACCGCAGGCCAGCAGGGACCCCGGACTCCCGCGGGGATCAACCGAGGGCCACGGACTCCCGCGGGGATCACCCGGGGACACCCGCCGGCCTGTTGTATTAATTGTGGGGTGAAAAAAACGTAAACAATGATTTTATTCATGGCTCCATTTCTTGGCAAAAGAAGAGAAGCAGGCACACGGTCTTACTCAAAAGGAGGTTTAATATGCCATAAAGTCCAACGTTTCGGCAGTCAAATACTGCCTTTCTCAAGGTGACGGCTTCTCACCTTGAGGAAAGGCAGTATTTGACTGCCGAAACGTTGGACTTTATGGCATATTAAACCTCCTTTTGAGTAAGACCGTGTGCCTGCTTCTCTCTTTGTACTGGAACATTTGGGACTACAGAGCTCCCCAGGACCAGCGCACCGGCAGCTAAGTACCCCACCTCTATTACCATTGATATTGAGTGCGTGTCTCATCCTCTGTCTATCCATTTCTTTTGCGCCAGCCTTTAGCTGGTGCAAAAATCTGGCGTGCTTTTAAAGTATGATTCACTTATCACTGCTTAGTGAATTGCGCTGACTGGCAAAAAACGGTGCGTTTGCTTTTTTTTTTGCCTGATCGGACGTATTTTTTTTCATTTTTGGGGGGGGGGGTTGAAAAAATGCCTTTTACGGCCGATAAAGCACTGTTATCACTGCTTAGTGAATAGCACAGTAGGCAATATCTGTCTTAAAAGCCATTTATCGTACTTAAAAACAGTTATCACTGCTTAGTGAATCGCCCCCCTCTGTATTTATATGGAGTCAGAACTTTGCAGAAAACACATTAGAAAACAGCCAAATGTACTATAAGAAATGTATTCATCATAAAAGCATTTGATAGGCGAGGGAGTCCCCTGCCCTGGAGATCATAAAGTCTCAGTGGGATGTTTGGAGACTTACAGACAGTTGGGAAAGGAATAAGTGCAGGAGATAGCAATGTCTGTCCACGATGGTTGGTAAGTGCTTTTATGGGTGCGGGGAGAAGAGGACATCATAAATTCAAGTTTTTGATATGTACAATTCAAATGGTTTCTTTTAAGATTTGACTTGTATGTAAAGAAAGAAGGTGCTGCGTCAATAGTGAGGCTATAGGACCCTCAGGTTGGGGAGCAGATGTAGTGTTATGCTTTTTACAATAACAGTAGGCTCCTTTCCCTACATGTTTAAAGCTGTATCCTATATAATTCATTTTAAACTGTGGAACCGTCTAGGAATATATAATATCTCAGTGGTATTCTTTACAAATTGTATGACTTTCCTTATCCTACATGTGTGTACAAATAAGGTACTATTGATATAATAGATCTTCTTTTATTTAAAATACATTAACAGCCTTCTCATATAATTTATAACCGCACTATATAATAGTAATTTTCAATGATTTAATTTTAAAATATTGAAAAAAAAACAAATAATAATTATTGGATCTTGAAGAGTACAATATACGCCTCTACCTCATTTCTCTAGTTACCTTCCTATGAAACTTCTGTGTGTCACAGAACAGTTTAAGAGTACTAAATTGTGAAACTGATGTTAAACATGTCAGATAAATGATTGTATCTGGTCTTATTCCATCTGCAGGAGATGCACACGAAGAACCAGACAATGGTCAAGGAATTTCTGCTCCTGGGATTTCAGAATCTTCACAACTTCAAGATCTTGGTCTTCTTACTTCTCATTATTATTTATGTTGCAACAGTAGCTGCAAATCTTCTGATCATTGCACTAATTTCAACTAGTCACCAGCTCCAATCCCCCATGTACTTCTTTCTCAGTCACCTTTCTCTCTCTGATGTGTTAATCTGCACCAACATTGCCCCTGTCACTCTACGAGTCATATTAGCAGGTGGAAGCCCCATATCTGCTACAGACTGTACCACCCAGTTTTATTTCTTTGTCTCTTCTGCAATTATAGAGTGCTGTCTCCTAACAGTGATGTCCTATGATCGGTACTTGGCCATTTGTGACCCTTTGCACTATACCACTATTATGAACCCCAGACTTCCTTATTACCTGGTTATTTGGTCTTGGATGGCAGGTTTTGTTATATCTCTGATCACTACTGTTTTTATACTTCAATTGCAGTTCTGTGGCCCCAATGTCATTGACCACTTCTTCTGTGAACTTGCACCTCTCCTTGAGCTTTCATGCTCTGACATATCACTTGTACAAATGTTGGTATCCATAGAAGCCATTTTAATGGGACTTTTACCATTTGCATTTGTCATTGTAACATATAGCAGTATCTTCATCACTATCCTCAGGATACCCTCCACCACTGGGAGACAGAAAGCCTTCTCTACTTGCAGTGCCCACCTGGCTGTTGTGTGCACATATTATGGGACACTGATGGTTCTTTATGTGGCTCCATCCAGAGGAAAACCATTGAATTTGAATAAGGTCCTATCTCTACTAAATACTATGGTGACTCCATTGTTTAACCCCATTATATACAGCTTAAGGAACCAGGAGATCAGGACAGTCATGAGTAAACTGAACTTGAGACATTTTTTTTAAATAAAAAAAAAATATGTGCGATAAATACAATAGGTATAGATGCTTTCACATCACATATATTAGTGTCAACCATACTGTGGTTCCTGGACCTCTGGTAATCAATATTAATTGAAAAGAGTATATATGGTGGTCCGCTAATTGATTATCAACACTGAAGTATTCAGTGGAAATGTTTAATGAAAAAACAGAAACATGTTTTTAAAAAATGCGCTGAGATGAAGTGCCAGTGTATGGAGTGTGTGCCTTGGACCCTTGTAGTGGAGGGGGGAGGGGGTAGTGGGGTTGGGAGAGGGTGAGTGCTGTGATGTGTAGAGCAATTAACCCTAAACTGCTAGATGTGGTGAATATATCATAGGTGCATATGGTAAAGCCCTCGTAGCAGTCTACACCAGATCAACAATAGGTTGCACAATTGATTGATGATAGCAACTGTTAGATAAATGTAGTCAAAAGACAACAATTGACTTCAGAAATTCAACAAGTGAAATGGGTAGCTCCTTGCCGAAAACCTAAGTCAACATAAAGTGGTAGCAATAGCCAAAACAAAAAAAAGTCTGTATAAAGTCCATAGATGGGTGTCAAGATTCTAAATGCTGCCCCTGTATAGGAAAACCAGCGCAGAGTACCTAAAAGGAAAAAGAACAAGATAAGAAGGTGCAAATTTTAAAGAAAACACAACCTTTATAACATTAAAATTGTAGCAACAATAGTGACAAGCACAGGAATATAAAGTGATAACAGATGAGTTTTGTAGTGAATGAAAAATGAAACAGGGTAATTGCCTGTGATTGAGATAGCTGCTGCTGAGACCATGTAGGGAAATCTCTTTACGGTGTCCTGGCTGTCCTTGATGTTGTCTGGGACCGCTGTAGGAGGGGGGGCCGATGTTGCCACCAAGCTGTTCTGCCCCGCGTCGGAGTGCTGGCCCTCTGGGTGATCACCACTGGGGGTTCCTTCTCCTCATAGGGCTGATGGTAGCTGGTGTTTCCCTCTTTGTCTGGAGCTCCCTCTTTGTCTGGAGCTCCCTCTTTGTCTGGCGCTCCCGTAAGTGAGGTCAGCAGATGCTGGTTAGGCCGTGACAGTTTCCTGATCTTAGGAAAGGGATATCCTGAGTCTGCAACAGCTGTTAGCTCACAGAGCTCCGTGTGCTCATGGGAGATCTCTGAGCAGCGTCGGAGTACACATCCTAGGAAATGGGTGCTTGCTCGTGCTGGCTAAACACTCCACGTTCAAACGCTGTAGTATAGTACGTTTCACCACTGAGTGGCTAGTCAGGGAAATCCCCAGCTGAGACTGCAACCTCAATTTATACACTAGGAAATGAGTGTCAAGGTATTTGATTGGTACAAATGATTGCCAAAGTATAATTCACTAAATTCAATAAAGGCACTTTCCCAGCACCCGTGTATTCCTTGGGGACAATCTCAACCAGGGACAATGCTGAAGGTACAATAAAAAAAATTACATAATAAACCAAGTTCTCGTGTTTAAGTGAATTTGTTGTTTACCCTCTGGCTCACCCATTCAAAAGAAGTTATGTATATTTAAGGATTTTTGCATGGTTAGGGATATGGAATACCTCTGGGATGAGAAAGGAGGCTCCCCTGAGGCACTCCCTGTACCTACCTTTAGTGACTGGAATTCCGGGCTGAGAGGCAAATCAATTCAATCTATCCAATACATGTGAAGAGTCATTTTTTGACAATGTTCAAAAATTTGGTCATTAGAGACTTGCGTCTCCTAGCATAAGTGATCTCTTTCTCACATTTTGACCGTGACAATCTCAGTAAAGATGAAAGAACTGCTAGGAAGTCATTACAGGAGAATGCTTCATTTGTCATCAAAAGTGCTGACAAAGGGGGTGCTGTGGTGGTCCAGAGTAAGGTTGACTACTTCAAAGAAGATTTATGCCAACTTGCCATGAGTAAACTGATCTTAATGAGACAGTTTAAAAAAAAAATTTTTTAAATTGTGAGACAAATTGGTAATTGGTCATAAACTTTCTCAATTTGTAGATTATCTGTCTTAAAGTGGTTCTATGGAGCCCCAAATCCTTCGAAATAGTTTTGTAACCCTTTCAAGACTGATGAGCATCAATAAATGCTTTTCTGGGGTCCTCAGAGATTTCTTTTGCTCGTGGCATGACGTGTTTCCGCACATCTGTATAGTGGAAACCAAACTCAAAAAGTTTCAGATTTTTATATAGAGTGGGGCCTCACTAAAGGTCTAACTAATTATTTGAACACCTGATTCTAATTATCCCTGTCAATATAATTTCATGAGATATTATGTACTTTAATCAATCTGGTGCTTCAGGGATTAATGTGATTGGAGCCTGATTTAAAAAATGCAAAGAAATGTTTTATGGTCTGTTAAACCCTTGGCCAGGCCTAGTTTTCAGACTGATAGAATCTAGAGATAAGAACATATGTTTTGCCAGAGATGGGAGTAAATCATGGTTCTCCCGACAATAACATAAACAAGACAGTAGTTACAGGTTTTCAAAGCATTCCTTAAAGGGTTTTACGGAGGGCTTGGGGGGCATGACTATCCCATACCATCTAAAAGATATGAAATATGGAATAGAGCTTACAATCTGTGTTTTGGTGCCTGAATGCATTTTGATATTTGCATTCGTGACAGGTAGACAAACGCCAGATATGGAAGGTCCAGCGGATAATAAGGAACAGATATCCAGTTGTCCCTCAAATGTAAAATTACGATGGTCATCCTTAGTCTCGGAACATCCTTCATGAGCGTCTAAATCTATTAATGTCACTCACATAGGTACTAGGGAAGTTTATGAGTTATGAGTGCGTTTACACACTGAGGAAAGTTTAAATATCGTTTTGTAGACGTTTTCAGCTGTCAATCTCATAGCTGATTTACGACAGGGGTGTACTTATGTTGTTTCAATGGGGGGAAAAGCGTACTTAAGTCTTAGCAAAGATTATGAAAGCAGATTTCATCAGAGGTGTGTTTTTGGACCAAACACGTGATTTATCAGTTCTTTGCCAGTGACCTCTCTGGGAGAAAATCCTGTCATATGGTAATGTAATGTTGTATAAGGATTCCTGTTTTATGTTTTATCCTGTCATTTTAAATAACTGTTTATTACAGGATTTTTCTGTAATTGTATGTTCTTGTAACCCCTTTTCTGTAATCTAAGCACTATTTTAATATATGATATATATATTATATATATATATATTATATATATATAAAATCAAAAAATAAATAGATGAACCGTTCTGTGGCTAACGAAATGCTTTTATTTGTGCGAGCTTTCGAGATACACTGATCTCTTTTCCGGCGAGGTTACAATATGAATGAAGCAAGGATTTATAAAAACAGTGTCTCTTGGAATGTTATCTTGTGCTGGTCCTTCCCCGATGTGGATGTGTTTTATGGCTGGAGGTGTCAAAGGGTTACTGAAACAAGTGAAGAAAAGAGTGGTGTATGTGTATCAGTGTGAATAAGAATGAATGGAGAGCCACATATAAACAGTGCTCTACACAAGGTGTGTGTGGAGTGAGAGGGGATATAAATGGTGTGTGGGTGGGTGTGAAATGTGAGAGTTTGTAGCACAATAAAAGTGTGTGTGGATACTATGTGGTCCCTATTGGTGTATAGGGATGGAAAAATAAGGAGTATTAGTATGTGTGAGAGACAGCTGTGTGTGCATACATATAGCACAGTATGTACAGACATGGCCTTTAGCGCTCATGGGAAGAGAGTTCGCTAGTGTCAGTAATGATTCATAAAATTTCGATCTCTGTTTAGGCCACTGCTAAGTGTCCCGAACTCATAAAATTTCGATCTCTGTTTAGGCCACTGCTAAGTGTCCCGAACAGTTGCATAAATTTGTATTCATGCAACCGTCTCTCTTTCGGGGTTTTAAGATTACCTTTGAGTATGGCAACCCTCAGATCGTTCATCTTATGGCCAGAGTCAGAGAAATGTTCGCCAACAGGACTGTCTCTTGTTCCGCGTGTGATGCTGTGGCGATGCAGGTTCATTCTCTTGTTTAGCCCCTGTCCTGTCTCACCTATGTAGTAGCAGCCCCCTGGGCATTTCATGCACATGATGAGGTACACGACATTGCTGGAGGAACAGGTGAACCCTCCTCTGATTTTGTATTCCCGATTCTTGAGTGGTATTTGTATTGTGTCCGCTGTGTAGAGCATTGCGCAGGTTTTGCATCTTGGGTCCTGGCATGGTTTTGTCCCGCATTCAGTTGTACTGCTGAATACTTTACTCCTCACCATAATATTCTTGAGATTATGGGGTTGTCTGTATGATAATAAGGGTGCTTCAGGGAAGACCCGTTGCAGTCTTGTATCTTCCTGGAGGATGGGTTGTAGTTTCCTGGCGATCTTGCGTAGGGCTCCTAGGTGTGGGTTATATGTGACCACCAAAGGTACCCTGTCGCTTGTCTCCTTCTGTTTGTATTCAAGGAGATCACTTCTTGGTATTCTGGTGGCTTTGTGAATTTGCTGGTCTACAATTCTGTGGTTATATCCACGGTTTATAAAGTCTGATCTCAAGGCTTTAATCCGCTGGTCTCTGTCTGCTGTGTCGGAGCATATCCGGTTGTATCGTATGGCTTGACTGTAGATGGTTGCATGTTTGGTGTGTGTCGGGTGGAAGCTGTTGTCCCTCAAATAGCTGGCTCTGTCTGTAGGTTTGCGGTATACATAAGTCTGTAGTTGGTTGTTCTTTATAGTAATGATGGTGTCTAGAAAATGTACTTCATCCGGGGAAAGGGTGAGTTTGAGGTTGATGGTCGGGTGGAAAGTATTGAAGTTGTCATAGAACTGTAGGAGGTCCTGTTCACCTTTTCAAGTGACTATGAGTGACTCATTTGTTTGCAGAAGCGGCTCTCTATATTTCTTCGAGTACATCGTGCTATTATAAGGAAAATATACTTAGCTTCTCTTTATGGGAACCTTTTTCAAGTGACTATGAATGACTCATTTGTTCGCAGAAGCGGCCCTTAATATTTCTTCGAATATATTGTGCTATTATAAGTAAAATATACTCTGTTCTTCCATATGAATGTGCTTATAATATCTGTATCGTTATTTTCTTCCCTTATGTATCTATGTGATCTGAACTGTACAATTTTCATTTATACTGATTCACGTACAAATTATTACACATCTTTAGCCTCTTTAGGAAACGTACTAAATAACTATTGAGTGATTTTCTCTTTATTCTGTAGATTATAGTGTTTTTTCAGGTACTTATCTATACCTATTTCTGTATTTAGGGGTACTAGTTATGTGTATTGGCCACTTTCTGAGCATCTTTGGGTCATTGTGCTTGCTCCCTTATGGATTTGAGTGACCCATGTTACTGTGCCTTTATTTGAAGGGAAATTATTGAGCTTGGCGCACAGCGCATGCGCATGAAGTAACTCTCTGCATGCGGGAGTATCTGTCTATGTGGATCATGCCTCTATCTGGATACACATGCGCATTTAACTGTATTTTCGGTTTTGCCTCACTGGCCTAGTGTGAGCAGGGGGTGAGCGACGTACGAACGTATCGGGTGCTTCCCGATGACGTCACCCGCCTGCGCACTTCGCCGTGTGAGGAGAATCACTTGCCAGTTCTTCCCAAATGAAGGGAGAGTGTCGCACTGTTTTGTACTGCTGGGCTTTTGCCAATGACGTCTTTAGAGACATGCGCAGGGGGTATGTTTTCAATGAACACTCCTGTAAGCTATTCAGCTAATATGTATTATGTAAATTCTCACCAGGTGACGGCGTTTTGGTGCATAATTACAATCCTTTTTAAGTTTGCACATTATCCTGCCTACCCCACCACTCCCAGTTGAAGGCATGTGGCCGAAACGCGTAGGAGTGGGTGCTGTAGGCAGGATCCCCTGGTCTGTCCCCTCTTAGGGACACGTAATTATAATTTGAGCAGTTGCTCCATGCCTTTTCATTGACATTGTGTTTTTTATGCTTAGGTGGAAGTTGTTTCATGTTAGACAGTTTCTGGAGTGTGCTTAACCTAGTCCTTCACCTACAGCTTTGATTGTTGCACAGCTTTGTTCAGCCTTCTAGGGACCATTTTATATTATTCCCGTGAATTGTGTAGTGGGTGATTTGATATGTTGGTTATAGCTATTTCCGCCATACTGCAGCTACTGTATGTGCTAAATCTGTAGTATAACCTCCCCCTCTGCTTGAGACCCTATTGGGTTGTGATTTTCTCATCTGAGATATTGTGTCCTAATTGATTTGCATGTTAGTGAGCGATTGCCATGTTTTACGTACAGGGGATCTATGCCTGATTTTAAATATTCTATGCTTTCTTTTATATTTGTTCTGTGACAATTAATAAATAAATTGTGTATTTTAGTAAATTCATATGGTACACTAGAGTGCTATAATTTTGGGCTCCTTTCTCTTCTTTTGTTTAACACATATAAAAATACACCCCCAATACATATAAAAATACAACCCCAATAATAAAAAGCTGCACCCGGTGCCGGGTCGTAAGCGGCAGAAGTCAGCTGGGCTGAGCTTCCGCCTCACCGGCGTGAGAGGGAGGCCCGGCACACACACGAACAGCCATTGTGAGACTGAGAGGTGCCTGCAGCGGGGCAGGGCCGGCAGCAACTGCTGTGACCTGCAGCCGGGCCCCTGCCACTGCCAGCCCCCCGCAGTCCCTCCAGCTGTCAGGCTACCGCCACCCACCAGCCCCCCGCAGTTCCGCCACTCACCGGCCCCCCACAGTTGCACCAGCCGCTGGGCCCACGCCACCACCTCCCGCAGTCCTGCCAGCCACTGGGCCACTGCCAAGGCCCCCCATCGCCAGCCGCTGGGCCACCGCCACCGCAGACCCACCCCAATCGCCAGCCACCGCCCCCCCCACCACCACACCACCCTCCCCCCTGCAGCCCCCGGCCCGACCTGTGATAATCCCCAAGGCAAGCCTGATTTGTAGATGTATTGGGGTGTATTTTATATATGTATTGGGGGGGCATTGGACCACGTGTGGGATGTTACACGCGGTGGTGGGAGAGGGACACCACTGCACAGTGGCATGTGGCAGAAGCCACTGGTTTACCGTCAAGGTCACTTGTATCAGTGTCCAATTATTTCCGGATCTAACTGTATATACACGTATGCACATAATGCAAGAAACACACACACACACACACACACACACACACACCACACACACACACACCACACACACACACACAACACACACACACACACCACACACACACACACCACACACACACACCAGCAACACACAACACACACAACACACACACCAAAAACAAACCATAAGAACCGGAAATATTAGAGAGAGCAGCTATAGAGAGCTATGCAGTCACCACCTGCTGCCCGTAAGTAGATAAGTCAGCCAGACAAACCCTTCTCCTCCTCCTTTCCTTCTCCCTCCTACAGCTGTTCTGAGATCAGCTCCGCACTCGCAGACGTCATCTCCGCTCTCCTCCTACCCGCCCAAGGCTGTATCTATCGCAGAGAGACATAATGAGGGAGTGGGGCCCCCAAGAGCATGGCACCCTGCTTATAGCTCCGCCCCTTACTTGGCCTAGGATGGGGTAAAAGAGGTACTTGGGTAAAAAGGAGCGTACTGAGTGGGAAGAGGTAAAAGGGTTTCTGGCTTGTGAAGGGAGGGTGGTAATGGCATGGGGGTAAAAGGGCTGACTGGGGAGGGTGGTAGGGCCTAGGATAAAAGCGGTGGTACTGGGCCTGGAGTGTGTGCTGTGTGGGGGGGGATACTTGTTTAGGGAACATAGTGGGCTTACCTGGAGTCAGATGGGCCTGCAGCCCAGAGGAGGTGTGGGCAGAAGAGGAGCCTTGGGAATCCCCCCTTCCAGCGTTTGTGTCGGCTTGCAGGGGGAATGGGGAGGGTCCAGAGTAGAGGGGGTCTGGGGAAGAGGATGCCCCTTCTGACTGGCAGGCAATAAGTCTAGTGTCCCCGGCAGTGGGTGGGTCCCCTTGACTGCCCGGGCCTAAAGCTGAGTGATCTTATCTAGCAGTGGGGTCTTCCTCCCCACATGTTGTTTGCAATATGACCCAGCCCCTGATTGGTGGATGGAAATGCAATAACAAACACAGTTACAACAAAGTGTTATGGAATAAGATCATAACCACTTTGCAACATGTCCAGTTGAACAAAACAATTAAAACCTCTGGTTTCATGTAAGTGCTCACAATAGACGTCCTGCCTCGGGCCATGTTGGGAGATCCTGATAACCTGTGAGCACATGAATGTATATGAGGCAAGGGTTAATAAACAGCTCGCAAGCTGTTCCCACTTTTCACCTCCACAAAGGTCCCTCAAATCACAATAATCTACCATAAATATCACAGGTATATACCACCTGTCATGGACAGCACATAAGTGAGCCACGTGATTAGATATGCAACCAGGATTAATTCAATAGCTACTCTAGCCAACTCACCTTTCGCTGCACAAGCTACCTTCAATGAGTTAATATTTATCACATACTCAATTGCAATCATATCTATACACTTCCCACCACCCTAGAAAATTATGCAAAAAAATGTCAAATGATATATCTTCCCAAGTTAATGGGTCCTTTCATCTACTGGATATAGATCCAATGTGGTTTTTCTCCCTCCTAAGGCTTTGCCTATAGTGCCGATGGGTGACGTCAACCCGTCGCCGTCTCCACCGGCGAAAGTTATGTTTCGCCGTCTCGGCCGCATCGCTGGATTCCTGTCAATTTGATATTGGTTCAAGGCCGTCGCGTCACGTTTTTTGCCGGTGGCAGGTTATCGCTCAGCTCGCTCCGTCGCTTGTCGCCATCGCGTGCACTATAAAGCGCACGCGGCGGCGGCAATGCTTTTGTTTTTGGGCAAATTTCGCATCGCCGTCGCCGACACTATAAGCAGCCCTAAGATGCGGCTTACAGTGCCAGCGACAGCGACGCGACATCGCTTCAAACAAATGCATTGAATCTATAGCATGGCGCTTATATGTAGGGGCAACGGCGAGGAGCGACGAAGAGACATGAATCTCTGTAGTCAGTAGAATTTGGATTTTTACAGAGACGGTCTCCTCATGTGAGGCTGTAACAATCAGATAGCTTCTGATCTGATGCAGGGAGAGGGGAAATGTGTCTGTGTGTGGAGTGACAGGGAAGAGGGGGGGTGGGATTGTGTGTGTGGGGGGGGGATTGGGGGATTGTGTGTGTGTGGGATTCTGAGTGTGTGTGATTGATTGTGTGGGATTGTGAGTGTGTGTGATTGATTGTGTGGGATTGGGTGTGTGTGGTGGGCTGTGCGTGTGGGGAGGGGGGATGGCTGGTGTGTGTTGGGTTGTGTGATTGTGGGTGTGGGTGTGATTGGCGGTGTGGGGGTGTGGCGTGGTGGTGTTGTGGTGCTTGGGTGTGTGTTGCGGGGATGGTGGTGTGTGTGTGTGTGTGTGTGTGTGGGATGTGTGTGTGCTGGCTGTGTGTGGTGTGGTGTGTGTTGTGTGGTGTGTCATGTGTGGTGTGTGGTGTGTGTTGTTGGAGAGTGGTGTTTGTGTGTGTGTGGGCTGTGCGTGCTTGGATGACGTATGGTGTGTGTGGCTTGGTGGTTGTGAGTGTGTGTGATTGACTTCTGTGGGATGTGTGATGTGTGTGTGTGTGGGAGTGGGGGATTGTGTGTGTGTGGGTGTGTGATTGGTGTGTTGGGATTGTTCTTGTGGGAGTGGGTTGTGTGTGTGATTGTGTGAATGATTTTGTGTGTGTGTGTGTGATTGAGAGACAGAGTGTGTGTGTTGTGTGATGGTGTTGGGTGGGGGGGGATTGTGTGTGGGGTTGTGTGTGTGGGATTGTGTGTGGGAGTGGTGGTGGGTTGTGGGATTGAGTGATGTGTGTGGTTGTGTTGTGATTGATGATTGTGAGTGGTGCGGGATGTGTCGGGGGGGGGATTGTGTGTGTGGGATTGTGTGTTGTGGGGGGGATTGTGTGTGTGTGTGTGTGTGATTGTGTCTATGTGTGATTGTGTGTGTGAGATCAGGGCCGCCAACAGAATCCATGGGGCCAACGGACAAATCTAAAGGAGCAGATCCACCCCCCAACCCATAGCGCACCTACCGCAAAATATTTTTTCGCGCGTAACTTTACTTAACCCCCAATACATACAAAAACACACCCACCGCCCCCAAAACATATACAAATATACCCCCACTCCCACCCAATACAATCGACAAAATATACCCCACTGCCTTTAGGGGGGCAGTGGGGTATATTTGTAGATGTATTTGGGGGTGGGGTGTGTTTTTGTATGTATTGGGGGTTAAGTAAAAGTTACGCGCGAAAAAAATATTTCCTGGTAGGTGCGCTATGGGTTGGGGGGTGGATCTGCTCCTTTAATTTGTCCTTGGCCCCATGATTTCTGTTGGCGGCCCTGATCTCACACACACAATCACACATAGACACAATCACACACACACCCACACACAACAATCCCCCCCACACACACAATCCCACACACACACAATCCCCCCCCCCGCACGCACACAATCACACACACACTCACAAATCACTCAATCACACACACAATCCCACACACACACACAATCCCACACACGCAATCTCCACACACAATCCCACACACACAACCCCACACAATCCCCCCCCCCCACACATACACAATCACACACACACCAAGCACGCGGGCGCGCAAGCACACACACACACACAAAATCATTCACACACAATCACACACACACACACTTCCACAATAACAATCACACACACACAATCACACAATCCCCCACACACAATCCCCCCTCCCACACACACAACATTCACACAATCCCACAGAATCAATCACACACACTCACAATCCCACACAAGCAAAAAAAAAAAAAAAAAAACGAAAAATAAAATATGAAACAGAAAAATGAAAAAAATAAAAAAAGAAAAGAAGAAAGAAAGTAAAGAATGCCAGAATAAAAAAAAAAACAACGAAAGAACGAAAAAAAAAAAAAAAAACAAACACAAAAAAAAAAAAAAAAACAAACAAACACACAAAACACAAAACACAAACAAAAAAAAACAAAGAACCAATCACACAACAAACACACAATCACTACACACAAACAATCAAACAAAAAACACTCCCACAATAAAATCCCAACACACACAATAACACAATCCACACAAAACAACAATCCCACCCTCCCACAAACAAAAACAACACCAATCCCACAAACAATCAACACACACTCAACAATCACACAAATCAATCACACACAATCAGAATAAAACACACACACAATCCCCCCCCCACACACACAATCCCACCCCCCCTCTCCCTGCACTCACACACAGACACATTTCCCCTCTCCCTGCATCAGATCAGAAGCTATCTGATTGGTTACAGCCTGTCACATGAGGAGACCGTCTCTGTAAAAATCAAATTCTACTGACTACAGAGATTCATGTCTCTTCGTCGCTCCGTCGCCGTTGCCCCTACTATAAGCGCATGCTATAGATTCAATGCATTTGTTTTGAAGCGATGTCGCGTCGCTGTCGCTGGCACTGTAAGCGCAGCTTTAGGCCGTGCTTATAGTGCCGGCGACGGCGATGCGAATTTGCCCAAAAACAAAAGCATTGCCGCCGCCGCGTGCGCTTATAGTGCACGCGATGGCGACAAGCGACGGAGCGACGGAGCGATAACCTGCCACCGGCAAAAAACGTGACGCGACGGCCCTTGAACAAATCAAATTGCAGGAATCCAGCGATGCGGCCGACCGGCGAAACATAACTTTCGCCGGTGGAGACGGCGACGGGTGACGTCACCCATCGTGCACTATAGGCAAAGCCTTAGGAGGGAGAAAAACCACATTGGATCTATATCCAGTAGAATGAAAGGACCCATTAACTTGGGAAGATATATTCATTTGACATCTTTTATTTGCATAATTTCTAGGGTGGTGGAAGTGTATAGATATGATTGCAATTGAGTATGTGATAAATATTAACTCATTGAAGGTAGCTTGTGCAGGCGAAAGGTGAGTTGGCTAGAGTAGCTATGTGAATTAATCCTGGTTGCATATCTAAGTCACGTGCTCACTTATGTGCTGTCCATGACAGGTGGTATATTGGGACAGATTTATGGTATATATTGTGCATTTGAGGGACCTTTGTGGAGGTGAAAAGTGGGAACAGCTTGCGAGCTGTTTATTAACCCTTGCCTCATATACAGTTCATGTGCTCACAGGTTATCAGGATCTCCCAACATGGCCGCCGAGGCAGGACGTCTATTGTGAGCACTTCATGAACCAGAGGTTAATGTTATGTTCAACTGGAATGTTGCAAAGTGGTCTATGATCTTTCCAAGTAACACTTTGCTTGTAACTGTGTTTGTTATTGCATTTCCATCCACCAATCAGGGGCTGGGTCATATTGCAAACACATGTGGGGAGGAAGACCCCATGCTAGATAAGATCAGCTCAGCTTTAGGCCCGGGCAGTCAAGGGGACCCACACCCACTGCCGGGGACACTAGACTTTATTGCCTGCAGTCAAGAAGGGGCATCCTCTTCCCCAGACCCCCTCTACTGGACCCTCCCCATTCCCCCTGCAAGCCGACACAAAGCTGGAAGGGGGGATTCCCAAGGCTCTCCTTCTGCACACCTCCTCTGGGCTTGCAGGCCCATCTGACTCCAGGTAAGCCCACTATGTTCCCTAAACAAGTATCCCCCCCCACACACACACACTCCAGGCCCAGTACCCCCTTTTATCCTAGGCCCAGTACCACCCTCCCCAGGTCCAGTAGCCACTTTTACCCCATGGCCATTACCCCCTTCCAAAAGCCCAGAACCCCTTTTTACCTCCTTCCCAAGCTCAGTACCTCCTTTTACCCCAATCCCTAGGCCAAGTACCAGGGGCGGAGCTATAAGCAGGGTGCCCATGCTCTTGGGGGCCCCACTCTCCTCATCTGTCTCTCTGCAGATAGATACAGCCTTGGGCGGGTAGGAGGAGAGCGGAGGATGACGTCTGCGAGTGCGGAGCTGATCTCAGAACAGCTGTAGGAGGGAGAAGGAAAGGAGGAGAGAAGGGTTGTCTGGCTGCTTATCTACTTACGGGCAGCAGGTGGTGCTGCATAGCTCTCTATAGCTGCTCCTCTCTACATTTCCCGGTTCCTTATGTTTGTTGTGTGTGTGTGTGTGTGTGTGTGTGTGTGTGTGTGGGTGTGGGGTGTGTGTGTGTGTGTGTGTGTGTGTGTGTGTGTGTGTGTGTGTGTGTGTGTGTGTGTGTGTGTGTGTGTGTGTGTGTGTGTGTATATGTGTGTGTGTATGTGTGTGTGTGTGTGTGTATATGTGTGTGCGTGTGTGTGTGTGTATATGTGTGTGTATACACACACACACACAAAACAACCCTCCCCGATACATATAAAAATTCCCCCAAGCCCCCCAATACATATAAAAATTCCCCAAATACATATAAAACCTCCCCCAATACATATAAAAATTCCCCCAAGCCCCCAATACATATAAAAATTCCCCCAATACAAATAAAAATTCACCAAAGTCCCCCAATACAAATACAAATTACCCCAAGACCCCCCAATACATACAATACCCCCAAGCCCCACAATACATATAAAAATTCCCACAAGCCCCCCAATACATAGAGGGGGGAGAGGTGGATGCCCAGTGGGGGGGGGGGGGGGGTGTGTGTGTGTGTGTGTGTGTGTGTGTGTGTGTGTGTGTGTGTGTGTGTGTGTGTGTGTGTGTGTGTGTTTCTTATCTTGTACAGTATATATCGACTTTTTTTATTTTCAATTATGGGTTGCATGTATGACACCCAAATATGAGATGTTCTTCACCTTCTTGAATCATTTAAGTTCATTCAAAATAGTGGAATGCAGATTCCATGTTTTCTGTGTACCCCGGATTTTACCAGCAGTGTCCCCACCAACCTATGTGTAATATGACTAATAATGCCATTAAAGAGCCTGCACTCTGTGACACTCCCCTGATCCCGCACCCCACTCTGCCCCCTGATCCCACACCCCACTCTGCCCCCTGATCCCACACCCCACTCTGCCCAAAAAGAAACCTTGATGGGATACAACTTACACAAGGCCGTGTAAGTTATTTATTTATTTATCTATTGAACTTTGTGAACCCACACATATACGTAAGCTCCCCATCCAAGGAGCTGTCCATCTTTCTCTGAGGGATCAATGAAGGTATAAGCACCTCACTGACCATCAGCGAAAGAAAGCATACTTTCATCACACTGTGCTCCCCCATCTCTTCTTGTGTTCCATATATATCAAGGGTCCTGGATAGACCTTGTGGGGTCTTTTGAGTCACACGAGGACATTTCATGAGAATATCAACAAGGTTGTATTATACCTTTCTTATTTTAAAATGATATCCATATTTAATATAAACAACGGTTAGAGTTAGCGCCCGGGTGACACACCACAACTCCTACATAGAAATGAATACACATTTTAAAACACATTTTACTTCTTCTAACCTGGGCTTGGGGAATTAGAGAATAAACTTAGCTTTGCAGGCGGGGAATACAATATTTCCTAGGGAACAATACACCGGTAATAACATGTACACGTGCACCCGCAGATCAAACGCGATCTGCAGGTAAAATGGGGGGACAACCAGCGCCTTTGCTTCTCAACCTTTTATACATGTTTTAATCACTTTTCCACCCAAATACCCACTATGAAAGTCCCGCTCCCGAAGTCCCAGGGTTTTAGAAGCACATGGAGGGTTACAACACACACACTGTCCCCAGATTATAGGCCTGATAAGCCACCGGGGAACTTTCAAAAGTACTTTCCTCCGAATAACAAAGCAATTGGCACAGAGTGGCCGGAGAAGCTTGGCCTAGCTGAGGACAAGTTCTATAGTCTCAGCTAAGTTCTCAGGATAGGGCCATGATATTATAATGTGGCCAAGTTCTCAGAAACGATCCTACTTGCTATAGGCTTAGTCCAGTGACTTGACTGGCGGGTCCTCGGCATAGAGGTGCCGGAGCAGCCCGGCCAAGCGGAGGAAAAGCGCTAGGAGCAAGTTCTCGCATCCAAGTTCTCTGGACCAAGTTCCAAGAATTGGATGGAGCTAAAACCAGCGGGGAGAGCGCTGTGGCTCTCCCGAAAAGTATACTGTGTGTTCCTGGATGTGGAGCGGACAGGATAAGCATACCTGAAGCAGGCGCCCTGCACCTATTTGAGGTTAGTGTCCCCCCCAAGGTCCCCAGTTGGTATGTATTCTTTGCATTTGAGTAACCTGTGTGTGTCTGCAGGCTTGCCCGAATAAACCCCATTTAGCCAACAATGTTGTCCTGCCTAGTGAATTGATCCTGGAAGGTAAAAGGTTTTAAAAGTACTAGTCCTCTGTGACTCTCACATTGAGAGCAACTATAGTCTGTTCTGTTTCATTGACCTTATCGCTTTCTCTCTCCTTTAATTAAACTCAAGGGACAATCAAGTAATTCTCCATACACTTGAATTCCAAATAGGTGCCTCTCCGGCCTTATTATGAGGTATAAAAGAAAAAGGTGAAGCACTGAATTTTACACCAGGTATTTTAGTTACCATTACATTAGATCATGTTAACACAGCACAATCATGGTTAAGAAATTAGCAATAGATGACTTTTTGAAAGTGTGGGATTACAATTAACAGACTAGTGTTACTCAGCATCCCCAATTATATTCACACTTCTCTTGGACTGAGGAGCACAAGAAATTTGCAGCAAAGTCTCTTTTTAACGAGACATTTTATGAGGAAATACAAATGGAAAAATCCATCTTCTTTTCAAGTATGACCTGGGAAGGACCCAAAAGATGAAAGGATCTGACCAGCATCACAAATCTTGTTTCTGTAACAAGGCAAATAACTGAACCTCCTGCCCGATAGTTCCCTAGTTTGCTTATCTATTCTGGTCATAGATTTACAGTGTTACATAGTTGAGCGCTTGAAAAATAAATGTAATCTACAGTATTTGAACACTGGAGAGGTACCCATGCAACGTAACAATGCTCAGATCTTGGTAAGCAAACTAAAGTTATTTTATTTTCCTCTTGTACTGTAGCTATTAAAATATATCATTGTGATAGTCCACTAACTCTATATTAATGTGAAATCCAGAAAATAAAAACTGAGATTTAAAACTGCACTCTACTCTATGTAAAACAATTAGTAGGATAAGGAATCAGAGAGACGTTAAAAACTGGTTAACAGATTCATTGAGTAATAGGAACAATTTATGAAACATAATCCTCAAAATTCTCTAATGAAAAACATTTATGAAGAATGAACCTTTAAAAACATGTAACTGTTGCTTGGAAAGTACATCTCACAGTCTCATATTCATTCCAGACAAACAAGAAAGACAAACTCTATTTTAACACTTTACTAATATATTTGGGGAAAAAAAGCTAACAATTAATCTTTTTAATGCATTTTAGCTTCAAATTCCTCTATTTTATTAAGATTTCTTCACCAGGCTGTCTGTGTCTCCAACTCACTAGTTTTTTTTTCTGCTCATTGATTTTTACTTTTTTGTATCCAAGAACTAATTAATTAGACATGCTATTGTTATATTGGATGTGCATTGGGGCTTCTTTGTTTACTGCTGTTTATCCAAAATTTTAAATGATCTGATCTGCTAAAACCCATTCACTTTACGGCACCTTTAGACTTAAAAAAAAAACCTTATCAGAGAAGTTCAAGATTGAAAGTAAAAAAAAAAAACGTTATTTCATTACACATTTATAAAAACTGTTCTATCCTGGTCTTCCTAGAGTTCAGTAATCTTTGACAACCAACTACTGTAAACTCAGCCCCTTCTTACATGCAATGATGGAGTCTTCTTTGAATTTCTTATTAACTATATTTACAGGAACTAACAGAAATGAAGTGAAAACGTTCCAGAATGTACAAAATAAGGAGTTTGCTAAAAAAATAAAATAAAAACTATACTATATCTAGAAGGCCAGGGGTGATAATAGCCACAGCCAGAGCTGAGGATAGAAACTGCTACAGCACAGATCAAGAGGGTACAACAGGAACCCTCCCAGGAAGTAGGAAGAGAATTTAGGCAAACAAGACCACAGAGGGGGGAGAATAGTTGTTGATGGCAACAGGTTGGTGCTGTTACAAAGAGACTGTACATACTGTAGAAGCAGAGGGGACAGGGAATGGGAGGAACTGGAGCAAAGGTTACTAAGCAACAACAGGAGCAGAAAAACACAGAGCTAGAGACAGACCAAAAACCTTTACTATGAAAATATGTAACTTAAATAAAATAACGACCAATAGTAAACAGTTATGAGCAGCTTCTCAGGTTGCAAAGTACAAATTACCTTATGAGACATAAAAGCATAATAATAATAAAAATAATAATAATAATAAATCCATCCAATCAGAAGTATTTGAAATGAGTAAGTTTTATGATTCAACAACAACATATCACAAAACATATAACATGCAATGGCAGTGTAACAAAAAGTTCCAATGAGTAACATAAAAATAAATTGGTAGTTAATCCAAATTTTTCACCAGATATCATCATAACGCTATAGCCAGATTTAAAGTTTACGCTACCGTAGGAACCCACTGAATCCTGACTGCAACATCCCCCAGCAGCAGGAAATCTCTCCGTGGTGGGTTTCATTTGGAAGAATTACCCCCCCTCCTCCCTCCCTGGCAGCCACTTGTTTTACTGTCCCCTGAGCAGTGCTGTTTTGCTTTTTGTGCCTCAGTTCTGTATATCAAATAACAAAGCTGCTAACTTTGTAGCAGTCCTTCCGATACCTGTTTGGCCCTGTAGTCCAGCCTCTTCAGCTTCTCTTATAAGGCTTGAATTAAAGCTGCAGTTCAGGCTTTTTATTTTTTATTATTTTTTTTTTTTTTACTTCAATAGTTTCATGTGGGCAATCTCTACTTACCTAAAGAACTGCATAGCTGCCGGTCAATTCGTTCTCCGTGTATTGATCGGCAAAGTTTGGCGACATCTTTAAATATGGGGAATGTAAATGGTTGCTATAGCAACAAGCATGCTTTTAAAAATAGAATACAAGAAAATTGGTCTTTCAAAATTGTTTTTTTAAAACAGAAAATGCTAAAAGTATTTTTTCTTACTACAGGACTGATTTATTAAAAAAAAAAAAACACACATGCAGGATATTGCCTGAACTGCAGCTTTTAGTCTGCATGAAAAACAGAACTGTTATTCCCTCTGAAATAGAGCCAGTGAGAGTAAGCAGAAAAGATGAACACTCTACACTGTCTTTGAGCCTTTAAACAAACAAAATTTGTTTGAGCCCAATTTCAAAAACTTTTTTTAAAAAGTTGCAGACTTTGGCACATATTTTCAGAAACTGGGAAACATGTCTTATTCATGGTCCCTTTGTGTGGAAGCCAATTCTTTAGCAAAACTTGAAAATTGTTGTGAAGCAAACAACAAGATTCTCAACTTTATTTTCAAACAGTAGTCCAAATATCATGCAAAATCAAAACAGCTAATAATGCAGCTACTGTATTATTCAATCTAATGTTTCACTTAATCTTCTTTGCTGTGGCTATGTATTTATTAATCTGTAATTCCTATTGCTCTAATCGCTGTGACATGTTTTGTTTCTTTTGCCACTAATTGATTGAATGCTAGTAAAAAAATAAAATAAAATACAAAACGTAGGTAGGACATGCGCATATAATTGTCAACGTCCACGGTGAGATAGCAGTCTCTCCACTTTCAGCGTTTGCAGAGGCGATGATCCGTCTCCTCTCAGACCAGCCTGGGGGTTCCGGAATCACTCCATCTGTTGTGGATCAATTTGTGCTGCCGTCAGACCGCTCATGCTCGTGGCCTCGGTGCCTCTCTTACGTCTGCTCAGACCTTCTCGCTCTCGCGAGACACCGCCTGCTGTTGAACAATGCCAGTTGAACGATGCCAGTAGAACGATGCCAGTAGAATGAAGGGACAAGCGCTTGGGTTCCTAGATGCGGGGAATGTGACGTCACCCTACGCGTTTCGCGGATGAATCCGCTTCCTCGGGGGTATAATGCAGTGTGAAAGTAGTCCCTCCACATGGGATTAAATAGTCCCAAAATGTTCACCCAATTGGGGGAACATGTGTATAAAATCAAGTCCAATTGGAATGAATAAGCTCAAAACTCTTAAAAAACACTCTATATAAACACTTAAGTTCATTGCTATAGACATAGCTAATATTGATTATAAGCAAAATAATCCCAATAAAAATTAAAAGAAAAAATGACATGATCTGATTACTTATTGGCATAATACAATGCTAACTAATGCACATTAATATAATACATACTGACAATAAATTGTTATACATTTTAGATAAATGCTAAACATAAAAATAATAAGACAGGGTTAAGGGATTGTATCCCTATGAACGGGTCTCAGCTGTCACAGGGTAGAGTGTATATAAGAGGATAATGACCTCTATACACAAGGTATAAGAGCAAATATGAGTGCTGTGGAAACTCAGATAAACCATGTGTAATGGTACATGTATTTATGGTATATGTGTACTGATGGCGCTGTGTGGCTAGCTCAGGTCTCTATATATGCCATAAAGGTCCCAATCAGGCCCCAACAGAACCAAATAGTACATACCAGAATGATCTTTGTTGTATTCAGTTGGAGTCCCTTTTTCCCGCACAGCTCTTTTCTTGTGGTGGGTGCATCACGTCAGGAGGAGTAAGCAGAAAGGTAGTCCCAGGAGGGGCACAGACGGAGCACTGCCAAATCAGAGAAGGAGGAAGGGGGCTGCATCCAGTGGTGTTAAAAAGTAATTTATTAAGTGGTCAAAAAGTACATATTCACTTTGACGCGTTTCGGGAAATAGCTTCCCTTTATCAAAAGTGCACTTTTTGATAAAGGGAAGCTATTTCCCGAAACGCGTCAAAGTGAATATGTACTTTTTGACCACTTAATAAATTACTTTTTAACACCACTGGATGCAGCCCCCTTCCTCCTTCTCTGATTTGGCAGTGCTCCGTCTGTGCCCCTCCTGGGACTACCTTTCTGCATAAAAATAATAATAAAAAATAAAAATGTCTTAACTAATCTGACATACACATTAATAATTTGAAAGACAGGAGCTTTAATATATCAAAAATGAATATATTAAAAATGAAATAAAATTAATATGGTCAGGGAAGTGAAAAAGTATTCTGAAAAGGCAAATATTCCAATGTTCCACATATACGGAGACAATTTTCATAAATGACTCGTGTTAATTACAGGTGTAATCAAATATGGTATTGATATATGCAATTAAGGTATACAAATATACGCTAATCTTATAGAAAAGGGACTATACTGAATTCTACGTTAAGTCCCTGTGGTGATAGGGTCTTTAGTTCGTAGATCCAGTAAAGTTCCCGTTTGGCTAACTGTCCTTTCCTATCTCCCCCTCTCCAGTCAAGTGAAGGTGCTTCTATTGCAGCACATTTAAGTCCTTTAGGGTTTTGATTATGTTGATGTTTGAAATGCAATGAAACATTATGTGTTAATAAACCTTTTTTTATATTATAGATATATTCGTATAATCTTCTTTTTATCTGACGTGTGGTCATACCCACGTACTGCAGGCCGCAGGCACATTCTAGCAAATAAATGACATAACTACTATTACATCCTATCTGGGTTTTGATGTCATATTTGCGAGACTTAACATTTGAAATAAACTCCTTAGTATTTATACTGTATTTGCATGCTATGCATTTACCACAACTTACATAACCCTTTGTTTTGGAAATGGGTTTTTTGTTTGTATTTACGGGACAACTAGGAGATAATTTTTGTTTAAAGTTGTTAGCTTTAGTAAAGATACTTCTAGGTTTATTAGGTAGAATGGTAGATAATTCTTTATCCCTACATAATATTGGCCAGTGTTTTTCAAACACTTTTTTAATCGTTGGTGCCATTTGATTATACTTAGTTATGAAAGATAATGGTTGTACTATATCTGTTGTTTTAGTGCTATATTTAAGTAGGTCCTGTCTATCTAGCTGTTCTACTTCTCTGATGTTTTGGTCAAACAGATCTCTGGAATATCCCCTTTCTACAAATTTAGATTTAAGTTCTAACGCTTGTTGTATAAATCTATTTTTGTTACTATTATTTCTCCTCAGTCTTATAAGTTGGCCTTTGGGGATGTTCCTTATCCAGGTTGGATTATGATGACTGGTCGCAAGTAAATAATTGTTGGCTTGCACGTTCTTATAATATGTCTGAGTATGTATAGCTTGGTCAACGACCGAAATTTCTAAATATAAAAAATTAATTTTAATTGGATTAATTTGACAAGTAAAAATGAGATTATTATTGTTGTTAATATAACAAATTAAATGATCTAAATCAATCAAACTCCCTTGCCAAATAGACAAAATATCGTCAATGTAGCGCCGCCAGAACACCAGGTTCGCACCGAGGGGACAGTTGTTCCAGATGTTATCGTCCTCCGATACACCCATAAATAAATTGGCGTAGCTTGGTGCGAACCGGGGACCCATGGCGGTGCCACACGTCTGTAAATAACCATGTGATAGGTTACATTAGTTCAAAAGGATGTGATTGTCGTTCCTTAAAGTGATATCAGTGGGTGGGTTGTGTGTTGGTTGTTAGTACATATTGTAATATTTGTAATATTGTAATGTTTATTGGGGGCAGAGGGGGTGAGTGAAGGGCCAAGTACCCACTTCACTCACCCCCTCTGCCCTCAATAAACCTGCTATTGTGCCTTAACTCTTATACAGTCTATTCGGATAGTGGTCATATCTGGTCTCAAGGCATAAATCAGATAGGGTTTTGCCATACATATGTCTCCCATGGGTACAGGTTGTCAGAAAACTGTTGTATCTGTCGTGGATTAGACTAGTGAGTCTCTCCATAATCATTACAAGATAAATGTTGTGCCTTACTGTTGTGATAGGTGAGGGGTCGTTCTGTTTCCACATATTTTGCAATCATTGCTTTATCTGCCGACAAAATTTGTATTATTATCTGATCTGCATTCCTCTCTAGACACTCTATTGGCTTTAATAGAAGTACAGTATCCATACATATACCATATCAAATCTAATCCTAGTACCCCATTTATTAATCTTCTAATCTTTCCCCTAAAAAGAATTATCTTGGGGCCACCAAATATGTTTGAACATGCCCAATTGTCCACAATTGCACCAACACATAGGGGAAGTTAATGGGAAAAGGAGTGGATGCGGGCAGGCGTATAGTACCACCTGTGAAGAACTTTCAGATTTGTTTCCCTAACCGCTGAACATCGAGAGGCTTTGGCTATTCTTTCATAGATTTCTTCCCAGTCCTCGTCTGTTATCGGATTGCCTATGTCCCTTTCCCAATCTGAAATATTTTTACTCATTTACCCCCTGTTTTGGTGTATTAGAACCTGGTAGAATTGAGCAAATGTCCCTTTGTGATAGTCGCCTAATTGGAACAGGCTCTTAAAAGTAGTGAGGGGTGTATCATATGGTTGTATCGGGAAGACATAGTGTTTGAGCTGCATATACTGAAATATTTGCATGTTCAGAATATTGAATTCTTCTTTTAATTCAGGGAATGACAATCATGCCTCCTTTTTGCATGTCCCCAATAGAGGATAGCCCTTTTTCGTCCCATCTCTTAAAAACATTTGAGTGGTATGTTGTGGGGAACTCAGGGTTATATCTAATATGTGTCAGAGGGGAGGGGATAGAAGAGATCTGCTTATATTTACAGTTTTTGTCCCAGATATTAAAGAAGTGTGTTAGGACTGGGTGCTCCTTATAGTGTGCCACCCTATTTTATTTCTTTAACCACAAGAAAGACGTCATCTCTGTGGGATGAGCCTCCGACCTCTCTATATCCACCCATTGTTTTGTGCCCAGAGTTGCAGACCAATAGATTAGTGAACTCAACCTACTGTAACTGCTTCATTATATTTGGCTAGGTCTGGCTTTCCCAGACTTCCCTGTGTCAAAGGAAGCACCATCAGTTTTTTCTTGATTCTGGGTTTTCTGCCATTCCAGATAAATGTAGCTATCTCTCTCTCCAAATCCCTGATAACATATATTGGGACTGTTACTGGTAATACTTGAACTAAATACAGTATTCTAGGTAATAGATTCATTTTAACTGAGATAATCCCGCCTGACCAGGATATCTGGTGCCCCGACCAGCTGGATAGATATTTCTTCAGAATTTTGATAAGATTTGGGTAGTTTGCACTATAGATATCCATGTACGATCTTGTGACAAAAACACTCCCCGATACCTTATCTTATCTATCTTCCATTTTATAGGAAATTTCTTTTTCAGTTAGTTCTCTATTTCTTTGTAGGCTTATAGCTTCTGATTTGGTATGGTTAACTTTAACATTTGAACATTTGCCAAATTTATCTAGTGTATCAAACAGGATTTTTTGGGATGATTCTGGGCTGGTCAGAGAGAGTAAAATGTCATCCATAAAAAGTGATCATTTATATACTTTGTCTCCTATGGGGACGCCTTTTATCTCTGGGTTTGATCTAATTCTTGAAGCCAGTACTTATACAAATAGCAAATAGTAGGGGGGATAGTGGACAACCCTGACTAGTGCCATTAGAGACTTTAAATGGAGCCGAGATATAGCCAGAGGTACATACTGTAGCTGTTGGGCTGGAGTATAGTGCTTTAATACCATTAATAAAATTTTCGTGGAGACCCACCTCTCTGAGCACCCAAAACATAAATGGCCAAGCCACCCTATCAAATGCTTTTTCTACATCGAGCCCTAATACCAATGTGGGTCGTTGATTTGTGTTGCTATTATGTATAATATTAATCATCCTGCGTATATTATCTGATGCTTGCCGCTCTGGGGTGAACCCTACTTGGTCCGGATGGACCAAAATGTTTAATACTTTGTTCAATCTTGTCGTCAAGATTTTTGTAAACAATTTTATATCTGTGTTTATCAGTGAGATGGGTTTGTAGCTAGGGCATAGTATAGGGTCTTTGCCTTCCTTTGGTATTACAATAATTGAGGCTTCTAATGCAGGGGTGCGCAATCTTTTCTGTTTGCACCATCCTGTCAGCTCTCCCCCCTGCCCCCTTCCCTTACCAGCTTGGAGTTTTGCGGTGTCATATCACGTCATGACGTCACGTGATTCCGCGTTGACATGGAAACGCGTTGCCATTTGACCCCTCGGTGTAATTTGATGCCGCATTGTCATGGTGACGCGTTGCCGAAGAGGCAGCCCAGACCAGGTAAGGGAAATTTACAGAGGCCTTAATTTAAATGCCTTGGGGAAGAGTGTGGGGCCCCTGTAACCACTGCACCCCACTTTGCGCACCCCTGTTCCAATGAGTCGTTAGGTAAAGCTTCATCTCTCAGAATTTTAATAAACCATCTGACCAGATATAGTTTCAATGTGCTTTCAAACTTTTTTTAAAGTAGAAATTAGAAAACCCATCCAGGCCCTGGGCCTTGGAGTTTTTAAGAGACTTAATAGTGGCCGAGACTTCCTCCGTTGTTATTGGGGCTCCTAGATGGCTGGCCCCTAACTCATCTAATTTAGGTAACTTTGTTGTTTTTATATAGTTGTCTATTTTCGTTTCTAGTTCTGCATTAATTTGGTCGGGTTTCACCAGATTAAATAAGTTGCTATAGTATGTCACAAATATTTAATTGATTTTAACAGGGTTATATGTCAGCTCGTCCTGGCCCATCTTTATACTGTAATGTATATATTAAGGCTGACCGTGTTGTTACAGAGTTTGGCTGTCTGCTTTGTTACCTTTCTCATAGAAAATCTGGTTTGTCCGGCGCATTGCTTTTTCAGTGTCCTCTATCAGTATATTTTTGAGTTCTGTTCTATCTTTATCTATCTTTACTCTGATTTCATCTGTTGGGTTTTGTTGAAAACTCTCCTCGTTTTCTCTGATCTATTTATTCTCTTGTTTTTTCTCTCTTTTTCTATGGGAGGTTGATCCTAATTATTTTACCTCAAGTGTGGCTTTGTGCGCGGCCCATAGTGTACTATCTCCTACCTGCCCATTATCGTTTAGTGAGAAAAAGTCTTGTATAGCAGCCCCTATTGCATTTTTAGACTCAGGTATCCTAAGCAGGAGGTCATTCATACGCCTTCTTGCTCCGGCCAGCCTCTGGTGTAAATCTCTTAAGTGTTAATAGTACTGGAGCATGATCCGACCAGGTAATATTATCCATCTCTGCTTTTACTATACGGCCGATCAGTTCTCTAAATATAAAAATAGAATCTATACGTGTATATTGTTTGTGTGGGGACGAGTAGACCGAAGACCCTTTTGTTATGGGATTCATCAGTCTCCATGTGTCTACCAGTTCACACATCCTTATACTGTGTTTGAGGGCTCTTGAGTTTTTCAGATTTGAATGGTGTTCTCTGCCCGAGGTTCTCCCCCTATCTTTATTGCTATCTATGACCGTGTTTAAATCATCTCCAATTATTAGGTAGACTCTCCTATGTTGGTTGACCACATCAAATACTTAATTGAAAAAAAGCTTCCTGATTCTCGTTGGGAGTGTATAAACATTTCTGCCGTTCCTAGCTTGCCTGATATAATTAGCATTCTTCCTACGTTGTCTCTTTTTATTTTTACTATAGCAAAAGAAACACTGGTTTTAATCAGGATAGCTACTCCTGCTTTCTTGTTTATCGCTGGGGAGTGATAGATTTGATGGAAGTTATTGTCCTTTAGTCTTTTTATATCATCAAGTACAATAAAGAGAGAATGTAACCTAGTCTGGGCACTCTTACATCACCTGGATGATTTATGAGTAAATTAAAACAATAACTTTAATAATATCCAATGAAAATATAGGTGATTAAAATGATGATTAAACAAAGTTGTGATCCTGTTGTATAGACACTGTTGGTGTGTCCAGGATTCAAAGTAGAAACAATAGATCAATACAGAATCTATCACCTGCTCGGCTGTAGAACATAACCCACAGTTTGGCAGTGTGGAATTAAATATCCACTGTTCTTGAGTAAGAACAAGACCAAAGGGTTCCTAAATCTTGCTGATAGTGTTCATGTGTGTGACCAATACCTAATCAATATGAAGTCTAGACCCTCACTATAGTGTAAGTGAAGACAGAATCACCCGGCGCTCTTGTGAAAGTGCTGTGATAATAAAAGTATATATAGATATTGAATAGATTAAGTGAGTATATTAACACAATAAAGTGACAAATAAAAATATAAAAAGTGATGAATATGAATGCAAAAATGATGTGATACTATTGACTGGTGCCTCTTCAGCTTCAACCCACGTTGAACCCTCCCATTGTATTCTTAAAGATGCTGGTAAATTGAAAAAGATGCGGGGAGCTCAGGAACCATGAAACATAAAAAACAAAGAGGAAATATATACTGTAGTGCAACACTGTTTTATAATGGTAACTGGATGGGTGAATATAACACCTAATGGGTGTACACTCACAATTTCCCGTTATAAAACCAGCGTTTGTGCCCCTCTAGTGATGAAGTGCTTGGTAGTAGTCTCAATCCTCTGATCAATTCCGAGGTTCAAGTGGACATGAAAATGACAAGGTCCACACAAAGGGAAACTGACTTTATTGCTTCCCGAGATACAGGCCCCGGTATTGGGTGCCACTATCTCCTATGCATGGCAATGTCCTGATCACGTGACGCAAGACATTTCCATGAATAGGAGATACCGGCACCTCATACCGGGGCATGAATCTCGGGAAGCAAGGGGTCCCCGGACGGAAAACCAATGCGGTTCAGCTCTGGAGACCCCCTGCTACATTACTGTAATGTTTAAAATTAAATATCTAGTAAGCAACAATACACAACACACCCCGTGCCCCCACATACTGTAAAACCAATATTTATTTTTATAAACACAGGATTAATATCCCAGGCCAGCGGGGGTCCCTGGGGGGTCCTGACGGGTGTCCAGAGGCCCCACAGTGCACCCCAGGGGTACCCACGAGTGTCTGGGGGCCTCTGGGTGGTCCCCGCTAGGCTCTGTGGCCTCCGGGAGGTCCCTACAGGTCCCCGCGGGCCCCAATGGGGTCCATGGGTGGTCCCGCTGGTGTCTGTGG
The DNA here is from genome assembly GCA_036426205.1 of Ascaphus truei. Classification (NCBI taxonomy): domain Eukaryota; kingdom Metazoa; phylum Chordata; class Amphibia; order Anura; family Ascaphidae; genus Ascaphus; species Ascaphus truei. The sequence goes on from CM071586.1 coordinate 8,513,013, forward strand.
GTCATCTCCATGGGTGTCTGGGGGCTACTGCTTTTATATATGGAATGTATTGTTTGGTTTGTGGTGTGAATTCTTTAATTGATTGCCTAGTGGTGTGATTTATTTAATTGATTGGCTAGTGATTTTATTTCTTTAATTGATTGGTTGGCTAGTGGTTTTATTATGTAATTGATTGATTGCCTATTGCTTTTAACTTTACAGTTTGATGGTTTAGGTGCTTGTTGTATACTGTAGGTTTTATTATTGTGTATTTTGGATAGTTGGGCTTTTGTATTAGTATTTGTATTAGTAGCTTATCATGCCATATTATATGGGTCTGATGTACTATTATAACAATCAATGGGTACAGGGTGGGTATACACAGGCGGCACACTTTATTCGAGTGCGGCTCATTCCGCAAGCCGGGAAATGTCCCGGCTTGCGAGCCGCACTCCCTCAGCGTGCCGCGCATCACCGATGCGCGGTCACGCATCATCGGGTGCCTGTGCCGCCTGTACGCGTGCCCAGGGCTCCCCGAGGGAGCCCTGGTGTCGCGTGGATGTACTAACGGCGGCGGGACGTTCCGGGGGACCCGGCGGACCCGGTAAGGAGAGGGGGAAGCCCCGATCGGCGGGCCTCTCCTCCGAGGCTTCGGCGCGCGCCCGGCACCCTCCGGCGCGCGCCAGGTTACTGCTGCGGCCGAGAACGGGCAAATGCTCGAATAAACTCGGCCGCAGCAGTAGTGGGTCCGGGATGGGTGGTTAGGCCTCCCGGGTGGGTTGGGGGGCAGGGTGGGTTAACCCCTTAATTACTGTAGCGGTTATTAACCGCTAAGGTGATTAATGGGCTAGGGGCCATTAGATTGTATTTTTCTATCAATGGAGGACATGGCCCTGCAGTAAGCTGACGAGGACACCCTTCATATTGTCAGGGGTAAGTAGAATTGTTTTATTTACTTTATTTATTCTGCATTTATAATGTTGTGTTTAATAATGGGCAAATAATCTATTATCCATATCTGGATAATAGTTATTTTGCCCATTACTGTACCGTATGTGTTTGGTGGGGTGGTGTGGGGATTGTATTGATGTAGTATGAAAAGAAGGAGCAAGCACAGCAAGGTGATACAGACTGGAGGCGGGTAAAAATGCAAAAAACTTTAATTAGGCATAACACCTAAGAAAAATACTACTAGCACAATCCTCTAATGCGTTTCGTGCCTTAGAGGATTGTGCTAGTTGTATTTTTCTTAGGTGTTATGCCTAAATAAAGTTTTTTGCCTTTTTACCCGCCTCCAGTCTGTATCACCATGCTGTGCATACTCTTCCTGGTTCACTGTGGGAAGCGACGCACGCTGCTGGAAACAGATTTGCTTATCTACATTTGACTTCAATCAAGATCAGTGAGTACTTCTATTTATTGTTTGTTTGGGGCCAGTGCTTTACACAGGACTATTTGCCGTTAAGAGGTGTGCTAGGAGGAGGGTAAGGGATTGCTTTATCACTGGGGGAGTGCCTTATACCAGCATCTTACTATACCCCTGTTCCCCCCTCCTCCATCCTCTACATACACTGCTACCTATTTGGATCAGCATTATTGTGAATAGGCTACCATCAAGCTACTATTTGGATCATTGTCTATTTCATCTGTTGATTTCATTACATCATCCACATCTATATACCACATGGAGGAGTTTTGGTAGCACCCAGACGGGATTTATCCCCATTACCCTTTGTATTGATGTAGGCCATGTTTATTTTTTTAAATACAGGCATGGTACCGCAGGCCTGCGGGGACCCCCGGACACCACCCGAGGACCACTGGACGCTCACAGGGCCCACCCAAGGACCCCCAGACACCCACGGGTACCACCCGAGGACTCCTGGATGCCCACGGGTACACCCTGAGGACCACGGGGGACACTTGAGGGACAAACCAGGGGCCCCACAGCTGTGGGGGCCACGGGGACGCATGGGGACCACCTGAGGGCCCCCAGACACCCGTGGGGACGACCTGGGGACCTATGGATATCTGCAGGGACCACCTGTGGACCCCATTGGGGCCCACAGGGACACGTAGGGACCACCCGGAGACCCCAAACACCCTTGGGTACCACCGGGGTACACTGTGGGGCCTGCGGACACCTGTCGGGACCAACCAGGGACCCCCGCCGGCCTGGGGTATTAATCCTGTGTTTCTAAAAAAGAAATATTGGTTTTACAGTATGTGGGGGCACGGGGTGGGTTGTGTATTGAACAGAACACTGGAACACACGTTGCTCCCGAATCCGGTGCTCAGAGTAACATTCCGCACAAGTCTCTTTGTGGATCGGAGAGAAAAGCCTCAACCTCTGTAATCTACATATAAGACTCTGGTTGAGTCACATTACACACGGCTTGTTGGAGGTAAACAGGCGGGTGTCTGATCGTTAGTGCAATCGGTCCACTTGGTCCCCCGGTCAGTAGCTTTGCGTGTCCTCCTTCAAGGCGCATGCGTCGACTGGCACGATCTTTCTGGCACAATAATGTTGAACTGCAGGGTAATGTGTAGACCCCCACACTGTACTGTATCACCGCTGGTGGACTCGGTAGGCTCCGTGATCCAGGCTACTCCGCATGTACCCAGTAAGAGGGGACTCCTGGTGTCTATCCGTTGTCCGTCTGACGTCACTGCTTGCCGGAATTTAGTGAATGAGTATGTACAGTATAGGCAATCTCCTATATCGGTGTGCTCCCAGGTAATCAGCATGATAAGTGAACAACCCCAACGGGAAATCCCATAAGGGAAAGGACCGGGGCACAACTTCTCAAAAAGAAAAAATGGGATATAACAATCAAAAGGGTTTATTTATAAAAACATGGACAAAAAAGTACTGATATACACTCTAACGCGTTTCACACGCAGGGTGCTTTATGAAACAGTGACAGGTATCTACTAAGTGTATCTTCTTATAGAACCTCCCTAGTGCACAATTAAGGTTTCATCCAATCAAATGAATAAGGAAGATTGGTATCAGATGGTTATATGCAAATGACAGGGAGTGTGCTAGTAGGAAACACCTAGTAAAAAAAAACTTGGTAAACAGCAAGGAGAGAGAGCAGTTGGAACACATCTCTATCTTTTGTATACTGTTGAACACATCTCAATCGTTAAAAACAAATAGAAATACAGTCTGCAGAAAGCAGACTACCATGGTTAATGTATAAATAACTCTATATAAATATATCAAAAAAACATATGACGTTTAGACCAAAGTTAAACAACCTAACCAGTACTAAACATAATATAAATATAACATGAAGCATAATGTTGGAACTAAAAAATCTCTCACTAATAATGCATAATCAATATATACTATCAATGCTAATCATAATCTGACTGAACTATGAACCTAATATACATATGGAGGTGTAATATTTATAGAGAGGTCAGATCTAATCATATAAGGATTTGTATGAAATAAATATCTATTAACATACTTTAAGAATAACCATATATGATATTATTTCATCAATACATCTTAGCTAAACAATTTGATGTATAAAGCTTAACAGTTTGACATTTATAACATCTTGGTCAAATGATTTGGATGGTATAACATATCTGAACAATATATATAAATGAGAATGCATGAATAAATAACATGAACTTTCAAAACACAGCACATCAGATAGGTAGTGGTCTACAATTGAGAAAATGTTTCAACTCCCAATCTATGTTGATGCCTTTGGGATGTAATGTATCTAAGATGAAGATCCAATACATCTCTCTACGATTGAGACGATTGTGTCTGTCACCATCTCTGGTGTGCAATGGAATGTGTTCAAGACCTGAAAACGAAAGTTAACAATACCACCTTTGTCACAGTTTGTAAAATGTCGCGAGACTGGATGAAGTGTATCATGATTCTTTATTCTTTATTCATTACAGTAAGGTAGCAGGGGGTCTCTGGAGCTGAACCGCATTGGTTTCAGGTCCGGAGGTCCCCTGCTTCCTGAAGTACGGGCCCCGGTATGGGGTGCCGGTATCTCCTATGCATGGAAATGTCTCGCGTCACGTGATTGGGACACTTCCATGCATAGGAGATACTGGCACCCCATACCGGGGCCTGTATCTCGGGAAGCAGGTGGTCCCCGGACCTGAAATCAATGCGGTTCAGTTCCGGAGACCCCCTGCTACATTACTGTAATGTTTAAAATTAAATAAACCCCCCACAATCGCCTGTGAGAGGCGCGCAGTTAGAGTGACTGATTCAGCCTCTTGCTGCGCATCTATTACAGAGAGGCAGACCCCGGTAGGACTCACACAGCAGGGACCCCTGCTGTGTTAATCCGATGGGCCATTATAGTCTGCAGCAGCAAAACTTTTGAATATATCGCAGCCTAAACGTGGCACAATGCAAAATGTAAATATTTGGATAACGGCCGCTGCATCTGTACGTGAAAAAACAGCAGATAGATATTAACCAAACATATAAAACAGTGAGATACATTTCAACATTATTAACTATATAGAGCCTGTGGGGTTGTAACTCTTGTTATAACATTGTATCCCCATTTTTACACTTTTTGTTTTAAGGCTCTTCATTTTTCTTTTTGTTATATCTCCGCGCCCTCTCTTCTATTATAGAGAGGGTGGCATGGAGTTACTGTGGGTACTTCTCAGTATAGACTAGACTAGCCCCCTTTTACTCTTAACATCTCCAACTTCAAAGTATAAGTAATCAGGGTTTGAGCTTTCTAAGTCCTCCTTGGGGCTGCCTGGACCCCGCCTTGGTTACAGGTAACAGAGGGAATCTCCCTAGGTCCCCAATCCCATTGGAACCTCAAGGCCCAGGACGGTGATAAATGCCGGGCCTTCCTCCGGGCTTCTCAGTGAGGCTTTTTTTCCATTGTACGATGCTTGTAAGCGAAAAGGGAAGCCCCATCTATATCTAATGTCTTTCCTTCATAGGTAGCTTGTTATTTCCCTGAGTTCACTTCTTTTAGATAACGTTATTGGTGCTAGGTCCGAAAAAAATCTGTATAAAGAAGGTGCTGAGTCAATAGTGAGGTTATAAGATTCCCAAAGGTTGGGGGGCAGATGTAGTGTTATTCTTTTTACAATGACTGTAGGCTTCTTTCCCTACATGTTTAAAGCTGTATCCTATATAATTCGTTTTAAACTGTGGAACAGTTTAGGAATGTATTATAACTCAGTGGTATTCTTTATAAATTTGTATGTGACTTTCCTTATCCTACATGTGTGTAATTAAGAGCCTTCTCATATAATTTTTTTTGTAACAATTTTTTTATTGGTCACAGTCATAGGTAATTTTACATACAGTAGTGTCGTGTGCCCACAACATTTCAGCTCATTACTTTCCGCGAAGGACCAATAACAGTTTTCCGTTTTCAGTAGGAAAAAGAAAAAAGTAAGGGGAAGAGGAGGGGGAGGGGCGGGAGGAGACAAACATGGGGGGGGGGAGGGGTATGTGGGCTTGCCCAGAGGTGTCCCCGTGCAGCTCCCTAATTGTTTGGGTTGGCAGCTAGACCTAGGTGCTTTGAATTTTTGGGGGTTTATCTCTCGATCCAAGGGTCCCATGTGTTCCAGAACTGGGGCATTTTCTTTTGGAGCATGGCAGTAAGCTTTTCCATAGTCATGACCTCATTAACCCTTCTCACTACTGTGGTTCTCGAGGGGGCCTTAATGTGTTTCCAGGCTGCCGCTATAGAGCATCTGGCCGCTGTCAGCATGGCCCTGATCAGCTGGGACATTGGTGGGGGGAGGTCGTCAATGGGTTTGCTCAACACCATGGTCAGAAGGTTCAGGGGAGGGGGATTCCAGTAATCTCATAGATAAGTGTCTGGATCTTGGTCCAGAACTTCTGGATCTCCGGACATGACCACCAAAGGTGGGCCATGTCTCCCTTTTCACCACATCCCCTCCAGCACAGGTCCAGTGTGCTGGGGTAGACCTGGCTCAGCCTAGCCGGGGTCAGGTACCACTGGAATATAATGTTATAGATGTTTTCTTTTATTGTCGTACAAATTGAGGTTTTAGGGGCTTGCTCCCAAATATCCTCCCAGTCTTCCAGGTCTATCTGTCAACCTGCTCCTACCCCAGAGGCGCAGCTGCGTTCAGGCGAGCCCTCCAACCTTCCGATCTTCCCGCCCGTACCGGAAGTCGTCACCACCAGGCCAGGAAGTGACGACAGACGCCATCCATCGGCACCGGACGAGGGGGCACCCTTGCGGAGGGAAGTTTGAGTGGAGTGGAGGACCCTTTCGTTTTTTCCATCTGCCGAGCCGCTGTTGCCCTAAAGATACCTTTATGTGACTGTGTTCACATGATATATTGTGAGTACATATCTTTTATGCTACTACGATAAAAAATTGGTGTTACCTGGTAAAACACTATGTTTTCCTCTCTTCTCTGAACGAATGCGGCTGCTGTACTGTGAAAGTTAAAGTCCCAGCAGGCATACCATTTAAACTACTAGTCTGCTGCAGTCTGCGATCTCAAGTAGAAGAGCCAATATACTCATCTTTACCTATACAAACGCTGGTTTAAATCCTACTTCTTGTGAGTAGGTTGTTCATAGGAGCCAAGTTTTTCCAGAGTTCTGACTCATATTTATTTTCATACCACACCATGATCTGTATGTATATGTTTTTTTCTGGGTGTTCCTGACGATCCTGCTCCCTTCCCCCCCCCCCTGGATCCATACGTTTTGCGAGGGAATCAGTGTATATTCCCTGGAAGGTTGAGAGTTTTTTCAGTTTCACCACTTTTATATTTTTTTAGATCACTTGCACTGTGTTAAAGCCCCACTCTAAATCACTGGGTTTCACTATTGGGAGACCTAGTTCGTCCGACCATTTTTGCATATAGCGGTGTTTCGGGGGGTCTGATGTCGGTTCCGTGCTTTTGTATATATGTGATATCAGGCCTCTCTGGTATATGTCTTTGAGACATAGGGTTTCAAACCGGGTCATTGGGGGGAATTTGGAGGTTGGAGACAGTGAGTGTAGGAAGTGCCTAAATTGTAGATATTTAAATAGATGAAGGTCTTGGGTCTGGAATTTGTTCTTTAATGCCTGAAAAGTTAAGATCTCTCCCTTCTGCAGTAGATCGGCAACCATCCTAATATTGTGACCCTGGAATTGGTCAAATTGTCTTGTGGAACAACCTGGCGGGAAGTTGGGGTTCCCAAAGAGTGGGGGGAGCTGGGAGGGAGATACTAGCAGACCATACTTTCCTTTGCTTTTGAGCCATGCGTCCCACGTGCATCTCATTGCTCCGAGGCCGAACCTCTGTGGCCCACTCCCTATCCCTCCTGTGGTCCAGAGTGCCACTTGGATGGAGTGAGGCTGTGCGTAATGTGACTCTATTGCGAGCCAACAGGCCGAGGCTGGGTCGCAATTCCAAACTACAGCCTGCTTCAGTTGTGCTGCGAGGTAATATCTGACTACACTGGCGACACACTTTATTCGAGCTCGGCTAGTCCCACGAATTCGGGTATACCCGGGTGTATTGAGGTTTGTGACTGTTTTCTGCCCGAGTGCATTGAGGTATTTTCCAGGCAGGGATTGAAGCATTTTATTCCCGCTGGCTGCAATACTGCACAGTATATATATATATATACTGCATTACAATTCATGAATTTATGCCATCTGGTAGACACGCAAAGCATTGCAGCCTATTAAATCCTAATCATTATCATTTAACAGATCAGCTGCCCGTCAGCCAGGCATGAACCCAGGCTGGGAAGGCAAACGCAACGGGGCTTGTCAGAGGTGAGGAGCGGCGCATTCCAGGTATCTGCCAGGTACATACTGGGTATTTGCTCTAATAAAGTGTGTCGGTGCAGTAAGTCGGGGACCCCCATGCCTCCTCTTGCTCTTGAGGAGAGCATCACTGACCTTGGGACCCTAGGTCTCTTATCTAAGGGTAAAAGGGGACGATAGACAGCACTCTGATAGTGTTAAATTTATGCAATTGCAGGGTGCACGGAACAAAAGGGGACCCTTATTCCCCTGTATAGTACTAACAAATCTAGGTAAGTACCAGCACTCACTGTCTAATAGCTAAATGATGAAAACAGTTGTAATGCAGAATAAACATTTAATAATAAAACGAACCAGAAATAAATCAAATGTGTTTGCAGAAACCAGTATCACAAATGGGCATGTCACAAAGTGAGGGGGGGGGGGAAGGAAAAGGGGAAAAAACATGAAACACAAGGAATATACACAAAAAACGGAGAACGGAAAGTATGCTAGGGGGGCGACGTTTTGAGGGACTACCTCTTCATCTGGCCCATTCCCCCTGGTCCAAAAGGTCCCAGAGGTACTTCCCTAAGCCTCCCTTCCCCTATAACTGGTCAAATCAGACACCCCTGAAAATAGATAGCAAACATACAGTGTAGGCTAAATACAGCTAAACAGCTAGTAGCAGGGCAGCAAGAATCCACTAAAGTCAATGCCAGTAGTTCAAGTACCACAAGAAACTGTGGGCAATGGTACAGTAAAGGCTGAACACAGCTTGCAAGAAAGCAGCTTGCAAAGAAGCACCAGGAGTCCGCAACAGTCAATGAAAGGTTAATGGGAATAGCAAATGAAGACAGTAATCAAACCCTCTGTGGCTCTGCTCCTTGTGTTCGTGTGGAGTGCTCAGGAGGGAGATAGCAGTCTCAGCTGTTATATGTAGTAGCTCTGGCCGCAGCTCTGCAGTGTCCTGTGAATTACGTCACGCGATGGAACTTCTCCTCTTGCAGGCTAGCATCTGCCAACATGGTATTTCCTAACTGCGCGTGCGTCAGCTGTTATCCCCCTCTGATCGTGAGGGGACATCACTGCGCATGTGCAAGTAATCTCGATCTGCCTCTGACTCCAGTAAACAGCATAGTCTCACAGTAAGGCCCCGGACATGTTCCCTGCGTGCTTGCGGAAGCGTGCTGACGCGCGCTCCCGCTCAGCACTGAGCCCCTACAGCCGCGATTAGAGCGGCTTTAGTAGGGGCTCACCTGCGCTTCCGCGCGCTTGCGGAAGCGCAGGTCTTAGGGGAATTTAAAATTCCCCCGCTTGCCGGCGAGACAGGCCGGTCACGTGAGCGGTTCGCCCAATGAGGGCGAACCAGCTCCGTGACGTCACTGGCCCGCCCCCGGCCAGTGACGCGCCCGCTCCCGGCCCGCCCCCTGACGGTCTGTCCCCCTTCTGCCCGATCCCTGTCCCCCTTCTGTCCCGATCCATGTCTCCTGTGTGTGTGTGTGTGTATGTGTGTGTGTGTATGTGTGTGTGTGTGTGTGTATGCATGTGTGTATGCATGTGTGTGTATGTGTATGCATGTGTGTGTGTGTGTATGCATGTGTGTGTGTGTGTGTATGCATGTGTGTGTGTGCATGTGTATGCATGTGTGTGTATGCATGCATGTGTGAGTGTATGCATGTGTGTGTGTGTGTGTGTGTGCCTTTGTGTGTGTGTGTGTGCCTTTGTGTGTGTGTGTGTGTGCGTGCGTGCGTGCGTGCGTGTGTGTGTGTGTGTGTGTGTGCGCGCGTGTGTGTGTGCGTGCGTGAATATATTTATCAAAGTTGCACAACGTTAATAAATAATTTATTCTCACAACATGTCTTTTTTTTTAATTTTTAAAATATTATATAATATACACACACACACACATGTTCCCCAGTGACACACACACACTGACAGCTACCAAGTGACACACACACACACAGTGATACCCGCCTCCCAAGCGCTTGCTGTCTCCTCTGTAAGGACAGCAAAAAGCTCCTGGTAGAGCGAGCGGCAGCAAGCGAGAGCGAGCAAGCGCCAAACATGGCCAAGGCCTAATGCAGGAGAAAGTGAAGACAGCACTCCTGGTGGTCAGTACAGCAGCTCCACCTTGTGGTGCTTGATGCTCTCGCAGTCACTTGTAGGGAAAACATAAAAGGGATGTAGAGCACAATAAGATTAGTACTGATTCAATACTTGGACTTAATATATGACCCTGTCTAAATGAAAGATACCAGATAGCCCCCTTCACTAAAAGACCCAGTGAAATAGATAAAATCAATGCAATATAAAAATCGGAATAAACCTTAATAGATAAACCATAGGAGAGAAGACTGAATAAATCACTGAAAGATAAGAGATCAGAGACTGACCCACAGTATGGGGACTGGACAAAGGTAGGTAGAAATTACCAAGGTGTCAGGATGGATCACTCACATGCCAAAATCCAGACGCCACCGAACCCATACTACATGATCTATAGAGCAATTAGAGACGTAGTGTGCTGTCGGTCCAGGTCTGGTGGGGAGGATATCATGCAGAACCTGAGCGGATAAGTCGGAGGGACACTAATGGCACTACACGGTGTGTGTAATGATCCATACCGATCAGAAATAACAACTAAGGTCCATTTCTTTATTAATGCCTCTTGGGCTTACCGTATCTAAGCGCCTTATCCATTGCGTTTCTCTCTGTAATAGCATCCTCTGTAGGTCCCCTCCGCGCCGCTTTCTCCCCACACTATCAATCACCTGGTACCTCAGCTGGCTGGCATTATGCCCTGCTTGTGTGAAGTGATGGGCAACTGGTGCGTCAGATCACCCCTGCGGATGGCTGCTTTGTGTTGTCGAATCCTATCCTTCACCTGTTGCGTCGTCTCACCCACATAACCAAGTCCACACGGGCATTTAATGAGATATATTACGTTTTTAGACATACATGTGTAGAAATCCTTAATCTGGTACATCTGTCCAGTATGGGGATGATGAAAAGTGAGACCCTCTTGCATACTATTGCATTGACTACAGTTCAAACATCTATAGCAGCCCAACTTAGGGGTGCCCAGGAAAGTCTGTCGCCTCTCAGTACCCCCAATGTCCGCTCTCACAAGTCTATCTCGGATATTTCTACCCCTTTTATAGGAAAACAGGGGTTTGAATGGGAAGACTGAAGATAGGAAAGAATCATTCTGTAATAAAGGCCAATGCCTAAGTATGATGTTTTTAATTCTACCTGATTGAGTGTTGAAGGTAGTCACAAAAGGTATTGAAAATTGCTTCCCTGGGCGGTCACCCTGTGGTGTACCCTTTAAAAGGTTCTCCCTAGAGATGGTCTCTGCCTTGTCACATTGTGTCTTCAATAATGATCTAGGGTACCCTCTTTTCCTAAATTTATCCTGCATCATGTCTAGGGTATCCTTAATACCATCAGGGGTACTGATGATTCTTTTAGTCCTTAGAAACTGACTGTATGATAGACCCCGTGTCGTGCCAGGGGGGTGAAAACTGCTATAATGCAGTAAATTGTTTCTGTCCGTAGGTTTGGTGAACATATTGGATTCCAGACTATTGTTCACTACCGAGATGGTCGTATCCAAAAAGTTAACAGAGATGTCACTAAACTGACATGTGAACCCGATAGTGTCTCTTGCCTTGTTGATGTCACAGATAAATGACAACAGTGATCCCACATCCCCATGCCATATCAGGAACATATCGTCGATGTAGCGCACCCACTGGTTGGTGGTTGATGAACCTTGGATGAGGATAAATAAATTCATCCTCAAATCTTGCCATAAAGATGTTAGCATATGTGGGTGCGACATTCGACCCCATGGCCGTCCTTTGCACCTGGATGTAGAAGATGTCCTCAAAGAGAAAATAATTCTCCTTGAGGATAATCCCTAGAAGATCTAATATCAGCATGTGTTCCCTTGGCGTATATAAGCCTCCAGAGGCCAACGTCTCCTTTACAGCTGTGATCCCTGCATCATGTGGAATAGAAGTGTACAGGCTATTGACGTCAAGGGTAGATAGTAAAACACTAGTAGTGAATGGTGGGATTAAAGCTATCTTGTTAAAAAAATGTGATGTATCTTGAATAAAAGACCTGGCGCTATCCACAAACTGATGCGCAGTTAGGAAATGCCACGTTGGCAGATGCTAGCCTGCAAGAGGAGAAGTTCCATCGCGTGACGTCATTCACAGGACACTGCAGAGCGGTGGCCAGAGCTATTACATATAACAGCTGAGACTGCTATCTCCCTCCTGAGCACTCCACACGAACACAAGGAGCAGAGCCACAGAGGGTTTGATTACTGTCTTCATTTGCTATTCCCATTAACCTTTCATTGACTGTTGTGGACTCCTGGTGCTTCTTTGCAAGCTGCTTTCTTGCAAGCTGTGTTCAGCCTTTACTGTACCATTGCCCACAGTTTCTTGTGGTACTTGAACTACTGGCATTGACTTTAGTGGATTCTTGCTGCCCTGCTACTAGCTGTTTAGCTGTATTTAGCCTACACTGTATGTTTGCTATCTATTTTCAGGGGTGTCTGATTTGACCAGTTATAGGGGAAGGGAGGCTTAGGGAAGTACCTCTGGGACCTTTTGGACCAGGGGGAATGGGCCAGATGAAGAGGTAGTCCCTCGAAACGTCGCCCCCCTAGCATACTTTTCGTTCTCCGTTTTTTGTGTATATTCCTTGTGTTTCATGTTTTTTCCCCTTTTTCTTCTTTCCCTCCCCCCCACCCCTCACTTTGTGACATGCCCATTTGTGATACTGGTTTCTGCAAACACATTTGATTTATTTCTGGTTCATTTTATTATTAAATGTTTATTCTGCATTACAACTGTTTTCATCATTTAGCTATTAGACAGTGAGTGCTGGTACTTACGTAGATTTGCTAGGTCTCTTATCGTTCCAAATGAATTGGAGTATTAGTGACTGGATGTTCTTTAGAGCTGGGCGTGGCACTACGATGGGGAGGGTTTGAAAGTAATAAAGTAACCGTGGGAGGACGTTCATTTTTACGGATACTATTCTTCCGAACCAAGAAATTTGGTGTTTTTTCCATGTTTCCAAGTCTTTTTTAATCTGGTCAAATAGGGGGGGGTAATTGTGTTGATAAAGGGAGTTATATGAGTTTGAGATTTTAACCCCCAGATATTTTATATAGGTGGAGCTCCACTTGTATTTGTAGTGGGCTTGGATAAGTTTCCATGTCTGGGGTGGGAGGGAGATATTTAGGGCTTCCGATTTGTCTATGTTGACCTTATAGTCAGAGACCTGCCCAAATTGATTCAGATGCCTTTGAAGGCTAGGGAGGGAGGAAAGGGGGTCATCGAGGGTCAGAATCACATCGTCCGCGAATAGGGAAATTTTATACTCTCGGTCCGCAATTTGGATCCCCTTGATACTTTTTTCGGCTCTAATTTTGGCCGCTAAAGGTTCAATGGTTAGGGCAAATAACAAGGGGGAAAGCGGGCAGCCCTGTCTGGTCCCATTCCTGATTTTTATTGGATCCGAGAAGCCGCCTGATAGTTTGACATACGCTGCTGGGTTTTGATAGAAGGCTCTCACTCCCTCTAGGAAAGGGCCACTGAAGCCGAACCTCAGCATTGTTTGGTCTAAAAAAGACCATTTAATTCTGTCGAACGCTTTTTCAGCGTCGAGGCTCAGAATCATTGCTTTGGATCCGGTGAGATGCACGTGGTCTATTATGTCCACAATTTTGCGGGTGTTGTCTGAGGCCTCTCTTCCTGACACAAAACCTACTTGATCTATGCGTATGAGTCTAAAGAGAATTGGATTTAGCCTGTTTGCCAAGATCTTACTGTAGATTTTGAGATCGGTATTTAACAGCGAGATGGGCCTATAGTTACCGCAGAGGAGCGTGTCTCTCCCCTCCTTGTGGATTATAGCCAGATTTGCCGCTGTAATCGTAGCGGGCATTGCTTCCCCTTGGAGGAAGGAATTGTACATATCTAATAGGTGTGGGGAGAGGAATGGCATGAACATTTTATAGTAAGAGTTCGAGAAACCGTCTGGGCCTGGGGTTTTGGCTAATTTGAGTGATTTAATGGCTTCAGATAGTTCCTCTTGGGAGACCTTTTTATTTAACTTCTCTACCTCTTCCTGGGATAGGGTGGGCAGGTTACATTGCTCTAGGTATTGTGAGATAGTATTAAGGCTAACCGGGTCCTGGGTTGGGGGGTGAAGGTTGTAAAGGTCCGAGTAAAAGTCTGCAAATTCCTGTGCTATCTCTTTTTCTATGTATGTGGTCTGTCCGTTTCGTGTCTGTATGCGGGCTATCTGAGACTTGACTCTCGTGCCCCTGAGTTTTGAGGCTAGAAGCCTGTCAGCTTTATTGCCTTTATCGAAGAATTTTTGCTTCGACCACCTTAGTGCCTTCTCTACTTCCTCGAGTTGGGTCTGTTTGAGGGCAGATCTAGCTAGATTTAGTTGTTTAAGCATTTTTTTAGATGCCGTAGTTTTATGCTGCTGTTCTAGCTTGGTGATCCTGTCTAAGATCTCTTTTTGGAGCTTTAGTTTAATTTTCTTTTTGTGTGATGCGATTGAAATCAGGTCTCCTCTGATGGAGGCTTTATGGGCCTCCCAGAGCATGGCTGGGGCTGAGCCTGATCCTGCGTTAATTTGAAAGAACATTGATAGCTTTTGGCAGAGTACCATTTCTGTGTCAGGGCAGTTTAACATGGAATCATTTAATTTCCATTTGTATTGGGTGTTTTTCACAAAGGGTATGGATAGTGTTAGTTCAATTGGTGCATGGTCGGGCAAGGTGATTGGGCCTATGTTTGACTGGGAGGATGCCTGGAGGATGTTGCTAGTACCTAGAAAATAATCGATCCTCGAGTAGGACTGATGAGGGGTGGAGAAGAAGGTATAGTCTCTCTGATCCTGGTGCTGAGCCCTCCATATATCCACTAGTGAGTATTCCTCAATGATGTCACTAAATTTCTTAGCTTTCTTTTGGGATTAGATGGTATATGGAGTGGGAGAGGATGGGAGGAGGGTTGGGGCGGGGTTCGATTTGTCTAGTGCGTGAGAGGCCACCATGTTAAAGTCACCTCCGATAATCAGAGATGAGAAAGATTGCTGTTCTCGGGATTGGAGGAGGGTTCTTAGGAAAGGGATTTGGTTGTCATTGGGGGCGTAGACGTTTACAAGTGTGATTGGGGTGCCAGACAGGGTGCCCTGTAGTATCAGGAACCGACCATTGGGGTCTGGGAGTGACTTGGATAGTACAAAAGGGACACCATTCCATATAAGGATGGCTACTCCTCTTTTTTTGCTTGGCGAGGATGCAAAATATGCCTGGGGGAATACATTTTTGAATGTGTTGGGTGGGGTTGGGGAATTGAAGTGAGTCTCTTGAATGAGGACAATGTCTCCCTTTGATTTCTTTAGGTCCTGAAGGACTAGCTTCCTCTTTGTTACTGAATTGAGTCCTTTGATGTTTAATGAAATTAATTTAATGGAAGACATTGTCCCATGGGGGGTATTCCCAGAGCTCCAGACTCTGATGCTCTTGGATTTCCCATGACAAGAGCTCGTTCTTCAGGCATAGGACGAAGGTCCCTAGTCGGTGTGGATGGGAAGGGATAGGGCATCTCTGGGCATCGGATTGGAGGGGGGAAGGGTGGACACATAGGGGAAGAAAAGAACATACGCCCCTTTGTCAGGCCCAACAAGAATAACCTTCCTCACGACAGTGAGAAAGGTGGCGTGGTCAAACACCCCTGGAGATCCTTCCAGGACACCAAGCCTGGAATGGGAAAGAGAACCAGGTACATGGTCCGGCACCCTCCATGTCTTTGAACATACCGTGTTTAATGGAGACCTAGTAAAATGAGGGGAAAGCTGCGTGCAAACATATAAAGCATTTCTTTCTACAGTTGTTGTTTTTTAGGCATAGCCTAATTAGGTTATTACTCTAAACATTTCAGTGTCTTTCTAATCCCACAATTGTTGTATACATCCTGAAAATGCCTTCTATGGAACCTTGATTGGGGAGGGGGAGGGTGGGAGGGGGGGGGGGGAGGAGACAAACATGGGAGGGGGGGGAGGCGGGTATGTGGGCTTGCCCAGAGGTGTCCCCGTGTAGCTCTCCAATTGTTTGGGGGTGGCTGCTAGACCTAGGTGCTTTGAATTTTTGGGGGTTTATCTCTCGATCCAGGGGTCCCATGTGTTCCAGAACTGGGGCATTTTCTTTTGGAGCATGGCCGTAAGCTTCTCCATAGTCATGACCTCATTAACCCTTCTCACTACGGTGGTTCTCGAGGGGGCCTTAATCTGTTTCCAGGCTGCCGCTATAGAGCATCTGGCCGCTGTCAGCATGGCCCTGATCAGCCGGGACATTGGTGGGGGGAGGTCATCAATGGGTTTGCTCAGCACCATGGTCAGAGGGTCCAGGGGGAGGGGGATTCCAGTGATCTCGTAGATGAGTGTCTGGATCTTGGTCCAGAACTTCTGGATCTCCGGACATGACCACCAAATGTGGGCCATGTCTCCCTTTTGACCACATCCCCTCCAGCATAGGTCCGGTGTGCCGGGGTAGACCTAGCTTAGCCTAGCCGGGGTCAGGTACCACTGGAATATAATTTTATAGATGTTTTCTGTTATTGTACAAATTGAGGTTTTAGGGGCTTGCTCCCAAATATCCTCCCAGTCTTCCAGGTCTATTGGGAGACCTAGTTCGTCCGACCATTTTTGCATATAGCGGTGTTCCGGGGGGGGGGGGGGGGGTCTGATGTCGGTTCTGTGCTTTTATATATCTGATATCAGGCCTCTCTGGTATATGTCTTTGAGACATAGGGTTTCAAACCGGGTCAGCGGGGGAAATTTGGAGGTTGGAGACAGTGAGTGTAGGAAGTGCCTAAGTTGTAGATATATAAATAGATGAAGGTCTTGGGTCTGGAATTTGTTCTTTAATGCCTGAAAAGTTAGGATCTCTCCCTTCTGCTGTAGATCGGCAACCATCCTAATATTGTGACCCTGGAATTGGTCAAATTGTCTTGTGGAACACCCTGGCGGGAAGTTGGGGTTCCCAAAGAGTGGGGTGAGCTGGGAGGGAGAAGCTAGCAGACCATACTTCCCTTTGCTTTTGAGCCATATGTCCCACGTTCATCTCATTGCTCCGAGGCCGAACCTCTTTGGCCCACTCCCTCTCCCTCCTGTGGTCCAGAGTGCCACTTGAATGGAGTGAGGCTGTGCGTAATGTGACTCTATTGCGAGCCAACAGGCCGAGGCTGGGTCGCAATTCCAAACTACAGCCTGCTTCAATTGTGCTGCGAGGTAATATCTGACTAAGTCGGGGACCCCCATGCCTCCTCTTGCTCTTGAGGAGAGCATCACTGACCTTGGGACCCTAGGTCTCTTATCGTTCCAAATGAATTGGAGTATTAGTGACTGGATGTTCTTTAGAGCCGGGGTGGCACTACGATGGGGAGGGTTTGGAAGTAATATAGTAACCGTGGGAGGACGTTAATTTTTACGGACACTATTCTTCCGAACCAGGAAATTTGGTGTTTTTTCCATGTTTCGAAGTCTTCTTTAATCTGGTCAAATAGGGTGGGGGGGGGTAATTGTGTTAATAAAGGGAGTTATACGAGTTTGAAATTTAATTTTCTTTTTGTGTGATGCGATTGAAATCAGGTCTCCTCTGATGGAGGCTTTATGGGCCTCCCAGAGCATGGCTGGGGCTGAGACTGATCCTGCGTTAATTTGAAAGAACATTGATAGCTTTTGGCGGAGTACCATTTCAGTGTCAGGGCAGTTTAACATGGAATCATTTAATTTCCATTTGTATTGGGTGTTTTTCACAAAGGGTATGGATAGGGTAAGTTCAATTGGTGCATGGTCGGACTAGGTGATTGGGCCTATGTTTGACTGGGAGGACGCCTGGAAGATGTTGCTAGTACCTAGAAAATAATCAATCCTCGAGTAGGACTGATGAGGGGGGGAGAAGAAGGTATAGTCCCTCTGACCCTGGTGCTGAGCCCTCCATATATCCACTAGTGAGTATTCCTCAATGATGTCACTAAATTTCTTAGCTTTCTTTTGGGATTGGATGGTGTATGGAGTGGGAGAGGGTGGGAGGAGGGTGGGGGCGGGGTATTATTTGTCTAGTGTGTGAGAGGCCACCATGTTAAAGTCACCTCCGATAATCAGAGATGAGAAAGATTGCTGTTCTAGGGATTGGAGGAGTGTTCTTAGGAAAGGGAGTTGGTTGTCATTGGGGGCGTAGACGTTTACAAGTGTGATTGGGGTGCCAGACAGGGTGCCCTGTAGTATCAGGAACCGACCATCGGAGTCTGGGAGTGACTTGGATAGAACAAAAGGGACGCCATTCCATATAAGGATGGCTACTCCTCTTTTTTTGCTTGGCGAGGATGCAAAATATGCCTGGGGGAATACATTTTTGAATGTGTTGGGTGGGGTTGGGGAATTGAAGTGAGTCTCTTGGATGAGGACAATGTCTCCCTTTGATTTCTTTAGGTCCTGAAGGACTAGCTTCCTCTTTGTTACTGAATTGAGTCCTTTGACGTTAAGTGAGATTAATTTAATGGAAGACATTGTCCCACGGGGGGTATTCCCAGAGCTCCAGGCTCTGATGCTCTTGGATTTCCCATGACAAGAGCTCGTTCTTCAGGCATAGGACAAAGGTCCCTAGTCGGTGTGGATGGGAAGGGATAGGACGTCTCTGGGCATCGGATTGGAGGGGGGGAGGGTGGACACATGGTGTGTGGGGGGAGGCTAATGGTTTGCTCGCAATATCAGTGGTATATAGTCCTTCTTTTGGATTGTATGGGAGCTGGCGTGGCGATGGGGACCCAGGTCTGGGCCTCTCTGGGAGAGGGGGCTGGGGGACAGTGGCGGGGGGGGTAGGAGTAGGTTGGTGGCATATCGGGGTCAGGGGGAAAAGATGGATCCAACCTGATTGTTGCTGAACCCCCTTGGGTTAGAGATATAGTCTGCATAGTCCTCTTCAGTAGCCAGTGTTTTCTCTCGGGGGGGCTGTACCACGATCGCCGGGGTCAGAGGCCCCTGGTTGGGGTCGTCATCCTCCGACTCCGGCTCCCCCGGCTCTGGTAAGTGGTGGGAGGAAAGGGGGGGGTCGGGAGGGCAGGTAGGGGAGGAGTGGGGGAGGGTAGGGGAGGAGGGGGAGGTAGGGGTGGTGCGATTCAGGAGGAGCGCAGTGTGGTCCTAAGGGGGGGAGGGGGGAAAGGGTGGGGGGGGTGGGGGAGGGCAGGGGGGACGCTGAGAGGAGGACAAGGGTTGTGGTGGGGACCGGGGAAGGGGTTGTGGAGGGGGGGGTCTGGCATGAGTTCATAGAGGGCGGCGTGTGGGATCTGGTCGCTGATTGTCCGGTCGTTTCTCCACTGGGGATGCGGTTTGCTGCCTCGGACGCCAGTTGCCGAGAGTGGACCCGTGGTAGCAGGAAAATCAGGTAGGTGGGTGGTCTTGGCCTCCTTTTTGTGGGGGGGTTCCTCTGGCAGCCTTCCTCCCAAGTCCTCGTCGGTCTTCGGATGGCGTCGTCGCAGCAGTATGGGATGTAGACAGGTTTCGGTGGGGAGCTGGCGCTTCCGGCCCATGGCGGGAGATGAGGTTAGTTGGCTCTAGTGTTGCTTCCGGCTCGCCAGCCGTTCCGAAGCACGGGGGGATCAGAGGAGGTAGGTTTGTTGGCCGCTCTGGGGGGAGGTTGTTGGGTTTGTGGAGAGGGTATTTCCGAGAGAGCTTAAGGAAAGTCCTGGATATCTCTGGGTCCACATATGGTTAGAAAGCGTCCATTTCGGGGCCACAGTTTGAAGGGGCAGTATCTATTAGCGGATGCCTGAGCCTAGTTAAGTAGTTAAGGGTTTTCTTTGCGTTTGTTGATTGTGAAAGGCGGACAGGTCAGCAAAATCTGCAGGGTGTCTTTCTATTTGGATGTAACCTACCCCTCTGCTAGCCGCCATGATTCCCCTTTGCGATTGTATAAGTATGCATTTGACTATGATGTCTTTGCGTGCGGTTGGGGTCTGGGGATTTGGGCCAGGGACGATGGGCGCGGTCCATCAGTAGCTCAGTCTGCAGATCCGACACGCTTCAGGAAAATTGTTCAGGAAGCTTTGTATGGCGTCGGCAGGATTGTTTCTGGCACATTTGATCGGATGTTTTGTCTCCTCGTA
Source organism: Ascaphus truei (assembly GCA_036426205.1). Taxonomy (NCBI): domain Eukaryota; kingdom Metazoa; phylum Chordata; class Amphibia; order Anura; family Ascaphidae; genus Ascaphus; species Ascaphus truei. The sequence goes on from CM071586.1 coordinate 8,532,952, forward strand.
TTTTCTGTCGTCGGAGGCGACATTAGCTCGTTCAGAGGCTTAAGCTGTTCACGTCATCCTGTGTTGTCTGATTGAGTGTAGCGACATCCTTCCCTTGCTTCTAGTTGTAATGCGCGTGCGTGTAGGACCACCACCAGTCGATTGAGCCTTTATGGCTGAACGCCCAAATAGTCTTCTTCGAAGCCCCTCTGATTGTTATAAAGTAGGGCCTCAGAAAAATCTTTGTGCTAGTCGCGTGTGTCAGCATGTTCAAATTGGATCTGGGCTCTTGGCGAGCAAATGCCCAGTCCCCCTTCCACTCTGTCCCGTTTGCTCGTCAAAGCACTCCGGCGCCCAATACAAAATTTTGTAGTCCGTCGTTCGTGCAGGTTAGGTGGACTCTCGCTACTCTGCCAGTACTGAGTCTGGTTCGCGTCGGGGTCACGAGCTAATCAATTGGGCTTTTTTTTTTTGTGCTTGCCTCATATGGGGGTCCGGTTTGCAAAGAACGTAGTGACCGTGTTTTGGGTCCGCTTGTCCTTTGCGCAGAATTGCAACCTGCTTGTGAGGGACGTAAGCACTTGCGTCTTGACAGTACCCTCCTTATGTTTTTATTGAGGGGGAGGGGGGGAAGGGTGAGAACTGTTGCAGTCCTTTTGGGGTTTGTTTTTGACGCCCTGAATAGTTATTTTATTATTGCTCAGTACAATTGTGCGGGAGGTATCGGGTAGAGGGTTGTATTGAGCACCCTGGAGGCTCACGGCAGCAGGGCCAATATTCTGTGATTGGGTTAGCAGCCCGTATACCCCGTTTAAGGGGAGATGATGTTCCTCTAAGATGGCCGCCTCCTCCCTGACAGCCTTGTGCGGTGACTCGCAGTGCTTCAGCCAGGGGGTACTCTCCCCTGGCCGGGTCTCTGATGGGGTAGGGGCATTGATTTATTTTTTATTTGTTTAGATGTGATTCGTCTCGGGGTGGGGGGGGGGCAGCGGAGAGACGATGCTGACCAGGTCATCCCACGAGGGGCGCGCTGGGGAGGCTGCAGCGGGCACGCTTTAGGACAGCGAACGTCGGGGGGGATCCCCGAACCCCGCAGTTAGACCGGACTCCGCGGAGCAACCGGAGCCTGCCACGGCCGCCTCTACCTACTTCCCGGCGCGATCTTACAGATATGCTCTCCGATTTTGCGCGTCAGCCAGTTTGTGGGGACTTCCACCCGTCGGGGTCGGGACTTGACAGGAGGCCTTCCGAACGCGGCAAACCCTCTCAGGAACGCAGGCAGAGGCCACCCCTGGGCAACCCCTTGACCCAGCTTAATTCTTTGGGTTTCAATGTGGGATTTCATCCTAACCAACAATCATGAAGTTTTACAAACACGATCAATGGGAATGAGGAACTGCTTTTTTAATTCAAAATATTGATGATACTGGGTTTTAAGAAAGTTGTGGAGCCAATGAGTAGAATGGACTCAAATGGCATCAGATTAAATTGCTGGCGAGTTGGATTGACATACTTCATGTCTTGAAAAATGTTGTTACACACAGGTATGTTGCTACAAAAACGACACAAATCCGCCAGCAAATCGCTTCAAATTTGGAAACTAGAGGAGCTGTCGAGGGAGATTATTAAAATGGACTCAGATTTCCTTCTTTATACGTCTTTCAGCATGTCATCTGATGGAGTCAATAATTCCATTTGAACTGACTGGGGTTTTCAAAATGCAGTTAATGGATGTGGAAACAGCTTTGTTCAGTTTATTTTTGCATCAAGATTCAGAAATGTTCCAGAAAGTGTTTTAGCAAGTCGTAACGGAATTCTGTTGCATAATGAAGAAGAAAGTCTGCTTCACGTTCTTTCATGACATTTCCACAACATGGAATGAACCAAGTTATGATACTTCATCCTGTCCTTCAAGTAGCATCAGTTTTGCACCTGAGGCCTTTGACAATGCGCGGAAAGATCACAAATCAAATTGGTTCACCTTGCACTTCAGATTCAATTAATTCATATGGGCCCTGCACGTCTGCAAAAAAATGGCCAATTTCCAAAGCCAGTCCAGTTTGTTTGATACAAAGGTTTTGGTGGTCGATTCTCTCTGTGAGATAACCAAAAGAAAACGGAAATCAAGTTTGTTCTAGAGCTGACGAAACGAGATAGAAACGCTTCCACAGCTAAGCCGACGAAATGCGTCATAATAAGGCAAGGTCACACAAACTCCAAAATGGGTTTCTTTCAGAAAATCACGAAAACTGCCTGATTGATTAAACCCCGTGGAGATCGAATGGAATTCATGTTGAAACAACAGGTCTTAAGGACGCAACGACATATCCATGTTTTCGACGCAGATGCTTGTTGATGGATTAATGACAATGCAGAAACATAGGCTTTGAGAGAATCCACCAAACCTCACAAGCTTTGGTGATTTGTCCCAACCAAACCTGTTTCTTGGAGCTAAACATTGTTATTCTCCTCCATTCTAACTTTCACGCATTGCAGTGTTATCCAATCCAGGTTAGATTCTGACACCGGTTTTTTCGCAAATTCTTTGAAGATTTCCTACTCCAGTTGATGATAGTGACATTGCTATAGCAATGAGGTAAATCTTGGGGTGACATAAATTCACTGTTGATGCCACGGTATTGATTAAGGAGTTGTGAGCTGGTACACCAACATCAGTCGATTCATCAAGTGCGAGAGAATACAACTTGAATACTTTTTGCTTTGTTGCGCATTTGATAAACTATATTGTTCCTATATCTTCAATCTTTACGAGCAACAGTATTGGCGTCGTGACGACTGACGATTGTTGAAACAGATTGCTTTTTCTGCGGCATATAACTCTCCACTGGCTTGCAGCATAACCTTTTTATGAGACTTACGTACGGGGTGAATGCATTTCCTCTTTTAGCTCAAAACATAAGCTAGCTTGTGTTTGGTAAACTGGCCCCCTGGTTGTTTAAAAAGCTTAATTGTTCAGTTCTGTTTCTGTAAAAACCAGCTTGTGGGGAAAGCAAGCTGCTTTGCATAGATCAAGTTTTTGTTCGACCCCTGTGTCTTGAATTGGGAATAACTGGTGACATTGTCTTGGAGTCTTATAGTGCCGAGTATATGTGAAATTCAAAACACTGCAACAGTGTCGGTTGCATAGATCACCCACAAGGGGCTTTATCAACTGCTTGTACATAAGAAGTACTTTACAGCACCCCATTCATCGGTAACAAACATTCGGGCACTTCATTGTCCACTTTCTTTTATTTTTTTCCTTCATAACTGACCAGGTATATCTGAAAAAGAAAAGATTGCATTACAATTTGAAAACATTGTGACATTTAAAATTGTTACAAATGCCCAATAAATTATTGCAATGCAACTAAAGCGCAACGGCAAAATAATTATATAACAAAAAAATGATTAGGATTTGTGACAAAAGACTGATGGTTACTCACAAGAGAGAACAAGAAGCAGGATATCGGTCATCGCTAAAGCCTAATACACACCCTAACATAGTACAGGAAGGGGCTGAGCGAGGATTAACATGTGATGAAGGATTATGTTTTGAGGGGCTAAATGACATACGAGAACGTGACTGAAATGCTGGGTCGCAAGCAAACAACCATCTAGATAGGGTGTATGTCATATAGGAATGAGAGGAAAGGAAACATGGACAGCTAAAATGTAATGTTCCCTCCCGCCCCCCCCACAGGCTGGGCGTGCACTCGATGGGGAGGGTTGAAAGTATGAAAGATAATAAAGTAACGTGGGAGGGACGTTCATTTTTAGAGATATATTCTTCGAACCAAGAATTGGTTGTGTTTTTTCCATGCTTTCAACAAGTTTTTTCTTTTTTTATTTAATTGAGTCTCAAATAGGGGGGGGTAATTGTGTTGATAAAGAGGAGTTATATGAGTTGAGATTTTACCCCAGATATTTTATTAGGTGGAGCCTCCCCTTGTATTGGTAGTGGACTTGGTAAGTTCATGTCTGGAGGTGGGAGGAGATTATTTAGGGCCTTCCGATTTGTCTTGGTGACCTTATAGTCAGAGAATGCCCAAATTGATTCAGATGCCTTGAAGGATTAGGGAGGGAGGATAAGGATAAGGGGATCATCGAGGGTCAGAATCACATCGTCGCGAAATAGAGAAATTTTATCTCTCGCGTCCTTCAATTTGCTCTTGATACTTTTTCGGCTATAATTTGGCGCTAAAGGTGCAATGGTTAGGCAAAACAAGGGAAAGCGAGGCAGCCCTGTCTGCAGTCCCATTCCTGATTTTTATTGGATCAGAGAAGCCGCCCTGATAGTTTGACATACGCTGCGGGTTTTGATCGAAGGACTCTCACTCCCTCTGGAAAGGCACTGAAGCCGAACCTCAGCATTGTTTGGCTCTAAAAAAGACATTAATTATGTCGAACGCTTTTTCAGCGTCGAGGCTCAGAATTCATGATTGGATCCGGTGAGATGAACGTGGTCGATATGTCCACAATTTTCGGGTGTGTCTGCGGCTCTCTTCTGACACAAAAACATACTTGATCTATGCGTTGAGTCTAAAGAGAATTGGATTTAGCCTGTTTGCCCCCAAGATTTACTGTAGATTTTGAGATCAGGTATTCATTTAACAGCAGCGATGGGCCTATAGTTACCGCAGGGAGCGCTTGTCTGCTCCACCTCCTGCTGGATTATAGCCAGATTTGCCGCTGTAATCGTAGCGGGCATTGCTTCCCTTGGAGGAGAGGAAATTGCTACATATCTAATAGTGTGGGGAGAGGAATGGCATTGAACACATTTTATAGTAAGAGTTCGAAGAACCTTCTGCGGCGGGGTTTGGCTAATTGAGTGATTTAATGGCTTCAGATAGCCTTGGCGAGACCTTTTATTTAACTTCTCTACTCGTCCTGGATAGGGTGGGAAGATTACATTGCTTAGATTGTGAGGATAGTAATTAAGGCTAACCGGGTCTGGGTTGGGGGGGGAAGCGTTGTAAAGGTCCGAGTAAAAGTCTGCCCAAATCCTGTGCCTATCTCTTTTTCGATGTATGTGGTTGTCAGTTCGTGTCTGTATGCGGGCTACTCTGAGACTTGACTTCTGTGCCCTGAGTTTTTGCAGGCCTAGAAGCGTCAGCTTTATTGCCCTTTAGCGACGAATTTTTGCACTTCGACCACCTTAGTCATTCTCTACTTCCTCGAGTTGGGTCTGTTTTGAGGCCCAGATCTAGCACTAGATTATTGTTTAAGCATTTTTTGAGATGCCGTAGTGTTAATGCTGCTGTTCTAGCTTGGTGATACTGTCTAAAGATCTATTTTTGGGCTTTAGTTTAATTTTCTTTTTGTGTGATGCCGATTGAAGATCAAGGTCTTCCTCTGATGGAGGCTTATGGCTCCTCCCAGGCATGGCTGGGGGGACATGATCCTGCGTTTAATTGAAAGAACATTGATAGCTTTTGGCGGAGTAGTACCATTTCAGTGTCAGGGCAGTTAACAGTGGAATCATTTAATTCCATTTGTATTGGGTGTTTTTCACAAAGGGTATGGATAGGTTAGTTCAATTGGTGCATGGTCGGGCATAGGTGCTTGGGCCTATGTTTGACATGGGAGGACGCCTGGAGGAGTTGCCTAGTACCTAGAAAATAATCATCCTCCGGTAGGACTGATGGAGGGGGGAGAAGAAAGTATAGTCTCTCTGCTCCTGGTGTGCTGAGCCTCCATTAATCCACTAGTGAGTATTCCTCAATGATGTCACTAAATTTTCTTAGCTTTTTTTGTGGGATTAGATGGTAGTATGGAGTGGGAGAGGATGGGAGGAGGGTTGGGGCGGGGTTCGATTTGTCTAGTGGTGAGAGGCCACCATGTTAAAGTCACCTCCGATAATCAGAGAGTGAGAAAGATGGCTGTTCTGGGATTGGAGGAGGGTTCTTAGGAAAGGGATTGGTTGTCATTGGGGCGTAGACGTTTACAAGTGTGATTGGGGGTGCCAGACAGGGTGCCCTGTAGTATCAGGAACCACATGGGGATCGGGAGTGTACTTGGATAGTACAAAAAGGGACACCATTCCATATAAGATGGCTACTCACTCTTTTTTTGGCTTGGAGAGGCATTTGAAAAATATGCCTGAGGGGGAATACATTTTTGAATGTGTTGGGTGGGGTTGGGGAATTGAAGTGAGTCTCTTGAATGAGGACAATGTCTCCCTTGATTTCTTTAGGTCCTGAAGGACTAGCTTCCTTGTTACTGAAAATGAGTCCTTTGATGTTTAATGAAATTAATTTAATGGAAGACATTGCCATGGGGGGTATTCCCAGAGCTCCAGACTCTGATGCTCTTGGATTTCCCAGACAAGAGCTCGTTCCTTCAGGCATAGGACGAAAGGTCCCTAGTCGGTGTGGATGGGAAGGGATAGGCATCTCTGGGCATGGATTGGAGGGAGGGAAGGGGGGACACATAGGGGAAGAAAAGAACATACGCCCCTTTGTCAGGCCCAACAAGAATAACCTTACCTCACGACAGTGAGAAAGGTGGCGTGGTTCAAACACCCTGGAGATCCTTCCAGGACACCAGCCTGGAATGGGAAAGAGAACCAGATGGTGGTACATGGTCCGGAACCTCATGTCTTTGAACATACCGTGTTTAATGGAGACCTAGTAAAATGAGGGGAAAGCTGCGTGCAAACATATAAAGCATTTCTTTCTGCAGTTGTTGTTTTTTAGCATTAGCCTAAACTTAGGTTATTCCTCTACATTTCAGGCCTGTCTTTCTAGTCCACCAAGTGTTGTATACATCCATGAAAATGCCTTTCTATGGAACCCTTGATTAGACGGGGGGGGAGGGTGGGAGGGTGGTGACGGAGGGGGGGAAGGGGGGGGAAAGGGGAGGAAGCGAAGGAGAGGGGAAGGGAGGAGAGGAGGGGGGACAGGAGGGGAAAGGGGGGGGGGAGAAAGGGGGGGGGAAAGAGGGGGAAAAGGGGGGAGAGGGAGGGGGGTAGGGGAGGGATCTATACCACAACATTTTAACATAGATGTAAGCATTTCATACATGACGGTGATAAGTTCCTGTGCGTCCTGTCACGAGATATTTGTCTGGGCTTTGCCCTCCCTTTGGAAGGTAGGCTGGGGGGGGCTGGGGCGGGGGGAGGATGGGGAGGAATGTGTGGGGGGGGGGGAGGGCGGGGGGGGGTGGGGGGGAGGCTAATGGTGTGCTCGCCATTTCAGGGGTATATAATTCTTTTGGTGTGTATGGGAGATGGCGTTGGCGATGGGGACCCCGGTCTGGGCCTCTCTGGGAGGGGGGGATGGGGTGGGGGATGGGGAGGGGCACATGGGATTGGGATAGGGGGGGAAGAGGGCTGGGGGGAAAGTAGCGGAGAGGCAGAGGTCCGGGGGGGGGGTAGCGGTAGTTGTGGCAATCGGGTCAGGGGGGAAAAAGATATCCAACCAGATTGTTGCTGAACCCCCTTGGGTTAGAAGATATAGTCTGCATAGTCCTCTTAGCAGCCAGGTTTTCTCTCGGGGGGGCTGTCCGATCGCGGGGTTCGGAAATGCCCCAGGTTGGGGTCGTCACCCTCCGACTCCGGCTCCCCCGGCTCTGATAAGTGGTGGGAGGAAAGGGGGGGGGTCAGGAGAGGCAGGTAGGGGAGGGGGGATTTGGGAGGGGAGTGGGTAGAGGGGGGGCAGGGTTGGGGGGGAGGGAGGTGGGGGAAGGGGCAGTGGGGGGAAAGAGGGGAGGAAAGGGTTGGTGGGGGGGAATGAGGGTTAGTGGAGGGGGGTCTTGGCTGAGTTCCAGACGCCAGTGCGCTGGGGGATCTGTCGCTGATTGTCTTGGTGTTTCTCCGCTGGTGATGCGGTGCTGTGGCGCCAGTTGCCGAGGTTAGAGGTAGCAGGAACATCAGGCAGGTGGGTGGACTTGGCCTCTCTTTCTTGGGGGGGTTCCTCTGGCAGCCTTCCTCCCTCCAGTCCTCGTCGGTCCTCTGCAGATCTGTCGCGGCAGTTTGGGCTGTAGACAGGTTTCGGTGGGGAGCTGGCGCTTCCGGCCCATAGCGGGAGATGAGGATAGTTGGCTCTAGTGTTGCTTCTGGCTCGCCAGCCGTTCCGAAGCACGGAAGGTCTCAGAGGAGGTAGGTTTGTTGGCCGCTCTGGGGGGAGGTTGTTGGGTTTGTGGAGAGGGTATTCCGAGAGCCTTAAGGAAGTCCTGGATATCCTCTGGGTCCACAATGGTTAGAAAGCGTCCATTTCTGGGGACCACCAGTTTGAAGCGGATGACTTGAGCCCTCAGTATAGTAGTTAAGGGTTTCATGTCTTTGCGTTTGTTGATTGTGAAGGCGGACAGGTCAGCAAAAATCTGCAGGGTGTCTTCTCCTATTTGGATGTCACCTACCCCTCTGCTAGCCACCATGATTCACCCCTTTGCAGTATAAGTATGCATTTTGACTATGATGTCTCTGCGGTGGTTGGGGTCTGGGGATTTGGGACTCAGGGCACGATGGGCGTGGTCCATCAGTAGCTCATGCTCCTGCAGATCCGAGACAAGCTTCAGGAAAATCTTGTTCAGGTAAGCTTGTATGGCGTCCGGCAGGATTGATTCTGGCACATTTCTGATGCGGATGTTTTGTCTCCTCTGACTATTTTCCTGGTCGTCAAGGGCGTCCCTTAGCTCGTTCACAAGGCTACCAAGCCTGTTCACCTCGTCTTCTGTTGTCGATTGAGTGTAGCAGACATCCTCTACCTTTGCTTATAGTGTGTCAGCGCGTGCGGTGAGGCCATCTACGTCAGATCTGAGGCCTTCTATGGCTGAAGCCAAATCTTCTTGGAACCCCCTTCTGATTTTATTAAATAGGGCCTCAAAGAAATCTTTGTGCAGTCCGTGTTCAGGCAGTTCAAATTGGATCTGCTCCGCACTTGTCCCGGCGTGGTCGGGGTCCACGACGCCATCTTGGATCTCTGCGGCCGGCTCCATCTGGCGGTGCGCGGGTGCAAAGAACCTAGTGACCGTGTTTTGGGTCCGCTTGTTCTTTGGCAGCATTGCGGCTGCTTCGGGGAAGGTGTGGGGACTGGTGCAGCTGAGTAGTTGTTTATTTATTTAGCTCTGTGCAATGTTGCTGGGAGGATAGAGGGTTGTGGCACTCTGAGGCTCAGGCAGCAGGGCCAGATTCTTGGCAATTGGGACAGGCAGCCTTATACCCCTTTAAGGGGAGATGGTGCCTCAGAGGAGTGCGCCTTTAAGATGGCCGCTTCCTCCTCTGCAGCCATGTGGAGGGACCCGCAGTTCCTTCAGTGAGAGGGTACTCTCCCAGTGCTCTCCCCTGCCGCGATCGCCTGTTGGGGTATGTTGCTTGTTTTATTTAAGTAATTCTGTCTCGGGGGGGGGGCAAGCGGGGACCGCAGTGGAGTGATGCTGCACAGGCTTCCTCATGGGGCCACGGGAGGCTGCCGCAGACGCGCTTCAGGCACAGCTCGCGGAGGGGGGGGGTTTCCCCGAACACCACAGTCCGACCGGAGTCCGCGGGACACCCGGAGCTTAGCTCCACCGCCTCTCCTACCTCCCGCTCCGCTCCTCCAGATGGCTCCTCCAATTTTGCGTGTGAGGCAGGGGGAGACTTCCACCGGGGGTCGAGGCTCACAGGAGGCCTCCCAGAGCGCCGGCAATCCCTCTCCAAAACGCAGGGAAAGGTCACGCTTATGCCCAGCTAGTCTTTGGGGTTCAGGGCTGTAAGGTTTGGGGGGGGGGGATTTGTTTATTTAGATGCTTAAATGTTGGTTATTCGTTGGAGGGGCCCTGGAGCAAGTCTCTCAGGCAGCCATTCCTCTTTACGTCACAGGAAGTCCCTTCTCATATAATTTTAACCTTACTATTTAATAGTAATTTTCAAATATTTACTTTAAAAATATCGAAAAAATAATAATTATTGGATCTTGAAGAGTACAATATACACCTCTACCTCATTTCTCTAGTTACCTTCCTATGAAACTTCTGTGTTCCACAGAACAGTTTGAAGAGCACTAAATTGTGAAACTGGTGTTTAAAATGTCAGATAAATGATTGTATCTGTTGTTATTCCATCTGCAGGAGATGCACACGAAGAACCAGACAATGGTCAAGGAGTTCCTGCTCCTGGGATTTCAGAATCTTCACACCTTCAAGATCTTGGTCTTCTTACTTCTCATTATTATTTATGTTGCAACAGTAGTTGCAAATCTTCTGATTATTGCACTAATATCAACTAGTCACCAGCTCCAATCCCCCATGTACTTCTTTCTCAGCCACCTTTCTCTCTCTGATGTGTTAATCTGCACCAACATTGCCCCTTTCACTCTACAAGTCATATTAGCAGATGGAAGCCCCATATCTGCTTCAGGCTGTATCACCCAGTTGCATTTCTTTTCCTCCTCTGCAATTATAGAGTGCTGTCTCCTTACAGTGATGTCCTATGATAGGTACTTAGCCATTTGTGACCCTTTGCACTATACCTCCATTATGAATCACAGACTTCCTTATTACCTGGTTATTTGGTCTTGGATGACAGGTTTTGTTACATCTCTGATCAATACTGTTTTTATACTTCAATTGCAGTTCTGTGGCCCCAATGTCATTGACCATTTCTTCTGTGATCTTGCACCTCTACTTGAGCTATCATGCTCTGACATATCACTTGTAGAAATGTTGATATCCATAGAAGCCATTTTAATAGGAGTATTACCTTTTATATTTGTCATTGTATCATATAGCTGTATCTTCATCACCATTCTCAGGATACCCTCCACCACTGGGAGACAGAAAGCCTTCTCTACTTGCAGTGTCCATCTAGCTGTTGTGTTCACATATTATGGGACACTGATTGTTATTTATGTGGCACCATCCAGAGGAAAATCATTGAATTTGAATAAGGTCCTATCTCTACTAAATACTATGATGACTCCACTGTTTAACCCCATTATATATAGCCTGAGGAACAAGGAGATCAGGACAGCCATGCGTAAACTGATCTTAATAAGACATTTTTTTAAATAAATAAAAATAATATGTGAGATAAATTGGTATAGAGGCTTTCACATCACATATATTAGTGTCAACCATAATGAAAAAAGAGGAACTGAGAGCACAGCAAAAAAAAGTGTGGAACTGGAGGCCAATGGAAAAATAACAAAACATGCCTAATTAAAAAGAGAAACCTCTAACGCGTTTCTCGCCAAGGGCGCTTTATCAAATAGGTTTCTCTTTTTATTTAGGCATGTTTCAATAAAGTTTTTGTTATTTTTCCATTGGCCTCCATTTCCACACTTTTTTGCTGTGCTCTCAGTTCCTCTTTTTTCATTATCCTGCTTACCTACCTGTGGATGCACGCTGTTGTATACCGGATGTCTTCGACTCACCAGCGGTTGATTCTGTGAGTTCCCCAATCATTGAACTGTTTGCTGCTTTATTGTCCATCACTAGGGGATTTGGTCTGGCATTTCGGGGGTCTGCTGGTTCCCGTCGTGGGACCTCATGATCGCCGTGGTCAGCTTTTCCCCAAACTATGTGATTGCCTATGGGCATTTATTATTACAGCTCCAGCTCCACGCTTAAAGCTCTGGACTCCGGTATAGACAGGGGCAATATGGATGCCTCCCCGTGATGCACGCGTGTCTACCGGGCTAGTAGCGCCGAACACTGAGGTTTATTCCTCTCACTGCTATTAGTGCCAACCATACTGTTCCAGGACCTCTAGTAACCCATATTTATTGAAGAGATTAAGTATGGTGATCCTCTAAATGATTATCAACACTGAAGTAGTCAGTGAAAATGTTTAATGAAAAAAACAGCAAAAAAAGAAAAAAGTGCGCTGAGTTGCAGTGCCAGTGTATGGTGTGTGTGCCTAGGGCCCTTGTAGTGGAGGGGGGGGGGGGTGGGAGAGGGTGAGTGCTTTGATGTGTAGAGCAATTAACCCTAAACCCTAAAGTGGTGAATATATCATATGTGCATATCAATTTATACACTAGAAAATGTGTCAAGGTATTTGATTGGTACAAATGATTGCCAAAGTATAATTCCCTGAATTCAATAAAGGCACTTTCCCCACATGCGTGTATTCCTTGGGGACAATCTCAACCAGGGACAATGTTGAAGATACAATTAAAAATTAAAAACATAATAAACCAAGTTCTCGTGTTCAAGTGAATGCGTTGTCCTCGACTTTACCCTCTTGCTCACCCATTCAAGAGAAGTTATGCACATTTAAGGATTTTTGCATGGTTAGGGATATGGAGGACCTCTAGGATGAACAAGGAGTCTCCCCTAGGGCACTCCCTGTACCTACCTTAGTGACTTGAATTCCGGACAAGAGGCAAATCAATTTTCTAGCCAATACAGTACATGTGAAGGGTCATTTTTTGACAATGTTCGAAAATTTGGTCATTAGAGACTTGCATCTCTTAGCACAAAGGTTCTCTCTCACATTTTGACTGTGACAATCTTGAAATAACTGCTTTGAAGTCATTACAAGATAATCTTTCATTTGTCATCAAACGTGCTGACAAGGGGGATGCCGTGGTGGTCAAGAGTAGGGTTGACTACTTCAAAGAAGTTTTACGTCAACTTGAGGATTCATGTTACCATTGGACCCCACAAATGAGTTGATGATGATCGTGCAAGATCTTGTTGACCTTGGTATTGTCACGGAAGTTCTTTCCAGGGAAGAGGTCCAGTTCTTTGTCAACCCCCACCCTGTCATTCCCATCTTCCACCATCTCCCAAAGATCTGTTAGACGTTGGTCGAACCCCCTGGTCGGCCAATAGTCTCCAGTATTGGATCTTTGGGAGATGGATAATCAAGGTATGTAAACTGTTATCTATAGCCTATTGTCAGGAGGCTTCCTCATTCATCTTGGATTTAGGCGATCTATTAAGTCAACTCAAAGAAGTCAAATGGGATAACTAGTATGTCTGGGTTACTCTTGACGTAACATCCCTTTATTTGATGATAAGACATAACCTGGGGTTGGTGACTGTCCGCCACTTTGTTGAGGGTCCTGATAGTTTAATCTTTCACACCACTTTTATTTTGAATGCAATCTCTTTCTTACTCACTTCTTTTCGTTTAATCACAAATTTTATTTATAAACAGAAAAAAAGGATGCGTTAAAACACACAATAAATGATCTAAACTACATAAACAATTGTGGGGTTGGTGCAGCAGGAAAAGAGAGCTGTTCCCAGTTCCAAAAATGAAGTGTCCAAAGAACTCAGCACACCTCAAATAAAGAAGAAAAGAAAGAATAGTGAAGCAAGTTCACAAAATTCAAAACAAATGACCAGTTGTAAAATATGCCCTTACATGAAAGTGCCTGGACCCAGACACTGAAAGGTTTCTTTACTCCTCCTCTCCTGCAGCATTGAACAGAAAAACAGAGCCTCTTCATAAAATCTCCAGCTTTATAAGGGTAAACTCACACAAAGCAGAGTATACACATAATGTACACAAAACAAGAGCCAGCCACTGAAGACTTTCTTTCCCCTCTGGTGACCAAAACTCTCCTCGCCGTTCCAGCCGGCATCTGACGTCACTTCTGTTTTGGGCGTTGCAGCAAAACTGGTCCCCCCTAGCCCTACGCGTTTCATAGGTTGTTCCTGATTTCTCCATTGGCATTAATTAATTCTAACACATTCAATAAAAGTAACTCGAAGAAACAAGGTTACGGTCACATTGTTTATAATTTATAGATATTGGATAATTCTTTGCATGGACCCAAACTTACGCAAGTTTGTAGAACCTGGTCCCAGTTTCATTTTTAGATGGGCTAAAACAATTGCTTCTTATATTTCACCCAGTGAAATCTCTACCCTTGTGAAAAAGACCTTGCCATTTCTGACCAAAGCTTCTTGTAAGTAGGGTTTCCGTTTTAACACCATTGAAGATCAGCTGTTTTTTGTCACCCTCATGGTTCATTTTATATGATAGATATTATCATGTTTTAATAAATACTGTTCTAGTTTATCACTAGGTGTCTTTTTATGTTATATTGGTTTGTTAGTAGTATAGATTGCCCTTACCCAGCAGGTATATGCTATGATTTGTCCCTTTGTCTTGTTTCTTGTTTCATGGTTTGCAAGATCATCTGTGCAGTCTTTTTGAGGATCACAGGACTTTCCATTTGGACATTGATTGATGATCAGGATAACACAGTCGGTGTATGTTTTCGTTTGGTGCCAGGTTTATTTACAGGGTATATTCATTCATATGGCCAAGTTCATATGATGATATTGGCCATATGCATTTAAGAAATCCTGTATGAATTCAAATACAGTGGATATCTACTTTGGGATTTATAAAGGAATCTGGTAGGGACATGCATATGTTTTTAATAAATTTTTCTTTCTTTCGTATGTTATTATACATATATTATGTTCATTGTCCGTTATGGGGCTGGTTAAAGTTTTCTGCTTTGTATTTTTCAGTCAGCTGACATTCATAGCCAATGGGGATAATGTTGCGTAAGCGTGACTCTATCCTGAGTCGCGGTCTGATAATGTAATTCCCCGTGATGAATGGCACAAAAGGGTATGTATTTAAAATGTATGCTTTAGTATGGTACCTTACACCTTGATAAAGTGCTTGCGCATAAAATGCATAGGTGTACTCCCATCTTTTATTCTTTGTGAGCTACAGAATAAATTGATCTTTATTTGGAATTGCCCTGGATACTTCATTTTTCTTCAGTGTTGGCTGTGCTCCGCTTCTACTCACCGTCTTCTGATAAGACTATACCCTGTACACACACACACACGAGAAAAGGTTTGTGAACCCTTAGGATTTATATATACTTCAAATCTAAAATGTTATTCGATCTTAACCTAAGTTCTGATAATAGATACAAATACTTGAAAGAAAGAAAGAAAGTCCTCCATAGCGTTGGATCTCCAGATTAGTGCACAAAATTATGTGAACATGTAAAGAAATGACAAAATGTCTCAGTTTAAATTCTTACAAGTATATATTCTTGTAAACCACCATAAAGTGAAATAATACATTAAACAGTTTAAGTGACCAATTACTCCTTAATCACACACTCTGAGGAGATGATTTAGTGGTGAACAAGGTAATCAGGACTGTGATATTTCCAGATGGAATGGTCTATATAGTGCAGAGTGATACCTTAATAGCACCAGTAGTCATGCATGTTGATAAAAACTCTGGAATACTTAACTCTCCCTTCTAGGAGTATACTTGGGAGTAGTTCAAGCAACCATTCATGTAAAGAAAAAGATCATTCACAAGATTATAATAATTAATAATAATTAATAATAATTAAACATTAAAAAAGAAATATAAGGAATGTAACAAAAATTGCAAAAGGGCAATCAAATTAGCAAAAATGGATAATGAAAAAAGGATTGTAATAGAAAGTAAGGTCAACCGTAAAAAGTTCTTTAAGTAACTTAATAAAATAAAATGAGAAAAGAAAATATAGGATCCTTTCAGTGTGAGATGGGTAGGCAGATTATTGGAGATAAGGAAAAAGCAGAGGTATTAAACAAATTCTTTGCCTCTGTGTTTACCAGGGAGGAATCAAGTTCAATAGTAGTGCCGCAGGAGGAAGCCACAACCTCCATATTAATGAACAATTGGTTAACTGAGGAAGAAGTTCATAAGCAACTTGAAAAAATTAAAGTAAATAAGGCACCTGGCCCAGGTGGCATACATCCAAGAGTTCAAGGAGTTAAGCTCAGTAATAGCCAAACCATTACATTTAATATTCAAGGACTCCATTTCCACAGGCTCAGTACCACAAGATTGGCGTAAAGCAGATGTGGTGCCTATATTTAAAAAGGGAGCTAGATCACAAATGGGGAATTACAGACCTGTAAGCCTGACTTCAATAGTGAGGAAACTACTTGAAGGTTTAATACAGATTAATATTCAGGAATACCTAATGGAAAACAAAATTGTTAGTAATAGTCAGCATGGATATATGAAGGATAGATCATGCCAAACTAACCTTATTTGTTTCTTTGAGGAGGTAAGTAGGAATTTAGACCAGGGTAATGCAGTTGATGTGGTCTACTTAGATTTTGCAAAGGCTTTTGATATGGTTTCACACAAGAGGTTGGTGTACAAAATAAAGAAAATTGGACTCAGTACTAATATATGCATCTGGATTGAAAACTGGTTAAAGAACAAACAACAGAGGGTTGTCATAAATGGAACTTTTTCAGGTTGGGCTAAAGTCGTGAGTGGAGTACCTCAGGGATCAGTACTGGGACCCCTGCTTTTTAACTTGTTTATTAATGACCTTGAGATTGGCATCGAGAGCAAAGTCTCCATCTTTGCTAATGATACTAAATTGTGTAAGGTAATAGAATCAGAGCAGGATGTAATTTCTCTTCAGAAGTACTTGGAAAGACTGGAAACGTGGGCTGGTAAATGGCAGATGAGGTTTAATACAGATAAATGTAAGGTTATGCATTTTGGATGCAAGAATAAAAAGGCGACTTACAAATTAAATGGGGATAAATTGGGGGAATCCTTGATGGAGAAGGATTTAGGAGTGCTTGTAGACAGCAGGCTTAACAATAGTGCCAAAAGTCATGCAGTAGCGGCAAAGGCAAACAAGATCTTATCTTGCATCAAATGGGCAATGGATGGAAGGGAAGTAAACATAATTATGCCCCTTTACAAAGCATTAGTAAGACCACACCTTGAATATGGAGTACAATTTTGGGCACCAATCCTAAGAAAAGACATTATGGAACTAGAGAGAGTGCAGAGAAGAGCCACCAAATTAATGAAGGGGATGGACAATCTAACTTATGAGGAGAGACTAGCTAAATTAGATTTATTTACATTAGAAAAGAGGCGTCTAAGAGGGGATATGATGATAACTATATACAAATATATTCGGGGACAATACAAGGAGCTTTCAAAAGAACTATTCATCCCACGGGCAGTACAAAGAACTCGGGGCATCCCTTAAGGTTGGAGGAAAGGAGATTTCACCAGCAACAAAGGAAAGGGTTCTTTACAGTAAGGGCAGTTAAAATGTGGAATTCATTACCCAAGAAGACTGTGATGGCAGATACAATAGATTTGTTCAAAAAAAGGTTGGACATCTTTATAGATAGGAAAGGTATGCAGGGATATACCAACTAAGTATACATGGGAAGGATGTTGATCCAGGAATTAATCCGATTGCCAATTCTTGGAGTCAGGAAGGAATTTATTTTTCCCCTTATGAGATGTCATTGGATGATGTGACTCTGGGGTTTTGTTTTCCTTCCTCTGGATCAATAAGTATAGATATATGATAAAATATCTGTTGTCTAAATTTAGCATAGGTTGAACTTGATGGACGGAAGTCTTTTTTCAACCTCATCTACTATTTAACTATGTAAAACAAAGACTATGGAAGCTCACTTACAAAGTACAAATAAAAAGTGTGCATTGAGTAAGGTAGATGCTTTCCTGGACCCTCCGGACTTGGATCTTTGGAGCCTCTACTGCCGAGCTTGATTTGAATGTCTGGCCATGTCTCTCAGACCGCGCTTTTCCTCCAGTCGGTCCCCCAGACTCTTCGCCACACTTCCCACGTGCCGTTGTGCTGACGTTAAGTTATATTTGCCCTAGATTTAGTCTAGAAGAGATGATTTCCCCCTCTCCACCCCCCCCCCAACCCACCAGCTACTAAAGATCTATAGCAGCTGCATAGGGGGGAATCCTCCTTTCTAGACTAAATATAGGGCAAATGTATGTATGAGGCGAAGCATCTGGGGACAGACTGGAGGGAAAGCGCGGTCTGAGAGACACGACCAGATATCCATATCGGCAGCAGAGGCTCCAAAGATTCAAGTCCGGGGGGTCCAGGAAAGTGTCTACCTTACTCAATGCACACTTTTTATTTGTACTTTGTGAGTGAGATTCCATTGTCTCTGTTTTATAAAGTTAAAGTATATAATCCAAAAGTCATCCAGGCTGCAGGAATCTGGACAATCAAAAAGTTGTGTCATGTCTTCTCACCACAAACCGGACTAGACCACGAGGCATAGGTGGGGCTGTATATAACCGCCACCCTACAACCGCGGGGGCAGGTCCGGATTTCAGAGTTGGTGTCGGTATTTGGCTCAGGGCTGAAGAGTGCAGGATAGTGGAGGTACTTGCCGTAGTCAGGGGTTGGAGAGAGTAGAGTAGTCAAAGTCTGAAGCCATGGACGAGGAGGGGAGAGAGTAGAAGTCCAGTTGATGAGCCGAGGTCCAAGGATGTCAGAGATCAGAAGTCCGGGTCAAGCTAGGGTCAAACGAAATGCACAAGAATAATGTAAAATCGCAACTGCAGGTTGTAGCAACCCTGATGGAACGAAAGTCTATACTCAGCAATCAGCATAGGACTGATTGAGCATATAAGGGAGCAAGGACCAATGAGAGCGTCCCAAGGGATTACGTCAGACATGTGGAGCAACTATAGGAGAAAGCATGATGTGTTTCCACACACCTGTATAGTGGAGACCAAACTCACAAAATTTCAGATTATTATATAGAGTGGGGCCTCCCTGAAGATCTATCTAAGGCTGAGTTTATAGTGGAGAGTGGCCGAGCTCTCCCGCGCTGATGCTCACCTCTCGTTTACGAAGCGGCTACTTTTCATGTTCTTGCCCCTCAGACAGAGCGCGTGCTCTGGTAGGCGGGGCGGAGGTGGGTCGGGAGGCGTACCTGACAGAGATGTCATTGACTAATGGATATATCCTATATATAATGGATATATATATATATATATATATAAAATGGATATATATATATATGATATTTATTTATTACAATATATATATATATATATGATATCATTTATTTACAATATATATATATATTGGTCCCTGTTGGACCCCTCAGCCAGATAGGGGAGCGGAGGGAACGGGGAGCGGAGCTACCTCTCTCTTGGTTGTATGTTGTGAAAAATGCCCGCTCTCGGGTCTAAGCTCATTTCTGAGCT
Source organism: Ascaphus truei (assembly GCA_036426205.1). NCBI lineage: Eukaryota > Metazoa > Chordata > Amphibia > Anura > Ascaphidae > Ascaphus > Ascaphus truei. The sequence continues at coordinate 8,551,871 of CM071586.1, forward strand.
GCGCTCTAATTGGACGGCTGTGCGGTCACATGACCGTACCTCCTCTCCAGCAAGCTCTAAAACACAGATTTGCTGTCGTGGAAAGCTGAGCGATGTTCCGCACGTGTGAGCACGCGAGCGGAAGCTTTCACTCAGAATGGAACAATAATAAATAATGGGTCTCAGATTATATACAAAGCGTGTCTCAGCGCGGATCAGCATGCACGACGCCACTATAAACACAGCCTAATTATTTAAACACCCGTTTCTAATTATCCCTGTCATTATAATATCATGAGATATTATGTATTTTAATCAATCTGGTGCTTCAGAGGTTAATGTGATTGGAGCTTGATTTAAAAAATACAAAAAAAAATGTTTTATGTCCTGTTAAACCCTTGGACAAACCTAGTTTTCGGTCTGATAGAATCTAGAGATAAGAACATATGTTTTTCCACAGATTGGAGTAAATCATGGTTCTTCTGACATTAATATAAACATGAAACTAGTTACAGGTTTTTAAAGCATTCCTGATAGGGTTTTTACAGAGTGCCAGGGGGGCGTGAATATCCCATACCATCCAAAAGATATGAAATATGGAATCATGGACTTGATAGCGATGCTAAAGTATAACATTTTGATATTTGCATTCGTGACAGGTAGATGAATGCGGTAAGGACAGATATTGAAGGTCTAGCGGGTAATAAGGAACAGATATCCATTTGTCACTTAAATTTAGAATTAAGATGATTATCCTTAGTTTCGTTACATCCGTCATGAGCGTCTGGATCTATTAATGTCACTCACGTATGTCTAGGTACTAGGGAAGGGAAGTTATGAGTGCGTTTATATACAGAGGGAAAGTTTAAACGTTGATTTGTAGAAGTTTTCAGCTGTCGATCTCACAGCTGATTTTCGACAGGGGTGGATATTATGTTGTTTCAAGGGGGAAAAATTGTATTTAAGTTTTAGCAAAGATTATGAAAAGCAGATTTCAACACAGGTGTGTTTTTGGACCAAACACGTGATTTTTCAGTTCGTCGCCAGTGTACTCTCTGGGAGAAAATCCTAACATATGGTAATGTAATGTTATAGGGAATCCTGTTTTATCCTGTTATTTAAAAAAAAGCTGTGTGTGGTGTGCACGCGCATAGTAAGTGAAACTTCTTTGACTTTTGTCACAGAAATTGACTTATAACGCGCTTTCTCGGCACACATGTGTCAGTCAGTGTATGTGTCAGTCAGAGAGTATGTATGTGTGTCAGTTAGAGAGTATGTATGTGTGTCAGTCAGTGTGTGCATGTGTGTCAGTCAGTGTGTGCATGTGTGTCAGTCAGTGTGTGCATGTGTGTCAGTCAGTGTGTGCATGTGTGTCTCTCAGCATGTCTCAGTCAGTGTATGTATGTGTGTGTCAGTCAGTGTGTGTGTGTGTGTGTGTGTGTGTGTGTGTATGTGTCAGTGTGTGTGTGTCAGTCAGTGTGTGTGTGTGTGTGTGTCAGTCCGTGTGTGTGTGTCAGTCAGTGTGTGAGTGTGAGTGTGTGTGTCAGTCAGTGTGTGAGTGTGTGTGTCAGTCAGTTTATGTCTCTCTCTCTGTGTTGTGTGAATGTCTCTCTGTGTCGGTCAGTGTGTGTATGTGTGTCAGTCAGTGTGTGTACGTGTGTGTCAGTCAGTGTGTGTACGTGTGTGTCAGTCAGTGTGTGTGTGTGTCAGTCAGTGTGTGTGCGTGTGTGTCAGTCAGTGTGTGTGCGTGTGTCAGTCAGTGTGTGTGCGTGTGTCAGTCAGTGTGTGTGCGTGTGTCAGTCAGTGTGTGTGCGTGTGTCAGTCAGTGTGTGTGCGTGTGTGTCAGTCAGTGTGTGTGCGTGTGTGTCAGTCAGTGTGTGTGTGTGTGAGTCAGTGTGTGAGTGTGAGTCAGTCAGTGTGTGAGTGGGAGTCAGTCAGTGTGAGTGTGAGTCAGTGTGTGTGTGTGTGTGTGTGTGTGTGTGTGTGTGTTGCCAACCTGCTGCTGTAACCACTCCCCGGCACCACGACCCTTCTTCCTCCACTGATATCTGATGCTGGCTACCTACCTGCAGCCTCCCCTCACTCCGCTTCTCCCTAGCTAATCCTAACCTGATCCAGGGACACCTGAGTGAGGGCCATCTCCCTGACACTGTCTCCCCATTACTGGGGATGAGCTCAGGTTGCTGGTGCAGATGGCACCCACCTAGCTCCTGGCTGGCAGGTAATCTGGGGGTGGTCTACTTTGCCACAACCCCTGGTACCCCCCGCCCATAGCACGGCTGCAACAGTGGGGCTCTAACTGCAGTCCCCTTGTGCTCCGCCAGGGTATGGGGAAGCCTGGCTGCCCTACAAGCTGCTTCCCTTCCCTCCCCTGAGAACTGATGCTGGTCTACCTACCTGCAGCCTCCCCTCCCTCCGCTTCTCCCTAGCTAATCCTAACTTGGATCCTAGGGACAACCTGAGTGAGGCCCATCTCCCTGACACTGTCTCCCCATTTACCGGGGATGAGCTCAGGGTTGCTGGTGAGATGCACCCACCTTAACTCCTGGCTGCAGGTAATCTGGGGTGGTCTAACCTTTGCCACAACTCCTGGTACCTCCAGCCCATCAGCCAAGGCTGCAACGTGGGGCTCTTACTGAGAAGTCCCTTGCTGCTCCGCCCAGGTAATGGGGAAGCCTGGCTGCCCTACAAGCTGCTTTCCTTCCCTCCCCTGGTACCCCTATCTTCTGCCCCCCCGGTTACCCCTATAGTGAAAAACAGGTACAGTCTTAGGGAAAAATAATGCAGGGTCAGTCTCGACTTGGTTCTGGCTTACCTTGCTGGTCCCCGCAGAGATTGCCGCCTTCGTTGGTCCCCAATTGCAGGGGGACTGGAGGGCCGCCTCATGGGCGAGCCCCGGGTAGCTGCCGCGCAGTACCCGCTTTGATGCAGGGTCCGGCGTGTGATTGTGGGGCTCCGGTCATCGCTGGGAATTCGCCGACAAATCCGCAAACAATGTAAACACCACTTCCCGCACACCCCAACCCTCCCCCAATAAAATTGCCGCCGGCAGGATGGCCTGAGTGGCGGCTTCTTCTCCACCGGTTTTTCTCCGGCCGGAATCCGGGGATGGCCGCTGCTCTCCGCCGGTGTTGCAGATGCAGCCCGTCTAGGTTCTCCAGGAGACGTCCGAGGAGGGTTGTCGCCCCGGCTGGGCGGGAGCCATCAGAGGATGCCACTAACTGGGTCATCTTTTCCGCAGGCTCGTGAGCGCTGGCTCTGAGGGGCTTCTTCGCCTGACGCGCCATGGTCAGTGCACTGGGCATTATTGTGGCCCATTTGTTGGTCAGTGCCGCAGCAGCTGCCGGTTGCTTCTCCGCACCAGTGGGCTAACCCCAGCAGGGGAACGAGTCCCAGAGCGGAGTTGCCTGAGCGCCGGGCTCATTCCAGAGCTTCTCCCCCACCGGTGGACTAACCCCACAAGGGGCAACAGAGTCCAGAGCGGAGATGCTTGAGCGGCGGGGAGCTCTGGGAGGGGCAATCGGGGTCGGTGTGGTACCGCCGACGCCAGGAACTGGGTCCACTTCGCCGGGAACCACGTCTTGCCCAACGCACACACCAGTGTGCTAGCTCTTTCAGGGAAATGGACGGCCACCGCAACGGCGGTTACCCTCTCCTGGTGCAAGACTTCGTGGTCTCCGAGACCACCCACCGCTCCCCCTCCACAAGTTCTCTGCGTCCGGAGCTGGGTCCATTCCCTGCTCTCCGGGCGGTTTGATGGTGTACACAGCAGCTGCAGCTGTGGATCTTGCTCAGCCTGCCGGGTTCGCTCACTCATTGCTGTCTCTCTCTCAGCCTGGCTGTCTGCTGGTCCCGCGCAGGACTTGCTGCCCACTCCTCGGTTCGGTGCCCGGCTCCAGTCAGACAGATGGCCGGAGTTTGGTTCTGGAGGCAATGCTTCTCACAAGTAGGGGAACAGTGAGAGGAGGTGCCATACTTGTGTTATATGTTGTACACTGTGTGTTCAATATCTTAGTCCCAGGAACTTGCATTACCATCAAGTTCCCACTGTATCACAGTACCCGCAGAATACTAGTAATACAGTCCAGTTCAATCCCCCAGCTGCCACCAGTTATTACAAACCTGTGACGATAGCTTATGACAGGCTTGTATTTTACACAAAATATATAAAAATATATATAGAACCTGGGTCTGAACTGGCAAGAGCTTAGATATTATAATATAGTTTATTCCTTGATAAAGGTGAACACACGATTATAAAAAATAACAGAGGCAAATTGGACACTTACTTAAAGATAGGAAATGATGAAACAGTCCCAGCTGGACTGGCAGTTCATACAGCAATCATCCCAAGACATTGCATAACATTTCTCTCAGCAGTCAGGTAGCAATTCAGATGATATCAGAAGACAATGAGTGGGGTGACTGACTTAAAATAATTTTAACCCTTCTCTTCCACTCACGCGCTGAGCCGTCTAGCAAAGTCCTTTTGAAGCTGATTTTGGACTTCCAGTTTTTAGGGTGAAACGTCAGGTCAGTGTATGTCTCTTCTCTCTCTGTGTTGTGGGAATGTCTCTCTCGGTTGGTGCCCCCTCCTCCTCCCCCCTCCTCCCAGACCGCCCACTACCCCAGGGCGGAGATGCACACGACTGTGTGGTCTGAACTGCAGCAGCCCCCCGGAAAAGCAAGGGAATCCGGTACCCCGTTAACCCATCAACAGGTGAAAGAAGAAGAGAAAAAGGGCGCCGGGTGAGCTCGGCCGCAGATAGCTAACCAACCACGAGAAGCAGCGTACTCCATGGCCGGGCCAGCACCGCAGAGTCCCGTGCCGGCTGATGGGGATTAAGGACCCCTTAACCGAGATGACAGCCCCTCAACCAATCGTCAGCGGTGGGATGCGACAGCCAACACTGGTTGCCTCGCAGCCAGCGCCCTGAACAATAACACCCCCACGAAAACCTGCCAATCCACAAAATGGCTATGGACAGAGCCTCTCGCGCATAGCGTTGAGGGGGTGGCTGCCGGTGTGGAGGAGTGTTAGGTTGTTGGCGGGTGGGGGGGGGAGCGGCGCCTAGTGCCGCCGCCGCATGGTCAGAGGGCTGTGTGGGGGGGGCGGAAGAGGACCGGAAAGGGGATGGTAAGAGGGAAGGAAGGGAGGGGAGGGTTAAAGGCGGCGGATGTGTGGAGGAATGGTGGATAATGGCTGAGGCCGTTAGGAGCGAACGGCAACCAGTGGGGGGAGCGACGCATGGGGGTGGAAGCTTAGATAAGATTTCAAGGTGAGTAAGGGGTAAGATTAACTAATTGGAGATATCTTGCGCAAGCGCTCCTCTATTTAGAGTGTAGTGAAAAGTGACGTGTTGTTAAACAATATTAAAATTCAAAAAAAAAGTATACAGAAGGTTATAAATTGTGCATTAATAAATATATGTTGGATAACGTGCAATGCATGGCAAGAATAAAGATGAAACAAAATCGCAGATTAACAATATGGAGAAGGATCCACATTTCTTCTGTAGAGGAGTGTCTGAAGGTGTGAGGGGCACAGGTATTACCATATGAAAATGAAGCAGATAAAACACTAATTAGCCACAATTATGCTTCAATTGGGTTTCAAATAGCAGAATTCAATAGAATGGGGACTCAATTTTCTTAATTAAAACCAGGCTATCCCATAATATGCCATGCAACGCCGTCAGGTAAGTACCTAAGCTATACAAGAGGGGGTTGGAATACAGATAATAAAATAGTTACTGTGTCCCGTAAATAAGGGATTAACAGTCCATCCGCTCCAAGATGGGCTTTACCCCACACACCCCAATGCACCTACCACACACCACACCTCAGGCCACCCAAACTATCCACCATAGCCTACTACGCCCAACACACACTCTCTAGCATGGGACTACAGTAACGTGAGCAATTAGGCCATTGATTAAAAAAATACAAAGTACCAGAAATCATCACAAGAAAGAAACATCAACATCTAATTCCAGGGCAAGACATGGATTATCCATTTTGGGACGTCACTTCAGCCACTATGGAGGTTCATATGACTATTTATATTTTATTAGTCTTGCTATGAATTACTCTGACCGCATAAAACTGCCTATGTATATTTACCAGTTGTATAATTACATAAGGGATCACTGTGCTGTGCTATAGGGGAGTTCGGCAGATGATTTAGAGGGAATGGTTTTAGGAATTAAAATGTTGCAAGCTTGGTCTATTCTGGTTAATTTTTCCTCAATTACTTGTACTTCGAATAAATGAACATACACCTTCAGCAAGCAGTATGAGGTCATACACTAAACCTTTGGGGCACATTAACTAACCGTTGCTCGACACAAAACCTATTTCTGGGACTGGAAGATAACTGGAGCTCATTGACTTGAAATGGTGGATAAATCTCCCAGTGCCAGGTGGTGTCTTAGCATTTAGTTAATAATATATTGGAAACACACCAAAGCACGAAGAGCATAATGCAGGGACACTTCCGCTTACAACTTTTTACTAACATAGAGGGACTTTTCTACTGTCCTATAACTCCGACATACATACCATCCACACACACCACACACACGCCCCAGGTTCGTTTGATTGAACAATTGTGTTACAGTCAAAAAATGAGGAGATGACGGCGGGGGGGCGGTACTTCCACAAAATGTCCAATATTCAGTTATCTCCAAAGACTGCGCGGTGAATGAAAACCTTATATATTAGAAGAAATAAAACTGCGCCTCGCGGAATACCGTTTTAGTATTAAAATAGAAATAGTGTAGTAGCACCACACAGATGTTTTTGGTTTTTATGCATGGTCGTACAAATAAACTCCAATGACCCATTTATGGCTTGTGTGTACTCATCAGGCCCCAAAATATTAATATTAAGTAGGAATGGTACAGGGGACTTGTTACACTGAAACCACTGGGTCACTAGCACCAGGCGGGACAAAGTGGTGACTTAAAAATTAGGTTCTTCTGGCGAAAGCCAGCAGACAAGACAAACACACAATAACAAGGCTAACAAATACCAACGGGGGACCTGGGGCGACGAGAGTGACTCTAGCCTTCTTGGTTGCAGGGCCTGCTTCTGGAGACTTGCCCTGTCCGCTTCTCATAGGATAGTCAGGATTGTGAAACACAAACAGCACTCTGAAAGTTATCGCCCGGTGATCACCGTCGAATCAAACTCGCTCTCTGTCTCCCCCCCACCTTCCAGAGGCTGTCCCAGACTCACTGCGTTGATGGACAGATGGTAGAGCCCCCTAATAGCCTCGGTGGCGTGGCATATTCTTTACATGGAGAGGGGGGGACCGCCGGAAAATCCTCAGAACAGATTGAAATGGGTGCATGCAACCAATCCAGAGGGAGGGGGGCATGCGGATGCATTCAAAGGACCACCCCATGGTGACGGAGCTGCTGGGAAGTGGGGAAGTCAAAACTGGCCAATGGATTCGTGCCCATGGAGCTCCTACATGGCAAGCGCCCTCAGTGGTGTAGGAAACAAATGCTCTCCTTGGTGAGATGCCATCCTCAGACCTGATACACAGCACTTCCTGAATTAACCAAGTGTCTTACACCTCCCAGCTTTGTCTGAATCCTCATTCCATGCAGGAACTCAGCAGATTAATCGCGAGTCTGCCCTCTAGAATGCCACCAAACACAATCCACAACACACACATGCTGGAGGGGGGAAAATAAAATTATCAGGGACCCAAAAGTGCTTTACAATTATACATGTCCTGGTATCATTTCCCCCCCAATATCCACATTACAGGTAGAACTCGCTATCCAACTTCACTTACAACGAATGGCATATCCAAAACTTTACATTGCAACCCTAGGCTGTTTGTCGACACCAGAATGAATTATCCGATGCCCTGAATGTTTAGACCGCCACTTTACAATGGTTAACTATGAAAACCACTGTCACGGTAGATTAGACCACGATATAATGAACACCAAATATCTGGGATGAACTGTAACGAGGCTGAGATATTTTGTTAATAAAATAGTAGATTTTTTAGTCCTTTTTAAAAAAGGTGAACACAGCAATATAGTACAATAAACAGGCAACAAGGTAACACTTACTTAGGGTTGGGGGATGGAAAGTACAGCAAGCAATTCTCCAGCAATCAGGGGAACATTCCAGGTGGAAAGCAGAAGATAACTAAAACAGTAGGGTTGACACATTTTATATACGTGTAACCCTATTCTGACATGGAATACAGACTTGTGAAAAAAATTATTCTGTATCAATCCCTTACGGAGGACACAGATTAACCCATGCCCCCCAAGCTAATTAGCCCAGGTACTGGGACTCTTGGGTTAGCCCCATAATTTAAATCAGGGGCGGACAACCAGTCTCCAAAATGAAGTATCTGCATGTTTGTAGGGTATTGTAGACATAACACTTACAAAAAATAACAAAAACAATACAGCAACATTTTTTATACTTATTCAAAGTTATTTGTATACCATGATCTGCACCGATGGAGGCCTAAATGTTTAGCTAAGACTTATTTTTTTTTTTTTTTTTTTTCATAAAAAATATAATGTTTTGTAGTCATATTGATTTTTTATCAGCATTTGCTCTACATTCTTATGCTTTTATGCAAGTTTATTAAAAAAAATATGTACATATACACAGCCGCGCCTCCACCTCTATACACACATACACAACACACTACACCACACACACTGGCAGTAGTCCCCCGCTATACACAAAAACACACATCTGCAACCCCCACTTTATACACATCACACACCTGCAGTCAGCCCCATACACACTGTGAGCCCCCTCCTCCTCTACAACCCACCAAAAAACACTGCCAGACCCTCCGCCACCCTCCTCTAACTCACAAAAAACAGCATCCCCCGCTCCTCTACACACACAAAACACCTGCGAGACACAATACCAACAAAAACAGACTGCTGCCCCTCTACATCCATTAAAAACACAACACCAGCAGCCCCCCTTCTACAACCCATGTTAAACCCACAGCACAGCGACAGACACACCACACACACCACACAAAATCGCACCCTTCCTCCACCCACAAAACACACTGCAGCCACCGCTCTGCATGTACAAAACAACACTGACAGGATACACACAAATCAAAAAAACAGGGCTCTGCCCCTCTACATCCCAACAACAGCACACCAAGAGCCCCCCTCTACACTCCCCTGTAAACCCCAACACTGCAGACACACAATCAAAACATTTGGGTTCTGGTAGGCATAACATTTGTTCCTAATGCATTAAAAAGGCAGGGCAGAAACAACAATAGCAATCCCCAGCCTTACATTAGAAACTGATCAGAAGGCACTTATCAAAATATAGGTTTCCCTTATGACAAATTAATTTTTAATAGGTGTGCTCTTGGGGGGTTACCCTGAGGCGGCACACCAACAAATCAGGGTGCGGGCTCTCACTCTGTTCCAAATGAGCAGTCTAAATGGAATGGCTCCTGTATTCAGCACGGCAAGAATATTACCCCGTAAGCCCCAGTGTGTGTGTTGCAGACACTGCGTCCAGAAACCAATATATTCTTTTACAGGGGGGTGATTAGGGGATAGATTTAGACGGGCTGGAAAAAAAGTAATGGAGCATGAAAAAGGCGGGGGGGAAAAGGAGGGAAAAAGGGAGAAACAAAGGCTATAGTCACGATTTTTTTAAACATAACCCTTCCCTCCGCAGCAACCCTAGTGAGTGTGAGTGCAAAACAACCAGGATTAACACAACAGTTACAAAGGGAATATTACATCTTCATGTATAACAAGGAGTTGTTAATAAATCACATTTCTGGACCTCAGCCCATGAACCCCTTGTCTCCCTGGTGAGGTTAGAGGGTGGGCCAATTGGTGGTTGTGTTGTTAACCCTTTAATCCAAGGCCAATTCCTCACGAAGTCACACCTCCCTGCTGAAGGGGTGCCTGGGTTACCCAGCTGCCTCCCCTGGCAATGGGATTACCATTGGCGCCCTTGAAGCAACTCAATAGAGTCCTGAGGGGTTGGCCCCTGGCACAAAATTGTCCTCCGGAATTGTCCAGTACAGTGTCCTGGCCACAGTGGATTGTAAATCTAGATCCTGCGGAGCAGAGCTCCACGTGGCCCGCCGGGCATTACTCCTTTGTCCTCCTCTGCCCCCCACCAGTTCCTGGTGACCCCTAAGACCATGGTGAAGGGGCCCATGTGCAGACCATGCGCCACACGCCCAAGACAGGGCATGTCGTCTGCACCAACAGGAGACACTATCACCCCAGCACAGACACGTCGCTTTCCGGTCAACCAGTCTAGGAAAGGGCTATGTCACTATTCTGTAAGGGACCCTACTGCCCTGCTCTGTGCCCAACCTGTAGCTGCTCTGCAATACTCCTGACCCTCACCCTGGCTGCCTGATCTACCCACAGCCCCTCCTTGGGGATTCTGTCAGGGGGGCACTCCTGCCAGTCAAGAACAAGGGACCTTATGCCCTACCTATCCGACCCTAGCTTCTCCAGGGTTGCCTGACACACCAACTGACTTCCTACATCTCCCTGCTTCCCCAGTGTCTCCCTGCCTAGCCTCCCCCTAGTGCCCAGTCACCTCAAACCCCTGCTGATATGACTCCTGCTGCTTACGTAACTGGACCCGCCACGCCCCCCCGCACCTCTCCTTTTCTCTTCCCCCTGGGCAAATCCTAACCCAACCATGAAATACCTGAGTGCACCACTCCTCCCTGACCTTGTCCTCCCTCTTACCAGGGAATTGAGTCAGGGGCTCTCGTCCAGATGCAACCGCCTTAGCTTTTGGCTGGAGGTACTCGGGGTGGCACAAAAAACTGGCCACTGCCCATGATACCCCCAGCCCATGCTATGCTGCAACAGGGGTGTTGCTGATCGAGAAACCCCCTGAGGCTCTGCCAGGGGTAATGGGGACTCTAGCTGCCATACCTGCTGCGTACCTCCCCGGCTATACCACTAGCCCTTCTTGCTCCCACTTGATATCTGATGCTGGATCCTACCTGCAGCTCCCCTCACTCCGCTTCTCCCTGCTAATTCCGTAACCTGTCCGAGGACACCTTAGATGAGGGCGCATCTGCCTGACCACTGGTCTCCCCCATTACTGGGGATGGTCAGGTTGCCTGGTGCAGATGCACCCCACCTCTCCTGGACTGGAAGGTAACTCTGGGGTGGTCTAAACTTTGCCACAACCCCTGGTACCCCCGCCATAGCCAAGGCTGCACAACAGTGGAGGTTAATACTGCCGAGTCCCCTTGATGCATGCCGCCAGGTAGGGTGAAGCCGGCTGCCTACAAGCTGCCCTTTTCTCTTCCCTCCCTGAGAACTGATGCCTGGTCTACCTAACCTGCACCTCCTCAAAAACCCCCATCCACTCCGCTTCTCCCCTAGCTAATCCTAACTTGGATCCTAGGGCGGATCATGTTCCCTAGATGAGGCACATCCTCCCCTGACACGTCCCCGAATTACCGGGGGATGAAGCTCGTCGGTTTTGTGCGTGAAGATCACCCACCTTAACTCCTGGCTGCAGGTAATCTGGGGTGAGTCTAACTTTGCCAAAACTCCTGGTACCGGTGCCAGCCCATCATAGCAAGGCTTCACACCGTGGGCGGCTCTTAACTGAGAAGTCCCTTGCTGCTCCTTGCCCAAGGTAATGGGGAAAGCCTGGTGCCCTACCAAGCTGCTTATCCTTCACCTTCCCCTATGGTAACCCTAATCTGTTGCCCCCCCCGGTTACCCCTATAGGGAACACACATGGTTACAGTCTTAGGGAAAAATAAGTGCAGAGGTCGAGTCTAGCGACTTTGGTCTGGCTTACCTGCTGGTCCCCGCAGAGATTGGACCGACTTCGTTGCGTCCCAATTGCAAGGGGGAGAGGGTGAAGAAGGGCACGCGCCATGGAGGAATCCGCCGGTAGCGGGAACTGCGAAGCAGGTACCCAAGAGCTGATGATTAGGGGATCGCCAGGCGTGAGAGTGTAGGTGGCTCGTGTCATCGCTGGAAATCGTATCGACCGACGTCCGCAAACAATGTGAAACCCCACCTCCCGCACCACCCCCAACCCTCCCCCCAAATAAAATTGCATGCGGAGGATCACGTGGGGATGGCTCCTCACCGTTTTCCGCCGTTACTCGCCTTGAGACCTGGCTGTCTTTCGCTATGTATGCAGGAATGGTTCCCCACCGGTTTAAGGGCAGGTTGTATTAGGATCTCTCGCAGTTGAAATGCGCCGTCTAGGTTACAGGAGTCCCAAAGAGGCGAGGTTTCTCGGGTCGCCGACCGGACGCTGGGCGGGAGCCATCAGAGAGATGCCCACTAACTGGGTCATCTTTCCCGCAGTCGTGAGCGCTGGCTCTGAGGGGCTTCTTCGCCGGAACCGCGACCATGGTCAGGGCTCTGGGCATATCTGTTGGCCCATTTGTAGGGCCTTGCTGTAGCGCCAGCAGAGCTGGTGTTGCTCTCGGTGCAGCACCAGTGGCTACTCCACCCCTGAAGAGGGACAAGGAAGTATCAAACGCGCGGAGTTGCCTGAGCGCCCGGAGCTCATTCCCAGAGATTCGCAGCCGCTCACCCGAAGGGGCACTATCGCACGGCAGATTTGAGCCGGATCAGGGATATGGAAGAGTCGAAAATGCCGTGGTTACCGACTGCTGAGGGAACTGGCCCAGCGTCTCCCGGGCAACCAGCCGGAGGCAGGATTGCACTGTCCCACGCGCCTCTATCAGCCACTAAAGCAGGAACTGGGTCCATTCGCCAGGAACCGTCTTGCCCAACGACCACACCAGTGTGCTAGTCTTTAGGAAAATGGAGCGGCCACCGAACGGCGGTTACCCTCTCCTGGTGCAAGACTTCTGTGGTCTCCGAGACCACCCGCTCCCTCCACAAGTCTCTGACGTCCGGAGCTGGGGTCCATTTCCCTGCTCTCCGGGGTTTTGATGGGGTACAGCAGCTGCAGCTGTGGATCTTTGCTCAGCTGCCCGGGTTTCATGCTATCTCATGATGTTCTTTCTAGCCTGGCTGTCTGCTGGTCCCCGCGCAGACTTGCTGCATCCTCCGGTCTCGGTGCCCGGCTCCATCGCAGTTCAGAAGGGCGGGGTTTGGTTATGGAGGAAAGAATTCTCTCACAAAGAGGGGAAAGTGAGGGAGGTGCCATATCTTGGTTATATGTTGTTACACTGTGTGTTCAAATATCTTAGTCCCAGGAACTTGCCATTACCATCAAGTTCCCACTGTATCACAGTATCCCGCAGAATACTAGATAATACAGGTCCAGTTCAATCCCGCCAGCTGCCACCAGTTATACAAACCTTGACGATGCTTATGACAGGCTGTATTTTACACAAAATATATTAAAATATATAGTAGTGGGTCTGAACTGGCAAGAGAACTTGATATGATAACAATATAGTGTATTTCGTGATAAAAGTGAAACACACAGATTATAAAAAATAACAGGCAAAAATTGGACACTTACTTAAAGATAGGAAATGATGAAACAGTCCCAGCTGGACTGGCAGTTCATACAGCAATCATCCCAAGACATTGCATAACATTTCTCTCGCAGTCAGGTAGCAATTCAGATGATATCAGAAGACAATGGTAAGGGGTGACTGACTTATAAATAATTTTAACCCTTCTTTCCACTCACGGCGCTGAGCCGTCTAGCAAAAGCCTTGCTTTTGAAGCTGATTTTGGACTTCCAGTGTTTAGGGTGAAATATCACACTTAAACTGGTCAGTCCTTTGGTCCCTGGGCAAGCATAAACATTAGGCAATTTAGTCTTTGATGACCAGGCTATGTAAATTACAGAGGATGTTCTTCCTGCTTATTACCATAACAGCATAGAACCAAAATTTCATATATACTATACTTCATAACTTCAGTTTTCGTAGTAACTATGGCAGCGAAATATTAATACATTCCGTCACGCCTGGCGCTCCAAAGAGAAAAATATACAGTGTAATATAAACTTAAGGGAGAATTAATATCGGCTTTAGTAGCTGTTAGATATCAAGTGTTTAGACTCATCAGGTGGGCTTGGTCTCACGAATACAACATAGTAACTCTTAGCATGTTCAGCCAAGGAATAAACAATCACAGACCGGGCGCGCAATAGGTCCAAAAAAAAGAGTAAAAGTAAAGTCCAATGGTTGTAAATGTCTTATGGTGATGGGTATCTGTTGATAGATGGGATATTCCGCCTTCTTCAAGACGTACTCCATGTACATAATCAGAAAAAGAGACAAAAGAAAAACACAGCAGGGGGAAAAACATATGAGGAGAAAAAGTGGACAAACAAAACAAGACAAACACACAAAAACAAGAGGCGACGTAATTGAAAAATAATCGCAGCTATAGAAACACCCACTGGCGGGCTGGGTGGAAGCGCCGAGGAATCTCTCTCAAGCTATTTCTGTGACAAACGTCAGCAAGTCCTCTTGCCACACTGCACAATGAAAACTTCTGACAAACAGCCAAACGCGTTTCGTTGGCGCATGAGGCCTCGAGGAAACCTGCCACTGGGGCAAGTTGGCCAAAGTGTTCCGACCTGCTCGGAACCCGTATCTATGGGGGTTTCCCGTGTAGGGAAGATGGTGAGAAATAGAGAGGTCTGGAGTTGGAGATTGAGTAGCAGAGGAGAGAGACCGGGAGGTCCGTGCTGTGGACGGAGCTGCAACCGGAACAACATACATCCTATCCTCTGCCTATGATCTGTGGCATTTCTGTAGTAGGAATTTGTCTTGTTTTTTGTTCCAGCATGTTTCATCGTATTGTGCACTATGATGTTTCTTTTTTCTTTTTTGATTAAGTACATGTATAGTAAGTCTTGAAGAAGGCTGGAATATCCCTCATATCAACAGATACCCATCACTAGAGACATTGACACCATTGGACTGTTACTGTTCCCTTTGGACTATTGCGGCGCCGGTCGTGTATTGTTTATTTTTTGGTTTGTTCACTAACTGTGTCTGGAGTTAGTTTACCTGGCCAGCCTATGTTATATATATATTTAGTGTAGAAATCACTCTATTTACACCAACATATGGTAATGCTATCACTTTTAGCGCTTATACACCGTATTTTTGTCATGTTCACCAAGGACATCTCATAATATTCTATATTTAATAGGTCACTCATTTGTCTGATTCTACTTGGTAGCCCACCCTGGCAGGATACCTGGGTTGTAAGTGTGAGTTTTCAACGCTCACAACCCACTCAGTTCCTGGGTTCCCGCATATAAACAATTAGGTAATTAGCCTTTGATCACCAGTCCATAGGTGTCAAAACATTGGTTGTTCTGGTATGGATAACATTTGTTCCTTAATGCATTACAAAGGCAGGCAGAAACAATAGCATCGGCCTGTACATTCTTTTTAAAAACGCATCAGAAAAGGCACTATGCAAAAAGAATGGCCCAGGACAAAGTTTAATAATAGGTGTGTTTTGGGGGGGTTGGGGGGGGGGTTCACGAGGCTGCACACCAACAATCAGGGTGTTGGTATCACGTTGCTAAATTAGCAGTTCGTAAGGAACGGCTCCTGTATTCAGCACTGCATATAATATAAACCATTAGACAGCCCGTGTGTGTGTTGCAGGACACTGGTCCAGAAACCAATACATTCTTACAGGGGGTAAGTATTTAGACGGCTGAAAATGACGAGCACCTGAAAACGGGCATGGAAAAATGCGCGGGAAAAAGGGATAAGGCAAAGATTTAACATTAACCCTTTCTCGCAGCAAAAACCTAGTGTATGTGGTGAGTGCAAAACACCAGGATACCACAATACAGTTTACACGAGGGGAATATACATCTTCATGTTCTAACAAGGGGTTAAATACACATTTCTGGACCTCAGCCCAGTTAACCCCTTGTCTCCCTGGTGAGGTTAGAGGGTGGCCAATTGGGTGAACCCCTTTAATCCCGCGGCAAATCCTCCAACCGAACGTCACAGACACACAAACCTTTCCCTCACTCCTCTGTACGGAGCTCTCTGCAGGACAGGGTGGGGAGAAGTCAGTGCCTTGCTTGTGTGTCTGTCCATCACCTCCCCTGTTAAAACAATTTCACTCTTTGTAAATGAAACCTGAAGCGTGATGGGGAGCGAAAAAACTTGGCAAGCTGCCAAAAATTCCGGGCCATTACTGATTGGAGAATGCCCCGGAACAAATTTCTTAACCAATAAGAGGACAGCGAGGAGGATTTCAAAATGCCCGGAATTTTACAATTCTACCCTTCCCCCCTCATCACCGCTACGTGAGGAACGCCATGACACGGCTCCTGGGTGAAATATCACACTTAAACTGGTCAGTTCCTTTGGTCCCTGGGCAAGCATAAACAATTAGGCAATTTAGTCTTTGATGACCAGGCTATGTAAATTCCAGCAGGATGTTCTTCCTGCTTATTACCATAACAGCATAGAACCAAAATTCCATATATACTATACTTCATAACTTCAGTTCAGTAGTACTTACTGGCATGCGCGAAATATTAATACATTCCGTCACGCCTGGCGCTCCCAAAGAGACCAAATATTACAGTGTAATATTAAACTTAAGGGAGATATTAATATCTGGCTCTTAGTAGCTGTTAGATATCAAGTGTTTAGACTCATCAGGTGGGGCTTGGTCTCACGAATACACATATGTAACTCTTAGCATGTTCAGCCAAGGAATAAACAATACAGACCGGCGCCGCAATAGTCCAAAGGAAACAGTAAAGTCCAATGGTGTAAATGTCTCTGGTGATGGGTATCTGTTGATATGATGGGATATTCCAGCCTTCTTCAAGACGTTACTCCATGTACATAATCAGAAAAAGAGACAAAGAAAACACATCATGGTGCAACAATACAGATGATAACATGCTGGACAAACAAAACAAGACAAACACTACATAAAACAAGTAAGGCTGACTATATTAACTATATATATATTCTGACTATATAAACACCTCACTGGGGGCGGGTGGAAGCGCCGAGAATCTCCTCTCCAAGCTATTTCTGTGACAAACGTTCAGCAAGTCCTCTGCCACACTGCACAATGAAACTTCTGACAAACAGCCCAACGCGTTTCGTGCGCATGCGCACCCCTGAAGAACGCCCCCAGTGAGGTGTTTCCGGTGGAAGGTTGATTGGCAGCCCCTGGAGAGCTCCAGAGTCGCTTGGAGTGACGAACTTCCGGTCGCAGAGTGAGAGAGACCCTGGGAGGTCACGTGCTCGGACGGAGCTGCAACCGGACAACATACATCCTATCCTCTGCCTATGATCTGTGGCAGTTCTGTAAGTAGGATTTGTCTTGTTTTGTTTGTCCAGCATGTTATCATCTGTATTGTTGCACTATGATGTTTTCTTTTTCTCTTTTTCTGATTAAGTACATGTAGTAACGTCTTGAAGAAGGCTGGAATATCCCATCATATCAACAGATACCCATCACTAGAGACATTTACACCATTGGACTTTATTGTTCCCTTTGGACTATTGCGGCGCCGGTCTGTATTGTTTATTTTTTGGTTTGTTCACTAACTGTGTCTTGGAGTTAGTATTACCTGGCAGCCTATGTTTATATATATTTTGTAGTGTAGAATCACTCTATATCACCACACTATATGGTTAATTGCATTCACTTTTAGCGCTATATACACCGTATTTTTTTCATGTTCAGCCAAGGACATCTCATAATATTCTTATATTTAATAAGGTCACTCATTCTGATTTTCTCCTTGGGTAGCCCCAACCCTGGCAGGATACCTGGGTTTGTAAGTGTGAGTTTCAACGCTCACAACCCACTCAGTTCCTGGGTCCCGCATAAACAATTAGGTAATTAGCCTTTGATCACCAGCTCATAGGTGTCAAAACATTTGGTTCTGGTATGGATAACATTTGTTCCTTAATGCATTACAAAGGCAGGCAGAACACAATAGCATCCGGCCTGTACATTTTAAAACTGCATCAGAAAGGCACTTTATCAAAAATATATGTTTCCCTTATGACAAAGTTATATTTTTAATAGGTGTGCTCTTGGGGGGTTACCCTGAGGCTGCACACCAACAATCAGGGTGCTGGCTCACTCTGTTCCTAAATTAGCAGTCTTAATGGAATGGCTCCTGTTATTCAGCACTGCATATAATATTAACCTCCTCTTAGCCCCAGTGTGTGTGTTGCAGACACTGGTCCAGAACCAATACATTCTTTTACAGGGGGATAAGTATTTAGACGGCTGAAAAATGGAGCATGAAAAGGCAGGAAAAAGGGAACAACGGGCTATAGTCACTATTTTAACATTAACCCTTTCCCTCCCGCAGCAACCCTAGTGTATGTGTGAGTGCAAACACCAGGATAACACAATACAGTTACACAGGGGAATATACATCTTCATGTTATAACAAGGGTTAAATCACATTTCTGGACCTCAGCCCAGTTAACCCCTTGTCTCCCTGGTGAGGTTAGAGGGTGGCCAATTGGGGTGTAACCCCTTTAATCCCGGGCCAAATCCTCACGAACGTCACAGACACACAAACCTTTCCCTCACTCTCCTGTACGGAGCTCTCTGCAGACAGGGTGGGGGAGAAGTCAGTGCCTTGCTTGTGTGTTCTGTCCAATCACCTCCCCTGTCTAAATACAAATTTCACTCTTTGTAAATGAAACCTGAAAGCTGATTGGCTGAAAAACTTGGCAAGCTGCCAAAAATTCCGGGCCATTACTGATTGGATAATGCCCGGAATTTTAACCAATCAGAGAGCAGGGATTTCAAAAATGCCCTGAATTTTACTGCTTTAGCCTATAATAGATAATATTTACTGTATTGTATTAGATAATAATTACTGTATTGTATTAGATAATTACTGTATTGAAAAAATATATATTATTCAACTCTTAATGCCGTTTTTAATGGGTTTCAAGAATCGTTTCATTTTGTAGCAGGTTTCGCCCACCTCCCAAACAGTGAAAGATCTTTGCAACACTTTCCTGTTTGTGATCATTTGTTGCCAATATTCCTAGCAGTTTGAGCTGTAAACTGTAACAATGTTACCTTAGTAATATAAGGATACATTGTAGCTGCTGAGTTACACTTACTGATGTAACCATTATGTTAGGTACACAATCAGGATTTTCACAGATTTATAACAGGTGCACCAAACGATCGCCAGCTTAGGTAAGAATGTAGAATTATACATTGCCACATGCTTTACATATACAAATTAAAAAAAAAAAGGGTTGGGGGGGGGGGGGGGGGATGTAGTATTGTTGCTTTAAGAAGATTAATAAACACAATCCCAGAAGCTCAAAACACCAAAACCCACCACATCATATATAAATATATTAGTGTCAAAAGGAGTGCTACTGAGCGTGGCCAAATGTATACAAAAGACAGAAATGTCCAATGCTACATCCAATGTGACAAAAATACAGAGTATAATACTTCAATATTCTCGTTACGGGTCATTTAGTTAAACCCTTTGGCCAAAGCGTTATAAGCCTGCAAGCCACATAAAGGCATAACCAGTAAGCAGGTCCTAACACTGTGAAAATTTTCATTTACCTCTGCTGGAGGGAGAATGACCGCAGTTGATCTGTCCACATAGTAACATGAAAAAAAAAACTGCTACTTTAAAAAGTGGGTGGGGTGAGCTTAAACCCTGGGAGGAGGGGCCACTAAACTCCAAACAACTGATACAAGTTGAAAATATACTGTAAATACAAATATAGGATATCTGTCATCTAAATTCAGCATAAGTTGAACTTGATGGACGTGTGGCTTTTTTAACGTGATGGAACTATGGAACCATGTAACTTACTGCCCCACACCTTTGGAATGCCCTTACCCTCAATATCTGACTAGCAGCCTCTCTATCCACCTTTAAGACCCATCTAAAAATCCACCTCCTTAACAAAGCATATGGATAGCTCCGTGGCTGATAATATAGACCTCTTGCATTGACCTTGCAGACGCACTTACCAGAATACCTTCCTACTGTCTCTGCACGTTCCTCCGACTTACCAATTAGATTGTAAGCTCTTTGGAGCAGGGACTCCTTTTCCTAATAAAATCAGTAAAACTATTGTTTATTACGTATTTATTCAAATAGCAGTATTTTTGGTGATGCTGAAAATGTGGCCATTCACATAATATTCAGATAAACACAACAATTATTGGTCAAGAACCTAGTTTTGTTTACAAATACATTAAAACAGGATTTCTGTGTTCAGGGTGAAAATAGTACTATGTATAAATAACAACATTGGTCTGTGGCGCTGATTTGATCAATTCTAGTTGTTTTTTGCTGTATATGCTAATCTATATTATTCTATTCGTAATGTTGCATCCTTTATTGTCTTATGCCTCCCAGGAGGGAGGAATCTATGCTCTGATTGGCTAACTTCAGGAGCGCGCCTCAAACGATTCTGGGAGTTGTGGTTCTGTAGCTTTCAGCCTTCCCAGCCTGGGATGGGGAGCCGGACTACAGCTCCCAGAAGACAATGCAGGAAAGTGAGATCACATGTCAGGAAGCAGCCAATCTGTGCAGAAGTTGACAGTGGTTGCACACAAAGGGCCTTAAAACTGCTTGCAGGTAGGTGCTGAGCGTGATATCAGGCCTGGGATATTAAATCCTAATAGACAATGCAAACTGTCCCACTGATTTCTTTATCGGGATATTTATTGGGTTATTTAATTTGTAAAAATGAGCTCATGCATGATACTACTACGCTGCAATGCTGTGATAAGAAGGGAGACATGCAGGGAGGCAGAGCCACAGGGGACCACATCACACTTGTTGTTAAACTGTTGCAAATTCCTTAGAGATTGGGATAGGCGTTTTAATGCACACAAATTTGGTGTAAATGCAGATTTGTATAGATTATTCAGGTCCATTTAGAACTAGACCACCCCACCCCCCACCCCACACCTTTACTGTAACTATAATTCTGTGTAGTGTGTGTGTGTGTGTGTGTGTGTGTGTGTGTGTGTGTGTGTGTGTATGTATATTTATATATATATATATATCTATATATCTCTCTCTCCTGGTCAAGGGGCTACTTTTCCTAATGTTTTGTTTCATGTCTATAGCGCTTATTCACATTATGTCTCCTGTTATTTTGCTGTGTATTACTGCTGTGAAGTGCTATGTATATGGATGGTGCTATACAAATAAAGATCTACTTGTTTTTATATTTACCATAGTATATTGTGTTAGAGGGAATATATATATATATTATAATATTTATATTTTATTATAATATAATATTGTCAACTACACTTTTGGACATATATCTTATTAGCGAAAACTGCAATGTAATGGTTTCAGACACAGGAAGGTGAAATTAGTTATGTTTCCACATAAATAATTAGGTTTAATTTAACTCCTTTGTCCCATCGGCTGTTGTTAATGGTGGAATGTAGCAATGTAACCTTACATTGTTTTAAATTGTTTTGTTTTCGCACTGCTATTTTCTTCATAATAATAAAAAAAAAATTGATGGTGAGAAAATAAGTAGTTATGTTCTTTATATATAATCTTATTGTAATCAATATATCAATATTACGTCTCAAAATGACAGTGTCAATTTAAACTCCTCTGTCTCTCCCACACAGACAAAAAGGACCCGCAATTTTCAGCATCTGTCTCTCCTCATGCTGGATGATATAACATAACCGAAGAGGCCTCTATGTTCTTCCTCTGTAGGATAAGCCCACATCAATAACTGCTGTTGTCACCACGTAATAAAACCCCTTTTGCAAGGAGCACAGACAATATTTGGAGCATCTGACCAAAGCAATGAATAAGGACAAGAAGCAGATGACTGAGAGGATCCTGAATCATGCGCTGGAGATCATCTACCTGCTGACTGGAGAGGTGAGCGCTGCTGGGGAAATTTTTAGCATTAAGCATCTCAGACTTAAACAGATTCTCGTGGCTTCAATCACTACTTTTTCTTAAAATGCCATTTGGTTCTAAGCACCCAACATCTCCCAGATTTTGGACATTTAAGGTTTGCCAGCTCTGATTCACTGCTAACCCCTTCACGCAGGGACATCCCTTCATACAGGGACATGTAGATCATCCCTTTTTTGAGATACTTTGAGAGGCACTGTCCAGGGATAGAAGCAGTTGGGAAAAACTCAGGAGCAGGTACAATGACAGATATGGTTGTGCAGAAGATGAAGAATACAGAGTCAGATGAGGATTTGGGATGTGCTTGGGTTTCATGTCTGTAAACTGACAGCCTGGACCGTGTAGTGTTTATGTAATTTATTTTTATAGCAGGTTTTCACAATCCATTATTTGTATGCACATATGAGCCCCAAGACTATGTACATTTTGGAGGTCATAATATAAGGTCAATTATGAGACAGTTGGAGTGAGTTGATCACTGCAAACTTTGTATGTTTGGTGCAGTGAAGGCAATGATACACTGGACACTGTAGTGAAAAAAATGAAACTAAAAACATATATTCAGCGCTCAAACCTATTAAACCTAACCTTATACACTAATTTAAATGAATAAGTGCTCTAAATGACAAAAAGAGAATCCCCTTTATGGGAAACTGTATATGTGATCCCTCACAAACTGACTTGGCAGAATGGGGAATGGCTGCCACAGGAATAAAACAGGCCTATCCACAAGGCATGTATACAAAGCATACACAAAAACAGAAAACATATATTACAAAACAATAATTTCCTAGGCGCACTGACAGATAGTTAAACCTGGCAAGAAGATTGCAGTCCCATGAATCAGACGATGATAAAGGTGAGATCCACAGTCCACAATATTCGGTTCCTTTAAATGGGAGGCTGATCTGGGGATAGAAACAAGACAGCCATTGCGCAGTACCCAATGGTCAGTTCAGTACACCCCCACCGTTGCTAGCTACTTACTTAAAAGTAGATACAAATGGGCCTCAAAAGGTTTCTTTGATTCCCTCACGGTTGGCTCCTGACTGGATACTTGCAGCTGGTGACGAAAGTCTCACTCCAAGCGTCAGCAACACCACAGACCGTGTGGAAAGAAAGATGGGCACCAATAGTGTGATACCAACACATTTATTGCTAAAACAAGAGGGTTAAAAACATGCACTCACATGCCGTTATGCCCTATGCGTGACATACAACGTGCCGTCCGCTCACATGGGAGGGTGCCGAGGGGATGCAGGAGGCTGGAACCGGCGTGGGTCCCCGCTTCGTGGCCGCGACTCGGAGCGCCTAGTCCCTCCTCTGATGACGTTCCCACTAATCGAGCGTCAGCAGTCACGAAACGCGCGTATGGTGGAGCCTCCAGGACGTGCTGCAACGTGCATACTCACTGAGAGGAGAAGAGGTCGATTTAGCTGGGAACGTCATCAGAGGAGGGACTAGGCGCTCCGAGTCGCGGCCACGAAGCGGGGACCCACGCCGGTTCCAGCCTCCTGCATCCCCTCGGCACCCTCCCATGTGAGCGGACGGCACGTTGTATGTACGCATATAGGGCATAACGGCATGTGAGTGCATGTTTTTAACCCTCTTGTTTTAGCAATAAATGTGTTGGTATCACACTATTGGTGCCCATCTTTCTTTCCACACGGTCTGTGGTGTTGCTGACGCTTGGAGTGAGACTTTCGTCACCAGCTGCAAGTATCCAGTCAGGAGCCAACCGTGAGGGAATCAAAGAAACCTTTTGAGGCCCATTTGTATCTACTTTTAAGTAAGTAGCTAGCAACGGTGGGGGTGTACTGAACTGACCATTGGGTACTGCGCAATGGCTGTCTTGTTTCTATCCCCAGATCAGCCTCCCATTTAAAGGAACCGAATATTGTGGACTGTGCATCTCACCTTTATCATCGTCTGATTCATGGGACTGCAATCTTCTTGCCAGGTTTAACTATCTGTCAGTGCGCCTAGGAAATTATTGTTTTGTAATATATGTTTTCTGTTTTTGTGTATTACTGGACACTGTAGAATTGAAGGGCATCCCAATGAAGTACTCCTTAGTGCAGGGGTGCGCAAACTGGGGGGCAGACTTTTCTGGGGGGTGGCACAGCGTTTAAAGAGGCCCCGCTCTGAGAGTGCGAGGCCTCTATAAACTTACTTACCCGGCTTCACTCACACGTCTCTATGGCAACGCGGCCTCAAATGACGCCCGTTGCCATGGAGACATGACGCCGCGTGTCATGTGACATGACATGACCAGCAGCAACATTAGAGGTGAGGGGGTCGTGAACAAGGAGGAGAGCAGGCAGGGAGGCGCAGCGCCGGGAGCTTGCGCACCCCTGCCTTTGTGTAAGGGCTTGTACATATTAGGCGCGTGCGTGATGTCATGCGCGCCTGCGATCCGTGGCCTGTGGGGTCTGGAGGAGACGCGACCAAGAGCAGCTCCGATTCAATGTTTGGGGGCGTGCCGGGGACATCACGTGAGTAGTTGTTCCTCGTTAGCTGAACCGCGCACGTGACCTGCCAGTCGCGAGACATCAAAAGATTTTGTCTCGCAAAAAAATGGTTGCGTTGTCGCGCTCATGCACGCGCACTCTATGTCCGTGCGCATTGCCTTACAGGCTTTTGTGTGCGGCGCACACAACGTCGCACAAACAATGGTCGCGGGCTAAGCTTAAAATTCATATTATAGGTTCCAAAATAGGTTAAGCAAAAATATATTAAAGTAAAATATCTTGGTAAAAAATCTTTAGATGTAATCACACAGCCAGTTATTGATAAAACACTGAATGGTAATCACACCGTTACTATAGCAACAGTTCTACAGAAAGAATACAGATTATCCCCATAAAGCCTCTCACGTTATCACCGTCCTTGCCAGAGCATCACTGCTTCATGTAGGCAAGAATGTCCGCCCTCATATACATTTGCCGCGCTCTCGGCCCTATCGGGCATGATGGGAAGTCACTTACATATGCCGACCGCCGCCTTTCTGCTGCCCTCCTCCTCTTTCCGATTTGCGGCCTCAAATGACGCTGCGGACCTCACCAACTTGGCGTCTTGTCATGGCAAAGTGCCGTCGCCGTGTCAAATGACGTCGCGTTACCATGGCAACGAAACGCCGTGCGACATCACTTGGGTGACGTCCGCGGCATCTTTTGACTCTGCAAATCGGAAGGAGGAGGAGGGTGGCAGGAGGCGGCCGGCATATGTAAGCACCATTGGGCGGCGTCTTTTGAAATCCGCCGCTGTACGTCAGGCACACATGACCGGTCACATCCATCCTTTTTCACTGAAGTTTCACGTTTACTCTTTGTCTGTCTCGTAGGATTATGTTGTTGTGAAGAAGAATGGAGAACAGGTCCCTGAAGGTTTTAGCAAGGCTCACAGATCCCTCATAGAGCGTCAAACAGACTCGAGAGAGAGAAAGGACGGCAAGATGCTGATGACCGAGAAAATAGTGGAACATGCCTCCAAGATCATCCACCTGCTGACTGGAGAAGTAAGATGTAAAATGTCTAATACCAAATTCATGCCAAGAGTCCTGCCTAGGACCAAACTAATCTAAGGACAATGGCATGTTTAATATGTTAAATGTAGCTAAATTATGCTTTAAAAAAAAACAAGTATTTTTTTGTGGTGAACAAAAATTTTAGGGAGTTTTAACAATCTTTAACAACTGTGTTTTCTGGTGGTCACGGTTTCAATTCTCCAAGCTGTGTTCTGTGATTGACTAATGATTGCTTCATAATTTCTGTGCGAGGAGCAGATATGCTTAAACCTAGATAGATTAGAAAAAAGTGTATTTAAGGCTAGTAAAAATCTTTCTAAGGAAGATGAGGTGAGAAAAGACGTATGCCCATCAAGATCAACCTTTGTCACATTTGGAGTATAGTCTGTGAAAAAGTGCAGTGTACCGTGGTAATCCGACAGCAGGCTCAAATCAAGTAAAAATAGCTATACTTAAGTAATAATTCCAGAAGAACAGGGCATTACTGGCCAATAATGCCCTGGCTGGAAGAGTTGATGCCCTGAGGCGAAGCTACTATTATAGGCTAAATGTAGGCTTTTTTCATAAATAATAGACACTTTTGTATAGTTATATAGATGTTTTAAATTAAAATAAAATGGTAAATAAAAGCATTAAAGCATTAAGCATTAAAGCACCTCTATATAAACTTACACTGCAGCTATCTATATCCATACACTGCCGCCCTCTCTGTGTACATACACACACTGCGGCTACACACACACTGCGGCTACACACACACTGCAGCTACACACACACACACAGCAGCTACACACACACACAGCAGCTACACACACACAGCAGCTACACACACACAGCAGCTACACACACACAGCAGCTACACACACACAGCAGCTACACACACACTGCAGCTACACACACACACGCACACTGCAGCTACACACACACGCACGCACACACTGCACACACACGCTGCAGCCACACACACACTGCAGCCACACACGCTGCAGACACACAAACACGCTGCAGACACACACACACGCTGCAGACACACACACACGCTGCAGCGACACACACACGCTGCAGCGACACACACACGCTGCGGCTACACACATACACACACACACTGCAGCCACACACACATACATACACACATTGCAGCCACACACACATACACACACACACACACACACTGCAGCCACACACACATACACACACACACACACACACTGCAGCTACACACACACACACACACACACTGCAGCTACACACACACACTGCAGCCACACACGCGCACACTGCAGCTACGCGCACACTGCAGCTACACACACTCATAATGCAGAATATCTCAAACGTTCCTTGTGATTCAATGGCAATGATAACGCAGACTATTCCACAATGATGTGGGAGTGGGTGGAATAACCCTGCTACATCTGTATATCACAGAGAGAGGATAACATAGGCAGCCTGTGGTCGTTCAGAATACTTTATCCTGAGTTTTCGTGGCAACAGTATAGCAGCTTGGTCCTTAGGCCCAAATCGGTTTGATGAAAGAGTCCAAAGAGGGATCTGGGGCTCAAAGATTGTCAAGAACACGCATATTTGTCTGTTTTTGCTATCTTTAATTTGCAGGACGTTTCCATTTTTAAATGACCATATAAGCATACAGATGTAGGGCTAGTAACGCCTGCCTAGTTCTTTCTCTATAGAAATGTACAGCAACCAAGACAATATGGCGTCCAAAATCTCTTCTAAAACCCTGTGGTTTATGAACTTAGCCCATTTCAGAAATAAGTAATTAGATACTCATAAACTCTGCAGTTGGGAGATTTGACTGATGAATGACGCCAACCATCTGAGGGAACCCCCTCTCTATTATTCACCTGGTGGTGCGCCGCACTTCCTTGTTTTTCGTCTTTTGTTCCAAATCAGTTTTAGTAGTCACAAATTGTGCAATCGCAAACTTTTCCTCTGCAGTCTGTCTGCAGGATAGTAGCCTGGTTAATGATTCCAGGGTTCTGCTGCCCCTGATATAGACAAGACTGAGGAATACCTACCTTATAGACCAGTGCTCTAGGTTTTGCAAATGTATCCATAATAATAATCAGTGTTCGACAAACCTATACATTTGCTCGCCCCGGGCGAGTGGATTTAACCCCCGGGCGAGTAAATATTGGCCCAAGTAGCACACGTTTGGTACTAGGTGGCGAGTAGATTTTTTTGTCTGGCGAGTAGATTTTTTGGTGATTTGTCAACCACTGATAATAATTATTTATTTGTTTTCCAAAACCAATATTGTATCATGAAAACACATTTGTTGCTGTATCCAGGTAAATGAATGTGAGTACTATTTGATAAATGGTCATTGAGGCTCCCATGTAAGGGTATGTGATGGAGTTAATGTGTATGGGATGTCTAGGAAGCCCATATAAATAGGGATCCAGACCCTTTAATCCGCTGACACAATAACCCCTAGAGCTAGACCAATATTATATCAACTTGAAAGTCCATAGCATATCAATCAAAAATAAAGTACTCACGACCTTTGTTTTCTGGAATTCTGGAAGGAGCGTACACTCAGCCCGAAATGATCATAAAAAGAGTTCTCCCAAGGGGGAGGGAATGGTGGTGTTCCAAATGGAACGCAGTTCCTGCACCATTTGGCACGTTGTGCACCGCCAATTACCCTACCCCTTGGGAGAACTCTTTTTTTTGCTGCTCCTGATACACTGAAAAAACCCGAAGCTGGCTCAAGCAGAAATAGTCCTCCATATTAAGAAGGAATGTGGCGTCTTTTCCCATCACAGGCACTTATGCAGTTTGTGTTATTGTAGTGCAGGAAAATAGAATTATCATGAAATTGGTGTTGGTGCAGGACTTTCCTGGCGATGCCAATCCATCGCAAAGAAAAACAAACAAAAATGTTATTTTTAACATCGTTTTAATACTACAGTATAGATGTCTAGGATACAAATAAATCATATCATAACTGTTTAATATTTTATCCTTATAATGCTGTTCAACTACTAAAGAGAATCCCTATATTCATTTATGAGCTGTGTCGGAACGCTGGCATCTCTTGAATGCTTCTTGGAGGCCCCTGAAATTGCTGTGCACATTTTCTTTTCTTTTTTGTGTGTGTATTTTAACCATCAATACATTTGCAAGAATATCTTGTGTAACTAGTTGTATCGGGTGTAACATGCGCCAATCTAGCAGATCTTAAAGGTTATTAATGAAACATTGCTCTTTGTTTTCACCTCTCCCGGTAATGCCTTGCTGTGTCTTGTCCCTCTTCCCCACTTTACTCCCTTTTCCGTCGTGCCCTGCTACTCCTTTGCACACTCTCTTCCCCCTCTTTGAACTCCCTGCCTTACTGTCTGCTCCTCTCTGTGCACACTACACATACTCCTCTCTTAGGCACGTTCTATAGTGCCGGGCGCGTGCTGCGTGTGCGCGGATTTCTATAGAAGGGCCGCGCGCACGGCAGGGAGAGGGGAGCCGACAAACAGCGCCGAAGATGAGGAAATTCTATATATTTCTTAAAGTTTTTTTTTTTTTTCTTTAAAAAATCTTATCTACGACTTTTTTTCACTCGCACACACATATACTCACGCATATATACACGCATATATACATTACTTGCAGCTCCCGGCACTATATACAGGAAAAGCATGCGGCACGTGCACGCGCATTATATTACAGCCCTTACTCATCTCGTGTCTCCTCCTTGCCTTGCTGTCTCTGTTTCTTCCTTATACTCACCTTGCTGTCTCGACTCCCTCCTGCCCCATGAGCACACTGCTCTCCATTCCCTCCTCACTGTCATCCACCTGTCTCCTTTCCTTGCAGTCTTTCCTGCCTCCTTGCTGTATCTCCCTCCCCTCCGAGCTGTATCCCTCCCCCCCCCCCTCCGTGCCGCAGCTGTATCTCCCACCCCACCCTCCGTGCCGCGTCCGTCCCCACCCCCTCTCCGTGCCGTGTCTGTTTCGTCCCATCTGTGCCCCCTCCATCTTTCTAGATAAAATTGACCAAAATTCCTCACCATATTGTTTTGTCCTCTAATATAGCACTGAAATTAAACCTGCAAATCAAATTCAAAATGTCTAGAAGTCGAATTGTGATCCAAAATCTTGGGATTTTACAAAAGCTATGGAGCTGTAAATATCAGAAAGAGAGGTTCCAACAAGATATGCGGGTATAATAGGTGGGTGCACTAGGGGAGGGATAGACACAAACAGACCTCCTGCCTCCAGGTGGAGGGAGAGAGACAAGAAGACCCCAAATTGTATGCACTTGAAACACCGATATTTTGGGGTGGAGGGGCGCGGCTGCTCCAGAGGCTCCGCGCTTCACCAAAGGCATTTAAATTAAAGGCCGTGGATCGCGCGAGGCCTCTATAAAACTCCCTGACCTCACTTACCATCCAGCGACGTGTCGTCATGGCAACCCTGCGTCAAATGATGTCACGTGACCCTGCAGGTTGCCATGACGACACGTCACTGGATGGCAAGGTAAGTGAGGTCAGGGAGTTTTACAGAGCCGTGCAGAGGGAAACAAGGCAGGGGGGTTGGTGCAGGATGAAAACTTTGCGCACCCCTGAATTAGTTGGTCAGTAAACGTGTTGGAGCTGGGGTAAAATGTATACCACATTGGAAGAGAAAACGCTGGAAAACAAACACGGCGGAATGGAATGGAGCATAAAATCAAATGTTATTGGTACGATGTAAAATAAATGGGGTAATATGTTAAAAGTAACATCCGCGTTTGGTGAGCTGCAGTCAATGAATATGCCAGCTAATAAGTGGAATAAATATTAGCAGCTATAGCAAGGAGCACCTAAAAGTGGAATAACTAATGCCTTAGTAAACTTAATTTAATTACCCTATTACATACACTGCCGACAGAGCTGAGTGATAATTATTCCCTCACTCACTTCGGCTGAGATTATACAGACTGCGATTGCGCTCTCGCGCGCCATCCCCAAATCGGCTAATGCCTATGAGGCTGCTCTGTTTGCGCACGACGGAGTGCGCTGAAGCGACCGCGATTTGAAGAGACAAAAAAAATTGTCTTTTCACGCGCTGTCACGTGAGCTGGTTCAGCCACTGAGAGCGAACCAGCTTTGTGACGCCTCCGCATAGCCGCCAGCACAATGAGCAGAGATCGCTTCTGCTCCAACCGCGCGGCAAGGTAAGAGCTCACACTCTCGCAAGCAAGCAGAGTGTATGAGCCTTAGGCCCCGGACATGTTACCTGCTTGCTGGCGGAAGCGCGCTGAGGCGCGCTCCCGCTCAGCACTGAGCCCCTACAGCCGCAATTAGAGCGGCTTTAGTAGGGGCTCACCTGCGCTTCCGCGCGCTTGCGGAAGCGCAGGTCTTGGGGGAATTTAAAATTCCCCCGCTTGCCGGCGAGACAGGCCGGTCACGTGAGCGGTTCGCCCAATGAGGGCGAACCAGCTCCGTGATGTCACTGGCCCGCCCCCGGCCAGTGACGCGCCCGCCCCCTGACGGTCTGTCCCCCTTCTACCCCGATCCATGTCTCGTGTGTGTGTGTGTGTGTATGTGTGTGTGTGTGTGTGTGTGTGTGTGTATGTGTGTGTGTGTATGTTTGTTGTATTTAATGCAAAGGTGTGTGTTGTGTGTTGTGCCTTTTTGTGTGCATGTGTGTGCCTTTGTGTATGCATTGTGTGTGTGTGTGTGTGTGTGTGTGTGTGTGTGTGTGTGTGTGTGTATGCATGTGTGTGTGTGTGTATGTGTATGCGTGTGTGCGCGTGTGTGTGTGTGTGTGTATGTATATGTGTGTGCATGTGTGTGTGTGTGTGTGTGTGTGTGTGTGTGTATGTGTATGCGTGTGTGCGCGTGTGTGTGTGCGTGAATATATTTATCAAAGTTGCACAATGTTAATAAATAATTTATTCTCACAACATGTCTTTTTTTTTTAATTTTTAAAATATTATATAATACACACACACACACACACACACACACACACACACGTTCCCCAGTGACACACACACTGACAGCTACCAAGTGACACACAGTGATACCCGCCTCCCAAGCGCTTGCTGTCTCCTCTGTAAGGACACCAAAAAGCTCCAGGTAGAGCGAGCGGCAGCAAGCGAGAGCGAGCAAGCGCCAAACATGGCCAAGGCCTTAGGTGTCCACACTGAGGCATTAGCTATCACACTTTTAGGTGCTCCTTGCTATAGCTGCTAATATTTATTACACCTATTAGCTGGCATATTCATTGACTGCTGCTCATCAGCGCGGGTGTTGGTTTTAACATATTACACCATTTATTTTATTTTACTTCATACCAATAATATTTGTTTTTATACTCCCTTCATTCAATTCCACCGTGTTTGTTTTCTGGGGTTAGCAATCCAATAGAGCAGGGTCGCGCAAACTTATTCTGCTTACCCCCCCCCCCCCCGCCTGGCTCCCTCCGTTCATGCGCTCCCCTCCATACGTCGCGCGGCGTCAAATGACGCCACGGGGTCGTGTGACGTCACGTGTCCCGAACCTGGCTGAACCTCGGTAAGTTGAGGTTGCAGAGGCCTCGTGCGGTCCCCCGGTATTCAATTTAAATGCCTTGGGGAAGAGCGCAGGACCTCTGCAACCACCTGCACCCCCCCAAAAAAATCTTGCATCCCCCAGTTTGAGCACTGCTGCAATAGAGTATCAATTCCACCCAGCGCCAACCACTAGTTATAGGTGTTTTGAGTGCATACAATTTGAGGTCTTCTTGTATCTCCCCTTCTGTCTGGAGGGGAGAGACACTTGTGTTTGTTTGTGAGCTGTAAATATGTTTAAAAAAATTAAAGTCTGCTAGGGTTGTTCGAATTATTGTTAATAAAATCAAAGTCCTTACTGTCTGTCTACTTAGAGATCCGTAATTCACCAATTACTAGCCTGCTACCACTCTGCGAAATCGGCTTAATTAAAAACCATATGGCATAATATAGAGCCTGTGCTGTCCGCAGTGATGACAGACCTGTCAATCGCCGCTGCGACCGACAGTAGCGCTCCACAGTGACATCAAAGACGGATCTAGCACACTGGGACCGATAGTGATTGACAAGTCAAGGCCGCTCAGTGAGAAGAGGGACTGGGGGGGGAGGCTTTTTGGAAAGTGGGGTCGGAGCTTTCCTATACTCTGCCTGCTCTCAATGCACACTAGCAGGGGGCAGGATTGTGTGTGTGTGTGTGTGTGTGTGTGTGTGTGCTATACACACATAGTGACACAGCGTTGCTGACAGGAGGGGGTAACCGTGACTCTTCCCCCCTCCCCTGCGCCAAACAAAACGCTGGTTCCTAAAAATTCGGGCTGGTTCCAAAGTATTTTATATTTTTTCAGCCCCTGTATTATAAGAATTAGTCAATTTAATTATATGTGATCAGAGGTTTATATTCAGCATTTTAGAATTTGGAATTCTTAATTTTAAAACCTGAAAAGTGTCCAATCGTTTCAAGAATGTTAAGCTGGTTCGGAAGGAAAAGCAGTGGATTTGTGATTGATAACCTAATATAATCGACAAAGAGAGAGATTTTATAGTCTTGACACATGAGGGGTAGCTAGAATAGCCATGGCTAATGTTTCCATACTTTAAGTAAAGGTGAAAGGGGAAAGCCAAGTCTAGTGCCATTCTTAATTTGGCTATGGTCACAAAGAAAACTTGAACTTCTAATTCGTGTCGTAGGGAACCAGTCATGAATCTCAATCACTGAGAGAGTTTCCTAAAATTGTGTAGACTTTTAAGATGTTAGACATACCATATTACAAAAGACAGAAATGCTCAATGCTACATCCAATGTGACAAAATACCTTAGTAAAATACTTCAATAATCTCGTGAGTAAGGGTAATTTAGTTCAACCCTTTTGGCCAAAGCGTTATAAGCCTGCAAGCCATGTCATGGCATAACTAGTAAGCAGGTCCTAACACTAACTGTGAAAATGCTCATTTACCTCTGCTGGAGGGAGAATGACCGCAGTGAGTATGTCCACACCTGTATAACGACATATTTACACTATCAAAAACATTCTTGGCGTCGGGTTACAAAAATTTCTGGAATGTTTAAAGATTTTGGTTTATTAATCGGATGTATCACTCCTGTTATTGTGAGGTGCTTAGCTGTAGGGGATGAAGCACACCTTTTTCTGGAACCAGAGCACGTGTAGGATGTGGATGAGGCCAGATAGCTTAACTCGTCCTCTTTTGAAAGCACACCAAGTCCTGTTATATTTTCTTAACTTTATTGGGAAAGCATCAGACATATAAAGGCACTTGTAAATGGAATTGTGTGGTGAGAGAGTGCTTCTCTAGGGTGAAGGTGCTGTGTAGTTAGAGGAAGGTAAAAACAGAATGGCCTTGCCAGAGGGAAGAAGCATAAGAGGTACTCACTCAGCCTGCTTAGGATGGAAATGAAGTGAGGGGTTCCTGGGAGACAGGAATAGTCTCAGGACCAAACTAACTTGTCAGCAATGACCGTGGGGAGGGGGGTGGAATAACCCAATCTCAGCTAGGAGAATTGGTTGGTTGCCAGGGCAACCAGCAAAAGGCTGTGTGGAGAAGGAACATGTAACAAATATATCAATTACACAGGCACTGTGTGTTGCCAGAGCAGGGAAACCTGCAACTAAAATAAAGTGCTAGCAGGCAGAACTGTCAGGGGAGGGAGGTAGGGGAGGGAGGTAGGGGGGGGGAGGGAGGAGTGGGGGGGGGGTAGGTAGGGAGGTTCTTGTTGTGCGGCGTGAGGTAGGGTGAGGTATGTAGGGGTGTTGTGAGGGGTTTTTTTGCAGGTTATGTGTCAGGTCGTGTTTTCCTTCCCGCTCCGGACCCACCCGTTTTCCAGGACAATTTTGGTTTATGAATCAGATGTATAACTCTTCTGCTATTGTAAGGTGCTTAGCTGTAGGGGATGAAGCACACCTTGTTCGGGTGAGATGGGGATTTAATATATTGGCAAATAATTTAACATCTGAATTGGTCAGGAATATTAATCCAGAATTGGAACAATTTGTACTTTTGTACCAATAAAGGGAACTGGCTAACAGAGCGTTGGCCACCTCAAACTATTTGGGAGACAGAAAAACTCTGACTGGAAATATCTAGCTTGTAAAGAAAATGTGTTTTACGTCCAGATATCTTGCTTGAAGGATCTACTGTATTCAGTACTCCTGTTGGTGTATTTTTGTTATGTTGTCTCTCTAAGTTTCTCACAGTCAACTTAATATCACCTTTTCTACCCTTGTTTTATACAGAGAAAAAAATTAGGTTAATTGTTGAGTCAGGTGTGACGGGGAAGAAAGGGTTAATACCTGATTTGCCATGCATTACTGTTGTTGCCCTGTCCCCGCCATTTTTATTCCCCATTTGCAGGCCATTCCCTGTCTGCGAGGGTAAAAGACAAGATGCATTGCTTGCCATACCCTCTAACCGACACATGATGGCAGATCTTAAATGTAAGGCAGGAGGTATTTTTTTTGTAAGTCCAAGCAGGAATTACTTGGACATCCAGCTGTGATATGGGTGAATGAGCTGGGGCTATTTTTATGACCAAGCCTCAAAGGGCTGTAGTTATTTTTATGACGGAGCCTCAAAAGGCTCTCATAGATTTAGAGTCCCCCTGTCTAAAAGAGTGTCAATTATGAAAAGACCCAGAGACCCATAATGTATACAATACTGGCATACTGATGCACAGCAGATGTCAGGCTAGTGATATTTATTGGTCAAAAAGCAGACTTAGTGGTGCCAAGAAATGGGTGTAGCCCAGGTATGCTAAGTGGCATGGGCGTCAACCTGACCCATGCGCCCTGCCCACCGGACAGCCCTTTTGACCGGTCTTAGGAACTGTGGGTAACTTGGCTATTCGTGGTTTTTTTTGTTCCCACGAGGGGATTGGATCCACATGTTAAAGATAGCTTTGGGCAGTCTATAACTGTGGCTTTCCAGGTATCCCCAGGGTGATTCCTGAATTTTAATCCATGATGTAAAGATGCAAGACTTTGTTCCAGCACAGCAGCAACCAGTCCAGGAGTGAAGGTGTTAATAACCACATAACCACAGGACTTTTAAAACCAAGGCTGCATTTCTTGCGCTTGCAAGCAGAGGACAATTTCTTTCATTCCCTTATTCCAGTAAGTGTTGTTTTCAAGTGTATTCTGCAGATGTCGTGTGCTTGTCGATTAAGGAAATAAATCACAATTTATTTTGCAACTTGTTCTGTTCAATCGAGTACCCAGAAATAGAAATGTGTTGATAAAAGTTGGTGTCATCGTGACAAAAGGATATTGCATAGCTTATTCAATACCAAATTCTAATATTTGTGATAATGTTGCTTTCCAGCTGTTTTTGAAAGAGTGGGAGTTTTTAGAAGGGCACAAGGAGGTCTACAAGTACATGATGATGGAGAATCACCACACCCTCAGCTCATTGGGTAAGAGGCAGCCTGTGTTACTAATAATGTTTTTTTTGTTTTTGTTGGAAATTTGAACTAGAAATTGCATGTGTGTAACTTGTCCAGAAGCAGGAAACACGACTAAGAGCAAGACAAGCGAAGAATAAATTCTGTAGAAGCCTGACCGATAAAAAGGGGGAGCTTGAGTAATAGCTGCAAGGGAGCAGTATGATATCATAGGCATTACTGAAACATGGTGGGATTATACTCATGACCGGGCAGTTAATTTAGAGGGTTATTCACTTTTTTCGGAAGGATCGAGCGAAGAGGAGGAGGAGTATGCTTATATGTTAAACCAGATCCAAGGCCTATTATAAGGGAAGATGTTTATGAGGGTAATGATGGAAATGTAGAGACCTTGTGGATAGAAATTAGCAGTGGAGGTAAAAGTATCAAAAATTGCAAGCATGCACTTAAGTTTTTTTTTCAGTCTGTACAATTATCTTATCTGCTCCTACCTTTCTACTCCAATTGGATTTAGTCTTTATAGGTTTTCTACTATTATCTGTATTTAATATGGGTGGCTCCCTGCTTGCCAACCTTCCTGGTGTAGCGCATAGGACTGGTAGTATTTCAGAAAATACTACATTGGAGGTGCGTGACTTAAGCTTGCGGCCTAGATCCCTGAAATCATTTTTTAGGACCCTCCATCTTTCTCCAACTTTGTTATTGGTGTCGACGTGTACCAGGACTGCCGGGTCAGTCCCAGTCCCTTGAAACAATCTGTCTATGCAATCTGTGCATGTGGAAGTAGGTGTTGTGGAGGGTGCAGAGGGTATAGCTCACTAGAGGGAAGGGTGTTTTGGAGAAGTTCCAGGCATAGCAGAAGCGGGAGAAAACCAGGTCCGGTAGTGTCCATTGCAGAAAGTAGAAAAGGTGATCCCCTGGGAGAGACCATAGGAGGAGGTTGAAGAGAGAGGATGGGCATTGTTAATAGGTAACAAAAAGAGACAGCCCTGTCCCAAAGGAATCCTCCACAGTGGGGAGAACTGAACAGGAAAGACCCTATTTGGTGCACTCGGATAACCCAAAATGTAAAGACCGTAATTGCAGCCTTGCAATTCTGTACAGCACGTTGGCAATCTCAACTGAGTATGTCAGTGTTGGAATCATTAACGTCCTACAATCCCCTAATAAATGATCAGTACGTAGTATGATGATGAATTATAAATACCATTTCAATAGTATACAATGTAAAATAAAGCGGGGAATAGGTAAGAGATGTGTGCAGAGGTATGCAAAATGGAGACCGTTTGTAGGGGGAAATTAATATAGGGCTGTATTGCCTGTTCCTTTAAATAACACAGCAAACAAAAATATACATAAAACAACAAACACCTATCCCTGTGTATGGGCTAACTCACTTCCCAGTCCTAATCCGTAAGACTGGGGGGAAAAGCCACTTACCAGTATACCACTACCAAAGTCCATGGGGTACCTTTAAAGCAGGTGGCCCTTCAGGTCAGTGGTGTCCAGGTCTGTTGGAGGGACCAGCCTCTGGCAGGATCCTGTGTCCAGAAAAGAGGTCAGGTCCCCTTCTGTCTTGTTTTCAATGCCCAGTCCTTCGGTGCACTCAAGACCGCTTTCCTCTTGTCAGCACCCTTGTGTACTGAGGAAAATCTTTCCTATGTCTCACATGACACTCTTTCACAGAGCTCATTAGGCAGGTGGAGTCCGGTCAATTGCCTGGCTGCACTTAACCAGCTCCCTGCTGGATGTAGAGGCAGTTTCTTCAACAGGGATAAGTCCCTGTTACAGAATAAATCATCACAAATTGGTCCGTGAATAGCTAGGGGTAGTATAGCACAGCGGTGCGCAAATTGGGGGGCACGCCCCCCAGGGAGGACGCAAGATTATTCAGGGGGGGCGTGGGCGGTTGCAGAGTCCCCGCGCTCTACCCCCAAGGCATTTAAATTAATGCCGGGGGATCGCGTGAGGCCTCTAACTGAACTTACCTTCTCTTCATCAACGTGGCGTCAAATGACACCACGGGGTTATGTGATGTCACGTTAGCATGGCAACGTGATGTCACGTGACCCTGCAACGTCATTTGACGCCGGAAGCCGAAGAGCAGGTGAGAGAGAGGGGGGGGGCATGAGCAGGGAGGGGAAGAAGGGGGGGGGGGGCACGAGTAGAAAAGATTGTGCACCGCTGGTATAGTGTATTAAAAGTTGTGCACTCTGTTTGGAAGCAGGGTCACTGTAAGGGGATTGGTAAATGGCTGCTAAACAGCGGAATATGTCCTGAGGTAGCTGTACCAATTACATCCCGTAATGCTCTGACTACAGCAGTTTGGAATTACAATTAGTGTGGCTGCAGGAGGGGAGTAACTCCAGAGGAAAGTAATCTCAATAGCTGCTTAACCAGCTAATTGTCTAAATTGCATACACTATCCGCAAAGGTGACCAAGAGGCTGGAGTAGATCTGGGTAGGTATCATAGTTTATGCCACTGACTGGCAGGGTTAGGTGTGGTTGTCAACAGTGTTGCTGCATTACTGCTATATGCACATGTCATGCAGTGACTATAGTGCAGTGTCAATGCCTATCGCACCATGTGCAATATCCTGCCAGTCAGGTAGGGCATAAGCATACTGTGCCGTGCAAGAGAAGCTGGTACTATCTCCAGTGGTATATATTGGGAGACTGTAGGCAGAGTGGTCACTGCTAGTGGTGTCACAGTTAGATCAAAGTAGTAAATAGAGCTAGATAACTCTCCCCCTCTCCTCCCCTCCCCCGCACTCTTCCTCACCTAAAGACGGGTCTGTAAAGTGTGTACAGTATGTATGTCTCTATTTATATAGCGCCATTAATGTACATAGCGCTTCCCAGTAGTAATATACTTGACAATCATATAAATAACAAATAACTACAAATAACACATCATGGGAATAAGTGCATCAGACATAAAAGTAACATTGTGGAAGAGGAGTCCCTGCTCTGAAGAGCTTTCAATCTAATTGGTAAGGTATAGATATATTGGGTATATGTATTTACTTATTTAACCCTCATGCAATGGACTAGATAAGATAAAAACACTTGAATCACCTCTAGGCTATTGAAATGCATAATTCAGAAGGTGTGGTTTTAGGTTTGACTTGACCGTGGGAAGAGAAACTTCATGGTACTGTATGTACTAAGTGTGAGGGAGATCCACATGAGGGTGAAGACAGGGAGTGAAAAAGGTTTTAGTAGAGGTGGAAAGGAGATTTATGAGGAGAGCATAGGAGACAAGCCGAGGTGTAGACAAATCAATGAAAATATGTAGGGAGCCTTGAAGATAGAACTTTGTAAGATTTTGATGGGAAGCCAGGAGAGCGATTTTAAGGAGATGAGCAGACACTGTAATTCTTCCTTGGCAGGAACAGGATTCCTTCATGCAGACCCAGAGATGATGTCGGGCATTCAGAAAGAGGAGTCGTGTGGAAGCGACCATCAGAATATTCAGGAGAAGGAAATCCATGAAGATGGCAGCTCAGGTGAGTAATGGGCATAATGTGAGGTCACCATGTAAAACACCAGGTGAAAGAGTAAGGGGAGAGAGGACTGGCCTGCTGATTCCAAAATCAACAACAGCCAGAATGTTTAGTGAGGAATCTCAATGTACTGCAGCCTTTACACAACATACATTTAAAATAGTTTTACATACTGTAGTTGCATTAAACTTACATAGTAATTGAGGTTGGAAAAAGGTATGTCTCGAGTTCAACCTATGTTAAATTAAGAAGATAAAGGTACTCCGCATGTATTTGTATGTACAGTATATTTATCCAGAAGAAGGCAAACAAAAAGCCTCAGTGAAACATTATCCAATTGTGTCTCATAAGGGGAAAAATACATTCTTTCCTGACTCCAGTAATGGCAATCATATTTCTCCCTGGTTCAAAATCACTATGTTTATTTCTAATTGTTTCTAACACGCTGCTCACCAAGAAACTCTGTACTAGCGTGTGTGTACACTTATTGGTGTGTATATCTTTCCTTTATAAAAACTTATAACCTTTTGCTAAAATATATCTATTGCATGTCCATGGGTCATACATTCTACATTTTAACTGCCCTATCTGTAAAGAACACTTTTCTTTGCTGCTGGTGAAATCTCTTGAAAGTTGCTGAATATTTGTACTAAT
The DNA here is from genome assembly GCA_036426205.1 of Ascaphus truei. NCBI lineage: Eukaryota > Metazoa > Chordata > Amphibia > Anura > Ascaphidae > Ascaphus > Ascaphus truei. The sequence goes on from CM071586.1 coordinate 8,591,842, forward strand.
TATCACATCCCCCTCCTGTTTTCTAATGTAAACAATTCTAATTTAGCTAACAATTCACCATACGTCAGACCTTCCATCTCCATTATTAATTTGGTGCCTCTTCTCTGCACTTTTTCCAGTTTCATAATATATTTTTTATGGAATGGTGCCTAAAACTATGTCCATATTAAAGATGTGATCTTGCTAAGGATTTATACAGTGACAAAATTATGCTGTCTTTCCTTCCATACATACCCTGTTTTATGCAAGATAAAATCCTATTAGCCTTTGCAGCTATTGCTCGACATTGATCATTATTGCCAGTTGTCGACAAACCTATACATTTGCTCGCCCCGGGCGAGTGGATTTAACCCCCGGGCGAGTAAATATTGGCCCAAGCAGCACACGCTTGGTACTAGGTGGCGAGTAGATTTTTTGGTGATTTGTCAACCACTGACTATTGCTAAGCCTGCTATCTACAAGCACTCCTAAATCCTTCTCTATCAAGGATTGACCTAATGTTGTCCCATTTAATTTGTGTGTAGCCTGCTAACTCTTGCTTTCCAAATGCACAACTTGCATTTATATATATTAAACCTCATCTGTCATTTACGTGATCAAGCTTAGAGTTTATCCAAATCCTTCTATAAAGATATTACATCCTGCTTTTGATTGTACTACCTTGCATAATTTAGTGTTGTTAGCAAAGGTGGAGACTTCACTCTCTATGCTAATCTCAAGGTCCATTACTAAATAAGTTTAAGCAGTGGATCCAGTACCGAACTTTGTGGTACTCTACGTGGAATTTTTCCAGGTTGGGCTAAAAGTTCTATTTATGACAACTCTGTTGTCTATCTTTCAACCAGGTGCAAATATTTTCACCCAGACCAATTTCCTTTATTTTCAGTAACCACTTGTGTGGCAAAAGCCTTTGCAAAATCTAAGTAGTCAACATCAACTGCCTTGCCCTGGCGTAAATTCCTACTTCCCTCCTCAAAGAAACTAATAAGGTTAGTTTGGTGTAACCTATCCCTCATAAATCCATGCCGACTATTACTAAAAGAAATTGTTATCCATGCCTGAATATTATCCCTTAATAAACCTTTAAGTAGCTTCCCGGCTATTAATGTCAGTACCACAGGTCTGTAACTCCCCTTTTTTTTAAATATAGGGACCATAACTGCTTTACAACAATCTTATGGTACCGAGCCTGTGGGAAATGGAATCCTTTAATATTAAATAGAACGGTCTGGCTGTTTACGGAACTTTGCTCCTTAAGAACCCTTGGGTGCAGGCCATCGTGGGCATTGTGCTTTATTTACCGTCATTTTATCTAGTAGCCTTTTGCACTTCTTCCTCTAACAAAACATTAGTCAGTAGTCAAGTTGTGACTTCCTACTATTGCAATATATTTTTTCCGTTAACGCCTCCGCCTTCTCCTTCTCTCCAATAATTTTGCTGCCCGTCTCATACTGAAAGGGTCCTATATTCTCTCTTTTCTAATCATTTTGTTATTGATGTACTTGAATAGCTTTTTTTTGGCTTGATCATGCTTTGCATTACAGTCTTAATTTTTTTGCTAATCTTGCCACTTTTATTAAATTTCTTATCATTCTGATATATGCCTGTGTCCCTTCTGACATAATCTAATTGCCTGCCTGTCCCTGTCCATTTCTTCCCCTACCTGTTTATTCATCACATTGGTTTAGACTAGTTTCTTTTATTTTTATTATTGAAGGGTACACACCAAGTGCACTGATCTCAGGCTGAGGTTATTTTCGGCGCGATGGTGCTCGTGCTCAACAAACACAAATGGCATAATCCCTATGCGGCCGCCCCTAGTGTGTGTGTGTGTGTGGGCGCTCGCGCGCAACCGACGGAGCATGAAGGCGCGACTGCATTTTGAAAAGACAAAAAATGTATTTTCACGTGCAGCCGCATAACGTGAGCGGTTCAGTCAATGAAGGCGAACCAGCATTGCAACGCCTCCCTGTCGCCTCCCCAATCTCCTGCAGCCAAGTACACACATCGCTTGGGCAACAGGTGTGCGCGAGGCTATGCGGTCCGTCAGACACGCAAGGAAGGACTATAATCTTAGCCTTACAATGTTTTAAAGAGTCTGCCTATTTGTCTTCCTTATTGTTTCCTTTTGGTTATGAATTTAGTTATGCCTTGACGTTGGCTTGCAGGATTATAACGCTTTGGCCAAAGGGTTTAACTATATGACCCTTGTTTATGAGAATATTTTTTTTGAAGTATTCAACTATATACTAATTACTATATACAGGCATACTCCGCTTTAAGTACACTCACTTTAAGTACACTCGCGAGTAAGTACATATCGCTCAATAGGCAAACGGCAGCTCACGCATGCGCCTGTCATCACGTCCTGAACAGCAATACCGGCTCCCTACCTGACCGAAGCTGTGCGCAAGCGGGGAGACTATAGAGCCTGTTACAGATGCGTTATTTACATCAGTTATGCACGTATATAACGATTGCAGTACAGTACATGCATCGATAAGTGGGAAAAAGGTAGTGCTTCACTTTAAGTACATTTTCGCTTTACATACATGCTCCGGTCCCATTGCGTACGTTAAAGCGGGGTATGCCTGTATTTTGTCAAATTGGATGTAGCATTGGGCTTTTTTGTCTCTCATTGTCTCCTGCAAGAACTTTATCCCAATGTTTTGGGATTTTTTTTACATTTCATATGAGATCACTCTTTCATAAATATTCACTCACTTGAATATTTGCTATTACTTCTACATTGTTTGATAGTACTAAATCCAGTAAAGGCCCATTTCCTGGTTGGTTCCTCAGTTTGGTTCATGTAATAATTTGCTTCATGTAATACGGCAGGCATAAACTTATAGGGCTCCATGTTAAAACGGACGAGAAGCAAAAGATGACACTTTGTACTGTCACGATGGACACCAACTTTATCAACACATTTATATTTCTGGGTACTTGATTGAACAGAACAAGTTGCAAAATAAATTGTGATTTATTTCCTTAATAGACAAACACACGACATCTGCAGAATACACTTAAAACAACACTTACTGGGATAAGGGAACGAAATAAATTGCCCTTGGAACGAAAGAAATTGTCATTTGCTTGCAAGCGCCAGAAATGCAACTTTGGTTTAAAAGTCCTGTGGTTATGTTGTTATAAACCCCTTCACTCCTGGACTGGTTGCTGCTGTGCTGGAACAAAGTCTTGCATCTTTACATCATGGATCAAAATTCGGGAATCACCCTGGGGATACCTGGAAAGCCACAGTTATAGACTGCCCAAAGCAATCTTTAACATGTGGATCCAATCCCCTCGTGGGAACAAAAAAAACCATGAATAGCCAAGTTACCCACAGTTCATAAGACCGGTATTGTACGTCTTTATTTATATAGCACCATAAATATACATAGCGCTTCACAGTATTAATACATGTTGTAATCATATAAATAACAAATAATATAAATAACAGGTCATGGGAATAAGTGCTTCAGACATAAGAGTAACATTAAGGAAGAGGAGTCCCTGCTCCGAGGAGCTTACAATCTAATTGGTAGGTAGGGAGAACGTAAAGAGACAGTAGGAGGGAATTCTAGTAAGTGCGTCTGCAGGGGGCCAAGCTTATGTATCATGTGTCCAGGATTATCCACAGTGCTATTCATATGCTTCTTTAAGCAAATGTGTCTTAAGGTGGGTCTTAAAGGTGGATAGAGAGGGTGCAAGTCGGGTATTGAGGGGAAGGGCATTCCAGAGGTGCGGGGCAGTCGGTGAGAAAGGTTTAAGGTGGGAGAGGGCTTCAGATACAAAGGGGGTAGAAAGAAGACATCCTTGAGAAGAACGCAAGAGTCGGGATGGTGCATAGCGAGAAATTAGGAGGGAGACAGGTCGATAGTTAAGACAGCTAGGGTCAAGCTTGCTGTTTTTGAGCAATGGTATCACGGCTGCATGTTTGAAAGAGGAGGGAAAAGTACCAGAGCAGAGGGAAGAGTTAAAGATTTGTATGAGCATAGGGATTATAGAAGGAGCAAGAGGTTTTAGGAGATGGGAAGGAATAGGATCAAGAGGGCAGGTGGTAGAGGGAGAAGAGGAGATCAGCAGTGACACATCCTCCTCCGAGATAGCAGAAAAAGAGTCCAGAAAGGCAGGAGGAGAGCTAGGAAGCGGTGTGGGATGGGAGGAGGCAACAGATGGGATGTTCTGACGTATGGATTCCATCTTTTCCTTAAAGTCAGCAAAGTCCTGAGGTGAGATGGAGGAAGAAGAGGAGGCAGCCGAGGGTGGTCTGAGTAGAGAGTCAAAGACAGAAAATAGTCGACGTGGGTTAGACTTGTGCGTGTTGATTAGTGATGAAAAGTAGGTTTGGTTAGCCTGAGAGAGGCAGAGTTGAAACAGGACAGCATAAATAAATAAATGTGAATACATATAAGAAACAGCAAATTTCCAGATGTTGGTCACTAGTTTAATTTTTGGCGTACAATAGTCTCCCTGTCTTACCCCTATCTATGTCTCTCCCCTGCACATGTCTTTCTTGACCTGGGAGACTGCGAGGGAGCTCCTCTACCCTTCACCCCAAGTACCCAGAACCCCCCCATAAATAACGCACAAATGACAAGACAAGGTCTGGCGGTACAAGGCTGGGACTTTTTTTATTTAACCGTTAAATAATTGGTACGTGCTACCCCTGCCAGAGTGCTCTATCAGAGGGTTAAAGGTCAACGGTCCTTGAACCGATGACCCGTGACACCCAGGCCAGGCCTACGTGACAGAGCCGTTGACATGATTGGCTCCCGGAACTCACGTTTAATTGAGCTCCTCTCACTCGCCAGTGCCAGCTCCTTCTGGCAAGGAGAAGCCCACTTACCCCCCAACTGCCGCCGTGACAGATTCAACAACCACCACAACACTTTGACCCCATAGGGGTAACAAAATTGAGACTTCTCTCCTTCAAGGAACATCATATTTTTCTGATTTCTTATTTGCAGGGACCCATGCCATCAAGAAATCTATGAATGAGGCTGCATAAACTCAGCAGTATGCAAGAAAAAAGAACCTATTATTATATAACCCAGAATTACTTTCCCCAGTCCTGTACTCCTGTTATAATTACTAGTGCTCTGTGGGGCGTGGGATAGTATTCACCAGCATGCCGGCATTAAGCAGCTGACTGGAGCAGGCAGAAGCTCCTAATCGTGTGTGTGTGTGTGTGTGTGTGTGTAGTGTGTGTTTGTGTGTGTGTGTGTGTGTGTGTGTGTGTGGTGTGTGTGTGTGTGTGTGTGTGTGTGTGTGTGTGTGTGATGTGCTACCCTTAAGCACACATTATATACTCATTTGCATGTCAGTTCCCAGAATCCCTTGCTGCGGTGGAAGCATTGTATGCTAAGAGATAATGGGGAAAAGCGGGGTTGCAGACCTGGCGGAGACGTGAATATGTCACAAGTGATATTTTCATTTACTGTACGGTGGAGGCTTTGTGTCACTTTTTTTTTTACCCAGCATAACTTATATCATGTGTGGTTTTAACATTGATGAAACATTTATGCTTAGCAGAAAGAGGGGTTTCCTAAAATAAATCAAATGATCTTTTAATAGAAAAATTGAGTTCTAAGTGTCAATAGCAAAGTAGTGGTTCTCCTGGTTTATAAAAGAAAAAAGAGTGAATGTCACATCCAGTAGATTTCTCCCCGTTTTGTAAGTGTGTTTAATGAGAAAGAGCGGCTCAGTGAGTAAAGACACTGACTGGCATTGAGAGTTTGAAGCAGGGGAGCTTGGTTCAATTCCTGGTGTCGACTCCTTGTGACCTTGGGCAAGTCACTTTCTCTCCCTGTGCCCCAGGCACCAAAAACATAGATTGTAAGCTCCACGGGGCAGGGACCTGTGCCTGCAAAATGTCTCTGTAAAGCGCTACGTAAAACTAGCAGCGCTATAAAAGAACATGCCATTATCATTATATGAAAATACAGAGACTAGAAGCTTCTCTTTAAATATGGATACATATCATATAAGAAGGTACATTAATTAAATAAAAACACCTGATCCCTTAAACGTGTTATATCTACTGGAAAATGGGGAGGTCAAGTCGCTCAAGGTGATGCTCTTAATATTAAGCTCATTTCCATGTTATTACCCGGAATCCCTGCCTGCAGTGGAAGCATTGTATGCTAAGAGAATGGCAAAAGACAGCGGTGCTGACATGTGAATGTTCTCACAAGTGGTATTTTTATTTGCTCCTAATATTGAAATATAAATAGGCCACTATAGTCCTTACACAAAGATGATGCATAACATAGAGGCAAGGAAACATATACACTTGAAATGAGGGGATAGCTCCCCCCTCGTGCACTCAAGTGGCAATCACGTCATTACAAAATAAAATGAAACTTTTCATACTTATCAAAAAATAAATAAAATATCACAATAAATGTTAATAATGTTCAATGTGAAAGTTTATTGGTGCACAGCCACTGCCAACATAAGAGATCTCTGAATTGGCTGACCACGAGAGCTTTGGAGTCATTTAGTAGTAACACCTGCAGCTTTATGCAACCTAGTAAAATATTTTCCAATGCAACAATACTGAACAATTGAATATAAAACATGTCCAACTGCAAAATGACTGGTGTGATTCATCTCGTTAATTGCGCCTCTGCTGTAAAATATGTAGGAAAAACTATCAAGACAGTTAAGAAGTGGTGGGTCAGAGAACATGGGAATACGGTGAGAAATGAATTACACATTCCGGTGGCAAGACCTTTAAATATCCACCACAATGAAGATTCGAACGATCTCAAATTCATTGGGATAGACCACCTTGTAAATATTATAAGGCATGGTGATCTAGATAAGAAGCTCCTGCGAACGGAGTCTGAATGGATCTATAGACAGAAGACACTCAGTCCATTGAGGGATTTACTTGGTCCATTCATATAATCTGTCAAGAGGTCCTTCATAGAGTACACAATTAGTTTTCTATATTGACTCTAGTAGTCTGATTCAGATACTATATTTATAATTATTATACTTTTTATCTCACTGCTTGGTTATGTTGTTATGAATTTTTCTTTTTATTTCTGTATATATAGATAGGTGGCTCCATAATCCCCCCCATAGCATCATTGCAGTCGATATAGATGCTTCTGGTAGACAAGAATGACAACGATGGGGTTAACACCTTATGTCTTGATCTCTACGGTAACTGGACATACTCTTCGGCTTCTAGTTCTATTCCATTTATTTTGGTCTTTGCAGACTAGACACATTTGTTGAGCATCACTTTACTCTTGCTGAGATTCAGACGGAGGCTCACATTCTTTCTTTCTTTCTTCTGTGAGTTCTCCAAATTTGTTTCTGGAGACGTTCACACACACACACACACAGATAAGGAGGGCCGTCTCACTCTCCACACAGCCCAAGTCCACATACATTTGGACACACTTCCCTGCACGCTTCTACAGCGTAGTCTTTCTACACGCAAACTGTATGGATCTACGATCTCTTGCCGGTTTAGAAGCGAGACATCTCCGGTTGCAGTCCGGTGTGAGTGTGGTGTGGTGTGGTGTGAGGTCCATCTTTACTTTGCCCTCGTTCATTTCTGGCTGCTAATTATAATCAAACTTATTTTCCTTGTGAGTTTATTTGGTTACTCCTTTAACAGTATTCAATTTGTCATACGCCATGGAGCACGCACTTTTTTTTCCCTTAGGTTTTCTTCTGGATACTGTCCTTCCTTTGAATGCTGCTAGAGGCTCCTGTTTTTTTCCTTCAATTGGAATCACATTAAGAGGACTCCAATAGAGGCTCAAGAATCAATCTCATTTTTTGGGACTCTCATTGAACCCACTTGATAGACTATATCTTGACTGTATCTTGAATCACCCATTTGTCTGATTTATCCTTTTATCTTGTTCCTTGTATAGGAAGTGATTTATTAGGGCTGTTCCCTATATTATCACACTGTTACACATGTACAATATATTAATCATTCTCAAACAATCCAGGGGGGAGCATATAAGGGAAACATAGACAAACTAAATTTAAGTGCAGATGTTTAAAGTGTCTATGGAATAAAACACGGTTTGTATTCTTGGCTCTTATGCCCAGCCTACTTACAGGATGCAGTTGAAAAACAGGCACTTGCAAGTAGGGCTGCTCCCCGTGGTATTCAGTGGATGTGTGCTGGTTAGAACTCCCATCCAAAGGCACAATGGGTGGTGTGTGAGAAATGTGGGGAGATAGAAGAGACTCACATAGCACAGATCAATAACGTATATGTAGTCTTTATGTATAAAATATAAAATGTGCACTCACAATTGTGCAGTAAAAACAGAGCATATATCACCCAATGGTGAATCTGTGGGTCACCGAACCGCAATCTGTGTCACCACCTTCCTTAGATATGTTGGATCCCTTCACTTTCGGGATCTGTAAGGAGACAGCCTCTCTGTTCCGTCGCGTCCGTCGGAGCGTCTGACGTCACTCTTGTTGTGGAGGTGGTTAGGTACGGATCGCCTCGGTCCAAAAATCACTCAACGCGTTTCGCCCAGTGATACTATTCCGGCTTCATCAGGAGTGTGTCTTTGACCTGGACCTATCCTCCTCTATATACCTCTATGCATTATTGATCAATTAACAAATGTTTCTGCTTCTTTGTTATATGACAGTTATCATTGTATACCCGTCACCCATAACACGTCATCCAATTTTTTTTATTATATAATGCATGTGTTCCTATTTATATGTGTTCCACTTATAGAGATCTGCATTGTACTGACACATTACTATATTATATACATATGTTTACTACATTAACTATATTACCTATCCATGAGGTTGAGATATGTTTTGGTTATACTAGCCTTGCAGTTTATTGTTGAATTTCCATATCCCGAATTAATTACCTATAATACACCCACATTAGTCTGGATGCTTTCCCTTAATTATGATGTTCCATCCACCTGCATTTATCACTGTTAGAGATGCTATCACTATGGATATCACTATGGAGACGTTTAGATGTATTCTATCACTGATTCTATTTAGGCACATATAGAATTATTAGGTTGCATGGAGATGTCTGTCTCTGTCTGTGTATGTGTGTGTATCTATATCTCTCTGATGTGGGTGGGGCGTCTCCTATTTTCCCCCCTGTCAGCTCCTGGACAGAGCAAAACGCGTAGGGCCGTTCTGAGCAGCGTGCTGGGTAATCAGGGCCGGCTTGACAGCAGTGCCATTGCACCGAGCCTCGCGCTCTTCCCCAGTTAAACTGATTGCCGGGGGCGTTTGCGGTGCCTCTGTAAGTGCGGAGTAAAGAAAACTGCTGTAACAGGACAATGTTAGCACAATTCGGATTGATTCGTATTTTATTAAGCGTCCATGCAGAGACATCAAGTATCCAACACAACGTTTCAGGGAGGACACACCCACCCTTCGTCAGCTGTAACGAGTAGCTAATCAGTACCATTTCCCTATATACCTACAACATTAACCCTTTCACTGTGACATTTCCGGATCATATTCATTGATATAAACCGAGAAATAAAATATGTATACACTTTTTATAGTTCTATGTTATACATCTGAATAACATTTATACAGAAGACATTTAAAACCTAGTAATAGGATATGTAGAAGTCATATGGATATATGCAGTCGACAAAGAATTAGAATCAAGGGAAAATGTGGCCATTTTAAATATTGCCCTGTTGCAGCCGTTTTCTTTACTCCAGATTTCCTACGGTGTGCAACTGGCAGGTTGGCACCAGCGGTTTTGCACGGGAAACGAGATGGACTGTCACGTGAGCATCTGACATCCTGCGAGTGTGCTAGTTGAATTTTCTACATGCCACTGCACGTGCCTCTTACCTGCCATCCAGCTCCTCCTCCGGCATCGCCTGCTATCTGCGGAGTCACAGCGTCACGTTGCCACGACAACGTGACGTCGCTGAGATGAGACGCCGGAGCACGTAAGAGGCCTGGCACCGAGCCCGGCTTTATTTCAACCCGGCTTTGACTGGGTTGCGGTCGCATAGTGCGGAAGTGTAGAGAAAAAAACCACAGAAATAGAAGTTGATCAACTTAAGAATTCTATTAAATCAGATATATGCGTATTGTTAATATATAATAGGTACATCTAAAGGGATGATGTTGTGGGTGCAATACTGTGATTGATTGATAATTCAGTGAATACAAACATGGATGACCACAGAGAGGAGCCCTCCAAAAGAAAACAACTTGAATGGACACCGCAATTGTTCAAATATAACGTTCAATAGAACCTCTTAAAACCTGAAATCACACTAATTTAAAATGTGGTAAGGTGGATATAATCTCCACATTACATTAGAGAGAGGATTCTTATTGGAGAGACTGTCCACAATTATTATGCTTAATGGTCAGTTTTATCTGATAGTCTCATCCTAGTAATATCCGCATAGCAGGGAGTGTTGAAATAATTAGGGGTCGAAGTGGTTGGCGATATCACAAATGGTCAGGTAATATATTACCACTTCAATAGTGGGTGAAGAACTGTCGATGCAAGTCTGATCAAACAAGTGTAACTCAATGCTGATCCATCCCTAGAGATGACTAGGTGTATGATGTTATTATGTAGATATTTCAAGTGCACAGAAGCTAGCAGCGAATTGTTAAAGGCCACAGCCCACTTCAGATGGATCTGAGTTAATGTGAAGCTCCACTATTGGGTCGCTGTGAGTAATATTAGGAATATTTATAGAGCAAGTTGCACAAAGTATAATTGGTTACTGATAAAAGAGAAATAATATAAGACCATAATTGGTAGCCCAGGTACTTTTGTTTTATTTATTAAAATGTTTTACCAGGAAGTAATACATTGAGTTACCTCTCGTTTTCAAGTATGTCCTGGGCACAGAGTTATGATAACAATACATGGTTACATTAAATGAACAGGGTTATACAGTCAATTCACAGACCTTTCATGGACAGATTGAGTTGGAAAATTGGGTAAAGGGGATAAAGGGCTGGTGAGTTTCAGATTGAAATAGAGAAGCTTTAACATTACCGAACATCAGCAAACGGCTCACGCCCTTTAGCAGCCCTTTGGCTGTGCCAAAGGCTGTCCGCCTTTTGTGGTGTTGCAGATGTACACTGAAGGGGTTCAGATTGAATACAGCTGTGGATTCAAAGTCCTTTGTCTTCCTGGCTCATTAACATTCCAGTGGGTGGAGATGACGTTCCACATAGTACACGCATGTTAACCCTTAGCATGCTGGTCCTGTGCAGAGGGGAGCAGCTCTGGGTAACCCCATCAAGCATCCGCCTTTGGGGCGACGTAGACGTGCACTGAAAAAGTTCAGGTACTACTGTAGTGTCGGCGGCTCAGTATGTAGTTAATTAATGAGCCTGATCTATCAGAGGTAAGGTCCTGCAGTGACAAAAAGCTGAGTACCTGAGTAAAACAGATACCTTCTCTTGGCGTGCACTGTTAAGCACTTGGCTGACCAATAACCCTTCTAGCTATTCCCTGCAGTGTGTAACTAAAAACATATTCCCCTACATAAAAAGCTAAAACAGACCCATCTGCTGGATAATGCATATAGTCATGAGAAACATCCCAACGTATGTTTCATTTCTGCTACGGAACTTCTCCTAGGGCAAAAAGTGCATGTTTGCCCGCAGTGATTTAAATAGTCAAGGGTTGCCCTGGTAACCAGGGTCTACTGGCGCCCTCATATGGTGCTAATAGAAATTGCATGTGAGCAGACTGCACTTCTACACATAGGATAAATCAGTGCAAATCACAGTAATCATCGTGATCTACATATAATAATTAGTTATGACTGCCTTCAATAATTTTAGAATAATAAAAATGTTGGGTGCTTACATTGATAGTATTTCAGAAAATTCTACCTTGGAGGTCCTTGCCTTAAGCTTACGGCCTAGATCCCTGAAATAATTTTTTAGGACCCACCATCTTTCTCTAACTTTTGTTATTGGTGTTAACGTGTACCAAGATCGCTGGGTCAGTCCCAACCCCTCCCAACAGTCTGTTTACCCTATCTGCAATGTGCCGAACTTGAGTCCCCGGGAGACAGGTTAATCTGTTGCCATGACCCTAACAGTTTTCTATCTATTTTCCTAATAATGGAGTCCCCTACAACAACAATATTTCTTGGTCTCTGTGTATCCCGAGTCCCCTCTGTGCTCGAGGAACTATTCCCCTGGCTGCTACAGGAATCGGTCTCCCCAAGCGTTGCCATTCCTGCCAATACTTCACTCAATATGGCAAATCTATTGGGATGGGTCAGTCTCTTCCCCGTCTAACTGTTACCTGTTCCTCACTCACGACTCCATCATCTGCACCACTCGTCCCAGCCAAGGCCTGCTCCGTGAGCACTTAACTCCCTTCAAGATTGTCAATGTCCCTCAATATTGCAAGTTTCCTCTTCAGCAATCTGAGAATCTAAAGAGACCACCTGCTCACACTTCTCACAGCGGTATGCTCCCTGGAACAGCTGCTCCAAGTGCACATACATGCACTTATTTTAATTAGGGATACACACACCAACCAGGTGTGTTAAGTTAGCAATCAACTAACCACACCCACTGCAGGCTCAATCAGGCAGGAGAGAGAGAAAAAAAAGTTTGCTACAGACTTTCAATTCCCACACCATTTAAAAATAAATTAACCCACTGTACACTCCCCAAGTTCAGCCACCCCTGCGAGTATACACAGCACAGTACTTCCCTTCTGGTTCTAACTCCACCTTTTTAGTATAAACAGCACTTGAAATCAAACAGTAATTCAGTCACACAGATCAGGACACGCAAGCTCCAATATGTTTCGAATATATTATGCAACATTGTATCTTGCTTGCTATTTTCCCCATTACGTGCAACAACACAATGCTATTGTTAACATTTATTGTGATAGTTTGTAATAAAATCAAGCGGGTTCTTTATTTTATTTCTTTTTTTATAAGTATTAAGTTACATTTTATTTAGTAATTATGAGATTGCCATTTGAGTGCACGGCAGAGGGTGGGAGTTATCCTCTTATTTCCAGTATAGCTGATCTTAAACGTCAACACAGGTTATCTCTCTGGAATTGTAGGTTTACTTTTTATAGTTGCCCAGTTATCTGTATGTTTTGCATGTTTTTTGAGGAGTTTCGTTATAGGGGAGCTTATAGAATGGGTCCCATAATGTTTTCATTACGTTTGGGCTGTAAATAACTTTTTACTCACCATGTATTACTCTTTTTAACAGATTGTGAGACCAGAATTGAAGTCAAAGAAGAATTTCGCAATGTTCACCCTTCTAAAGAATGGTTAACCAAAGAGAAGGTTCCTAAAAAACTTAAATTAAACAAGATGAAAAATGCTCCAAAAAAATCGTTGGAGAAATTATCATATGACAGACAAAGCCTCAGCCATGAGAATTATTCAAGTAGTCGTATAGAAGCACAATGCTTATCTGATCTTAATGATATTGATGAGAAAGCAGACACTACACAAAAACACATCAAGGAAGAAGAAAAAAAGTCCATTAAGCTAGAAAGCGTTGTTAAAAAACCTGTGGATGTAGCCCAGCAGAAAGATGACGTAGATCAGAAAGATTATGTGTGCTCTAAAAGTGGGAAAATTATTGCTTCCAGCTCGCATTTTGTTATCCGTCAGAAAACACACACAGAAGAAAGGGCACACGTGTGTGGCGAATGTGGGAAAAGCTTTACTCGTAGCTTGCATCTCACTATACATCAGAGGACCCACACTGGAGAGAGACCTTATGAGTGCAATGAGTGTGGCAAAAGCTTCACTTCCAGCTCACATCTCGTGAGCCACCAGAAGACCCACACAGGAGAGCGACCGTTTGTATGCACCGATTGTGGAAAAAGTTATACTCGCCGGTCAAACCTGGTTAGTCACCAGAGGACCCACACGGGAGAGAGGCCGTATGTTTGCAGTGAGTGTGGGAAAAGCTTTACTCACAGGTCACATTATGTTGATCACCAGAAAATACACACAGGAGAAGGGACGCACGTCTGCAGTGATTGCGGTAAAAGCTTTACTCGGAGCCTACATCTCGCTATACACCAGAGGAGCCACACGGGGGAGAGACCTTATGCATGTAGTGAATGTGGCAAAAGCTTTGTCTGTAGCTCCCATCTTGTCAGCCACCAGCTAATCCACACCGGAGAGAAGCCGTATGCATGCCCTGAATGTGGGAAAAGGTTTACTTACAGGTCAAATCTAGTTAATCACCAAAAAACCCACACAGAATAGAAGCCATATTGTAAGCAGTGGGTGTGGGAAAAGCTTTTCTGATATATCAGTACCTAGTAGACACAATACACACCTGAGGGGACGTCCCCATGCAAGGCTGTAAAAATACATTTGCTTAGTCTCCATTGGCAAGTGCATTTTTAGCTCTGTTAATGGACATCTCAACCTTATCCATCATCTCCCACTCCCCCTGCCAGCAGTGTCTGCAGCCGTCACCTGAGAAGCAAAACTCTCCCTTTCTTCTGAACAAGGTGAAACAAAATACAGAAGTTAGTGAGGAAGAGAAGCATGTCTCAGTAACAGCCAGCTCTAGACAATGCAACTTCATAGGGGGAAGTATCCCCAAAATATCAAGAATTGCTAAATCGAGAGAAGGTCGGTGAGCTGCAGGAGGGAGAGAGCAGCAAATCTGATGCTAAATGGAAAGGAATAAAGAGAGGGCGGTGTCTGGTGAAGAGAGAAGAGGTTGTCCTGCCATTGGGGACGCAGATTGGAAACATTTACTGAGGAAGTGTGGGAATAGTGTGCAGGGGAAAAGTTAAACATAAGGGTGTGGGGCAAAGTGGGGAGAGGTGGAGAAAAGCTGTGGTATGCATAGGAAGAAGTAAGGAATAGAAATATGATACAGTATGCATGGGTAGAGGTGAATAGGATTATTGATTGGAGGGGATAGATAGAGCATGTTGTTTGACTGGTGCAGGGAAGCAACTAAAGACTGCAAAATAGGAGAACTTGTATGTATAGTAGTATTTTATTAAAGTTGTAAGTTCATCCAAGATTTTATTTTGCCCACCTTGTATAAATTCTGTCTGGATAGTGCAGTCAGAGTATTATTCCAGCTCTGGCCCTATGCATGTACTTAATGTGGCAAGAACAATACTCTAAGATCAGACCTTATTATGCACCGGAAAAGACAGCATGTAGTAACAGAAGGTGCATTTTAACAGATATGTGCAAAAATGTTCTGAATGCAGGAAAATGTTTTCTGCTTTATATTTATTCTACTCTTTTTGACAGGTCAAGGAAAACATGCAAGACATGAATAGGGCAGAATATTTTGACATAACTGACATTACTCACTAGAAAAGTTATGAGGTGGGGAGTCAAAAGGAGACTTCTCCAATCACTCTACTAGAAATCCATGCTTTTCTGTTTTTATATTTCTTGACAAAGCACATGCACAGGGATCCCCCTGGTTATTCTCATTGTCAGAGGAGATTTAAGTCTCAATTCTTGTTTACTAGTCTTTGTTTTTTTTCGTACTTTTAATGTTTTTTTGTACTAATAAAAAAATTGTCTTTTTTTCCTTACGTGCTTTATTTTACGTCTTTATCTGACCTCTCGCCCTTTAGTATCTCCTGTTCATGATCAATTTTAAACATGATAGAACCTGAGTGTACAATACATACCATAGTAACAGTAGATTCGATTGAAAAAAGTATTTTGTCAATAGTGTTCAACTTTTGTTAAATTGTAATTAGTTATGATACAAATGTATAGTTCTGTTGATCCAGTGGACACAACAAAAAAAAGTGAAATGTGCTACAGTAATTAGGTCTCATAGGATTTGTCCCTGGCTCAATGTTCTCATCATGTTTTATTTGGCATATCTGTGTTTACCTTTCCTTTTTCTAACACCTATTCCTAAAGAGATCTACTTTATCGGTCATTACAGTCTCTCTAGGTAGTACATTCCTCAGATGTTTAAAGCAGTCCAAGCTGCTGTTTTCTTTTTCTTCTCTCCATTTAATATATGCATTTATTAATGCCATACAATAAGTAATTAGCTAAGTTGCCGATCGATCCGTTCTCCTGTGATCGATCAGCGAAGATTCGGCTCGGGGGTTCACTAAATGGCTGTCAGTGCAGCAGAAGAGGACCAAAGATGCAAAGTTCTGTGGGGAAGATCATGTGCCCAGGCAGTCACTAGATACAATTTGTGCACAGCTAGAGCGAGGGCAAGGCTCAAAAAGGGGTGTGCCAGAGCCTGTTTCAGAAGAGGAAGGGGATGTGACTTTGTAAAAGGTTGCAATAGAAACAAAAAATGCTGGTTACATTATAATACATTAAAAGTTTCATTCAGAGTTGTTTTTTTGTTTGTTTTTTGTAAATGCTACAGGTATTTTCTCATAGTACAGAACTGATTAACTTAAAAAAATAAATTTAAAAAAACTAGGATATTGCTTGGACTTCAGCTTTAAAAGGCCAAACAGATCTTCAATTAATTAGTATTGACAACCCCATTTCTTAGTATTCCCCAACCTGGAGGAGACTTGGAACTCAAAAGGGTTTTGGGTGGGGCGGGGGGGAAGAGGGGTGAGTGAGGGTGTGATAGAGACGTCTGTACTAGGTGAATGTGTAAGATGAATACGGGCAGAGTGATTAAAAAAAAATCTTTTTAAAAAAAATAGGCGTGATCTGACAAAGTGCTAAAAAGCAAGAAGGCGGTTTCTTAACACCAATATCCAGTTGCGACCTGAGATTTGGAAGCTCTATACACTAATTTCATCTGGTCTGATAAAACAAAATATCTTCCCAACGCCTAGTTTTTTGCATGTACATTATACTGTAAATATATGCCGTGTTGACGCGGCAGCGTTTTGAGGAGACCATACATTTTGTCTTCTCCGGCGGCTGCCACGTGACATCAGCTTCACGGGAGCTGGTTCAGCCAATGAGGGCGAACCAGCTTCGTGACGCCCACGCATCGCCGCCAACACTATGAGCAAGGATTGCTTCTGCTATAACCGCGCAGCAATGTAAGACATTGCACTCTCTCAGGCAAGCAAAGGGTATGAGCTTAGCCTAATATGTCTCATTTAACTTCAAGCATGCACCACTTTTGAACTCCATAAATGCATCAAAAGTCGTCAAAAAAGAAATGCAAGTAGGTGCAAAAAATAAATGCAAGTAGATGCAAACAATTCCTAATGCATTCAGATGTAAAAACATGACACCACTCAAAAATTAATAGAACATGAGAATAGGAAAAATGACATACCAACATATTCTGCTAATAATTTTAGGTGACATAGATTTTGACACAATGCACGTTTTTTTTCTTTCTCAAAACGATTCTTTACACATGGCCCCCAAAGTCTTCTGGGCAAAGAAACATTCTTTATTGCACTGTAGTTAAAAGATAAAAGGATCAAAATGTGGCAAAAATAGCCAAACTAGTATAGTAAAACATAATCGAATGAAGTTCATAAATACAATGGTTAAAGAAGTCTAATAAGATCATAATATTGGGGTGTGCGGTGCGTCAAAAGGATTTCTCACAAGCCTTTATCAGCACATCCATGAATACGTCAAGGCAGAAGTGGTAGGAGCCAACATACAGTAGTAGTGGAGCAGCTCCCACATCATCTAAGACTGGGGGGCGCAAGATTTTCTGGGGGGGTGCGGCGCTTACAGAGGCACCGCATTCTTCCCCAAAGCATTTAACTTAAATGCCGGGGATTGCGAACGAGGCCTCTAAGTACCCCTTACCTTGTCTCTGGCGGCTTCTGGCGACGTATCACCTTGACAGCCACGGGGTCACATGATGTCGTGTTGCCATGGCAGCGTGACGTCACATGACGTGACCTCAGAATGCTGGAGACAAGGTAAGGAGGAGGGGCGTGAGCACATACACAGGTATGTATGTACTTCCATTATAAGAAATAACATCACTTACTTATTCAGGAGGTCATTCAATTGAGGGAGTGAAAATTGTATGGTGAGAGAGGCTCTTGGCGGGTGGAAGGCCGTGGCAGTTTTTTGGTAAAGGGGAGGGGTGCATAATGCACATGATGGTTTGTTAATATTATTGCATAAAAACCTCACACAGGAATTATCCTTGAGGGACAGGCCATAATGACGGACGGTTCAAGGGCCTCTGCTTCAGGCCGGGCCTTCAATTCCTCCACCTTGGGCATTCATTAATGTCCTGTCCCTCAAGGATAATTACTTTTATAAATTGTACATGAAGGGAAAAACATTTTTTGATAGGGGAGTGAGACACACGGGAAGGCCCGGGGCCTCTATCCAGGGCTCCAAGTTGTTGTGCAAGGTGTGAGGAAGATGGTGTGGAAAATTTCCTGAAGGCAAAGCCTACTTGATCAGCATGGTGGACCCAGCCAATCTCAGAAGTTGCTTCCGACTCCCTGCAGGAACCAACTTCTGGGGTCGGCTGGGCTCCCCCTTTACTGCCTGACCAGGACAGTTGGCCTAGTGCTCCCCCGATAACAGCCCTGCACATAGGAAGTACAAGCCAAATTAGAATATATATGTATAAGAAATCATTAAACGTGCAGCTTTTTATGCAGCATGATATTAGTAATAAAAAAGGGTTCATAATGGTAATTGTGACAAGGTGAATTTCAATATGCTTGGGAGACTCAGGGCCGTTCTATACAGCATGCGGCCGCGTGTGCCTATGCAAAAGCGCGTGCACGTGCCGCATGCTGTCCGTGTATATACTGTGTTTGTGTATATGTATGTGTGTATGTGTATGTATATGGGTGTGCGTGTGTGTTTATGTGTAATTTATAAAAAAAAAACCATTAATAAAAATTTTATTTTTACCAAACTTGTGTAGACACACAAATACATACACACACACATACACACACACATATATACATTGAGCGCAGGCAGCAGCGCGAAAAGATGAATTTCTTCATCTTCGCCGCTGTCTGTCGGCTCCCCTCTCCCTGCCGTGCGCCCTTCTATACAAAGGCTGACTGACAGCCAACTAAAACTCCACGTGCCTTATGTATCGGTCTGCAGTCCAGCAGTGACCGGATTAATCACAGCTTTGAAAAGGCTGGGTTAATTAACTAGGTCCCAGCTGCCTCGTTAAGGGGTTTGGAAAAACCCAGACTCTTCACTTGTTCCTGGTTCCTTCCTGAATCAGTAAGCATGTCCTGAAACTCTGGAGAGAGAACAGCTTGCCAAAAGGTCTGTTAAATTGGGACACTGATCCTTGCTAAACTGTATGTTTCTATGATGGACTTGAACTGGAAAAAAGGGCAAAACCCTGCTCAGGATCCTGATCTTTACATTGTTTATATATGCTGAAGACAAGCTGTGTTACTTTACGTTCCATGTTATAAGGCTGTTTATATATGCTGAAGACAAGCTGTGTTACTTTACGTTCCATGTTATAAGGCTGTTTATATATGCTGGAAGACAAGCTGTGTTACTTTACGTTCCATGTTATAAGGCTGTTTATATATGCTGAAGACAAGCTGTGTTACTTTACGTTCCATGTTATAAGGCTGTTTATATATGCTGAAGACAAGCTGTGTTACTTTACGTTCCATGTTTATAAGGGAGACTGTGTAAAATATGCTGAAGACAAGCTGTGTTACTTTACGTTCCATGTTATAAGGCTGTTTATATATGCTGAAGACAAGCTGTGTTACTTTACGTTCCATGTTATAAGGCTGTTTATATATGCTGAAGACAAGCTGTTAGTTTACTCTTTACGTCGTCCATGTATAAGGCTGTTATATATGCTGGTAAGACAAGCTGTGTTACTTTACGTTCCATGTTTAAGGCTGTTTATATATGCTGAAGACAAGCTGTGTTACTTTACGTTTCCATGTGATATAAGGCTGTTTATATATGCTGAAGACAAGCTGTTTTACTTACGTTCCATGTTATTAAGGCTGTTTATATATGCTGAAGACAAGCTGTGTTACTTTTAGTTCCATGTTATAAGGCTGTTGATAATATTGGCTGAAGGACAAGCTGTGTTACTTTACGTTCCATGTGTAAGGCTGTTTATACTGACTGAAGACAGCTGTGTTACTTTACGTTCCATGTTATAAGGCGTGTTTATATATGCTGAAGACAAGCTGTGTACTTTACGTTCATGTTATAGGTGTTGTTTATATATGCTGAAGACAAGCTGTGTTACTTCGTTCCTGTTGGTTAAGGGCTGTTTATATATGCTGAAGACAAGCTGTGTTACTTTACGTTCCATGTTATAAGGCTGTTTATATATGCTGAAGACAAGCTGTGTTACTTTACGTTCCATTTATAGGCGTTTATATATGCTGAAGGACAAGTGTTAGTTTACGTCTGCCCGTTACGTCGATCCATGTTATAAGGCTGGTTTATATATATGCTGGAAGACAAGCTGTGTTACTTTACGTTCCATGTTTAAGGCTGTTTATTTATGCTGAAGACAAGCTGTGTTACTTTACGTTCCATGTGTTAAGGCTGTTTATATATGCTGAAGACAAGCTGTTTTACTTTACGTTCCATGTTATTAAGGACTGTTTATATTCTGAAGACAAGCTGTGTTACTTTACGTTCCATGTTATAAGGCTGTTATAATATGGCTGAAGACAAGCTGTGTTACTTACGTTCCATGTGATAAGGCTGTTTATATATGCTGAAGACAACTGTGTTACTTTACGTTCCATGTTATAAGGCGTGTTTATATATGCTGAAGACAAGCTGTGTACTTTACGTTCATGTTATACAGGTGGTTTATATATGCTGAAGAACGCTGTGTTACTTCTTAACGTTCCATGTGTATAAGGCTGTTTATATATGTGAAGACAAGCTGTGTTACTTTAGTTCCATGTTATAAGGTGTTTATATATGCTGAAGACAAGCTTTGTTACTTTACTTCCATGTTATAAGGCTGTTTATATATGCTGAAGACAAGCTGTGTTACTTTACGTTCCATGTTATAAGGCTGTTTATATATGCTGAAGACAAGCTGTGTTACTTTACGTTCCATGTTATAAGGCTGAATAAACAGGCCAACTCAGAACACCCGTGTCGTTGCGTGGTCCCTGCAACTCATATTAAGGGTTTTAGTGAATTTGTATGCGCGTTTCTTGAAGACCACAACAGCACTGAAAACCATTATGAAAATATTGTAATTACTATTTATACCAAGAGGCACCAAACTGGTTAACATAAATCATAAACACCCTACTATTAAAACACAAAAAGGCTCATGTCTGTATTTGCACATTTTATCTCTTTAATTTAACTATGACTAGCCGGCCACTTGTACTTCTTAGGGATTAATATAATGTATTTGTATTACCTGTTTTAGGTCAAATTGTCTTGTATTGCATATATGTATACATTTTATAAATCGACAAATTGGGCCGAACGCCAGTCTGAGATACGTGATAAAAATGTGCGTTACTTGTTTGCTGTTAACCCTATACGTCCAGGTATTGGAGTTTCGTCATTAGCATGTTAATGAAAAATCTGGCATTAATACATTTCTGTTACATTTATGGCTACTGTAAAAACATTTTTAAAAAGCACATTATTTTATGCAATGACATGTCAATGAATTGCAAGGTAAAAATAAGGCTTTTTTTTTTTTTTTTTTACAATCAATCCAATTCGGTCAATTATCACAATTTAGTAAATCTAGGCCCATATGTTATTTTCTATTCCTATATCTCCTCACGCTTGCCCGTCTCTCTTTCCCGCTCCTCGCACTCCCCTCTCTCTCCCATTCCTCATGCTCCCCTGTTTCCCTCTCACCTCTTTGGCTACAGCCCCTTGGTTAATGTTTCACTCAGCCTCAAATGGCTAATAATGTCTTAGATTTTGCCATTTTACCAGCTTTCGGCCAAATATCTCTAGTCAGCGAAACATGGTGTGTG